>CABFWO010000728.1:175784-196073 GCA_902155825.1 Timema genevievae
CCCCCCCCCCCCCTCGTTCCTGCGAAAGGTATCTTATCTTTCTTCACGCGCATGCGGGTATTGTTTTTGATATGGGGGCTTTGCGCCGTTGACCTTATCATCCCCAGCATGCACGCTGATTAGTAATGAGGCTGAGAATGCAGTTTAGAAACGCTAACAAACGCGATGTCACCAAATATCCGATAGCTTTCCCGTCCATATACTGGTGAGAGCAGAATATCCAGATAAGCTATAGAACCAGGTAATGAACAACCTCAACGTTGCTCGGCTCGATGGTCTAAATTACTACTGTTACTGTTTTTACAAGCGCCTTTAGTGGGATTATAAAATGTAGTTATTAAATAGACGTAGTGACAGTGCAATTACTGGCTCTTTAAAGTACTCATTGCGTGACGTTGGCGTTATTGTTGTTAGTTTATGTTAAGCTTGGTTAAGCTACAATCGGATTTAGATAGTAAGGACAATTTTTGACAGTTATAAAAGATAATAAAGCAGTTTCCATATATCCATACGTCAAGTCATGTGATCTGCAACTGTCCATTTTTCATAGATCTAATATTAATATTAATAAATAATATTAATGATGAAATTAAAAGTCAATAATGACCGCAAAAAAGTTTGTATTTTCTAAAAAGGTTTATCCAATAAAGATCTTATCTTATGTTAGGCCTGGTTAGCCGAGTATAAGATGCAGCCTGTAAGCGAATATTAGCTACAGTAGCCCCGTGGCTTCTTTGGTGCTGACTGACAGTTCACAGCTATAGGTATATACCTAAATGTTGACTGTCAGAAGTGACAGCTGCTAAACACATGTTTTTGCAGATCATATGGTTCGGCGTAGGGATACAATAATTTGGTCCGGTAGCTTTTCAAAACAGTCAGCTGTCAGTCAACACCAAAGAAGCCATGGGGCTACGGTATATAGGGTCCTTTAGTAAGATGTCGATTTGTTAACCAGTTTTCTTTAGAAATATTTGACCGATTCAAGTGATTTTTATTTTAAACGGTGTGGCAACACAGAAAGTACGTACTTTGTTTAGTTATTTTGTTTCGATTTAAATATTAAAATTACTGTACTATAATAATATGATTCAATTATTTACATGTATATCTAACTATTAAATTCCTGACCCTGACTATAGTTTATACCACCATCAGTGGGCACGCGGACTGTTGGGCTCCTCTATCTATAAGTTCTGGTTTGAATCTAGGCTGGGTATATCGTTTGAAAAATACTTTTTTCTCTTTGTCTCCAAGCAAATATGAGCACATTTCCTCTAAATTCTACCTGACTTTTGCCTACTTTACTAGAGTAGTTAAAATGCATATAGCCTTGACGGATAGTAGGTCTTGGTGGAAAGAAACAACTGTTTGTACGCAATTTTATTGAAATGGCGCTAAGGAAAGTTTTTTTAAATCAGGTGTATTTAACGCGAATTTTCTGAACCAACTGTTTATTTAGCACATGATGTAAAAACTAACACTCATATCGGTGACATTCCCGTATTGAACTAGATTACCTGTGACAGGGAGATCAAAGTTAAAGTCCCAGTCCCAGTCCTCCCTACTCAAAAATGCAAGTAAATTTTCTCTAAAACTGCACCTTTCTCATTCCTATTCCATTAGCGTACTTCATGAGAGGAGTACAAAGATTCCGTGAAAAACACATAAAACTCAAACCTAGAATAGATACGTCATATCACCCAGTTCATTCGATAGTTAGGTTTGTTTTATAGCTCTCCGTCGCTTTAAGTTTTTTTTTTGCTTTCTTTCTTAAGTTTATGTGTTTCATTTAGTTGGAATATGTTAGTTTAGAAAGTTTCCACTTCGGGGGAGCTTTATGGTAAATTACATTTTTAAATTTAATGTGTGTAGTACCCATGAACACTTTTGTGTCGACGTGCACTTAAATTACATTAATAATGATGATGATGATGATACATTTAAAATTCAACTATATAGCAAATGTAAAATAACAAAAATTAGTAGATAGGCTGTATTTAGCTTTAAACTGTCTAAATAAATGACAACCGCTTGTCAAAATTAACAACTCATTAGTACACCATTTTGCGTAGGATAGAGAGAGGATAGATCTAAACCCAAAATAACGGTAAGGTACTTATAGTTAAAAATTTAAATGTATATAAATATGTAGTAGGATCACAATTTATTTTTATT
Source organism: Timema genevievae (assembly GCA_902155825.1). Lineage (NCBI taxonomy): Eukaryota > Metazoa > Arthropoda > Insecta > Phasmatodea > Timematidae > Timema > Timema genevievae. Next base: position 177,963 of record CABFWO010000728.1, read on the forward strand.
AAAAATTAAAAACTAAATATATATAGTCGGCTCACAAATTACTTATAATCGTACATCCTTTCATTGGAGGATCTTTTACATGTCAAGATGAAATGTTGGTTATAGGGTATAGTGAATATGAGGGTGTGGAACCAATGGAAACGCTTAAACCTAGTTTAAGCCTAATTAATTAAGCCCTGGCGACCGTTGGGCTGGTTCCCCTTCAGGAAAAATACCCGAAGTACCAGGCGGGAATTGAACCAAGGACTCCTAGGATCGTAACCAGGTGCACTGACCACTATACCTCGGGCCCAGTGATGTGTTTCACTTACAAGCGAGCACAGAGAAAACAAAGCACACGATCAATACAATGCTAGCCTGCACATTTATTTGTTAACCAAGAGATAGTTATTTCCTCGGTAAAACATGGCATTGTCAGTGAGAACAATGTTTCCACACAAACCTTGGAACAACTGTACTGAGCCACTAAGAAAAGATCATATAAGTTAAATTGCGAGTTGATTTGCGGGAAATTTTCTAAAAATGTAATATATATTACATTTGAAAAACTATTTTTATGACCTCCCATTAAGCTGAAAAGTCTTTAAAACATTACATGTATCTCGCTTAAGATATTAAAAACTTTTCTTTGTAAAACCAGTTAACAGTAAATTTGATCAAAGCAAGTTGACCAACAACAGTTGATACGTTTTCCACAAGTTCTTTATTTACAATGGTGGCGTTTAAGTGTTCGATATAGTTGCTGTCTGCATTCTACATTATTACCCTGATTTTTTTTATAGGTCTGTTATTTGGCAGCTAGAAAAGTTACGGTATCTACCTTCATGCATTCATACGTCAAGTAATATGCTCTGGAGCTTTAACTTTTGATAGAGTTTAACAATACCTATAAAATAACACCAATAATATAGTAAAATGTTATCAATGTTGGCCGTAAAAAAAGTTTGTATTTTCTAAAACGAGTTTCCTATAAAAATCAGGGTATACATCAGGCTGCGTCATTAGCTGGTAAGCGTTTGAGATATAGATTTAAATTTTTTTTAAATCATTTTATTGAAGCGTTTGATTTTTGAATGAGAGTTTTTCTATGCCTTGTAAAAAAGTAAGGAACATACGGTCAGTGATCTCCAAAATATGATTGAAACTGTTAAATATCTCATGTTTTAAATTTAGTAATGTGCTAGTGTAACCGTTATGTTTCATACATTTTAAATTGTGAAACTTTACCACGGCCTCCCTTAGTTGCAACATATTAGAACTAATTTTTTGTTATTATTATTATTATTATTATTATTATTATTATTATTATTATTAGCACCGCGTCTTACTACCCGTTCGGGTTATACGCACTTACGCTAATGTGGAATGGTAGGGTGATTGTGAGATGAAATGGAGGACCTACAGTTTAACGTGGAATCCGAACCACGGTGGAGGCCTGGCATTCCTCACATTCACAAGTTGTAATTAATACACATCTTGTCAGAGGTGAAGGAAGGGTTTGGCAATCAGATAAATCTGTGCCGGGACCGAGGATTGAACCCCGGACCCCCAGCACAGAAGTCTGACACCTTACCCCTAGACCACCAGGTCACCCTAATTTTTTGTTGAAGAAAAAAAAAAAGCACATTCTTGACATTTTACAATAAATTTTTCACCTGTTTAGAGTAATTTTCGAGAAGATGATCACGGCATTAGAATTGTTGTACCATCAAGTTTTTACACGGACGAACTGTTTATGTATAACATAGGCTAATATCACTAGAATCAATGAGCGTAATGTATCGTAAGCCATACAATTATTCGTTCTTACAAAATTCCTTGACAGCAATGGTGGCTTACATAGTTTATGAGCTTTGGTCCTTTCCCTAATATTTGACAAATATATATTTGAGGGCTTTTCCTTTTTTAACGCCAGATCCCTAAATACATAGTATTTTTTTAACACCAATGCACAACACTTTCTTAGTTTTGTAGCTCATAATGGCAGCTTGAATGAATACATAATAAGTGTAGGGATATTCTTTGAACAATGTGTTTACTTGTCTGTGACTTAGGCCAAATAACGTATGTACACTCCATTTACCCTGAAAAGTAGCAGTCTTACCCTGACAGATTACACTATGGTCCAATATTATAAGCTTAGCCATAGTAGAACCAAGTAAGGTTAGCATGCTACCTTAAATAAAAGTAAACGAAGGATACAGGATATGGTTTTTTGATCTGATAATCTGTTTCAAGATGGCATCCGCTCAAAAATCTGTCTGTCGGTCTGTATGTTCCGCGATAACTGCCAAATGCGTGGACCAATTTTAACGAACTTTAGTAGAGATATTCTTTGAACCTAGGACACAGACAAGTAAACGACCTAGGCCAAACGACGAGTATATTGTTTTTCAATCTGGTTAGTTGTTTTAATATGGTGGATGCTCAAAAGATTTTTAATTTAATACAAGTGATTTGAATTTCAAATCCACCTAGGAAAGATATCAACTTGAAATACAAGGAGAAATTATAAGAGAGATATTTAAACTTGAAATCAATCCAAAGATAAATCTTAAGCCTGTTGTAAGGATAAAGACGTGAAAATAATTCTTAACATTATTTACTAAGAATTTTTGTAATTGGTTGTTCGTTGTACTAGTATTTTGGTAGGGGGACATTATATTAAGGTACACAAAGGTTACTTTTTTTTAAATCTATGGAGCCCTATAAGGATAGCTAAAGCCCTATTATGTACAAAGCGATATTTTACTATGGTAGCTCTGCCTTTAAATTTTACTGACATAAAAACAACTTTCTGTAAATGTTGGCGGTAGCCTGGGGTCAAAAGCAGTGCCCAGCCCACCTATGTCTGGATAAATCAATATAAGTAAGACATGGAAAGCCACACCCAGCCGAGATTATAGCCACCACATCCAAGTCATTAATCTTGTCGCCTTATACCGTGTGACCACTGGTGCAGGGAGTTGTAAATTTGGCCAAAATAAACCAAAGTTAGCTGTTATTAGTTTATAATGGTATAAATAAACACCATCTCTAAAAATCGACAGCTAAAAAATGTATGGAACAAAGCAAACGCTGGACAGAACTTGCGAAGATTGGAAGAAGGGGACAATTTTTGGGTAACGGATATTGCCGCATCAAGTGACATATTCGTAAATTGAAAAAATACACCCTATTAATGACTCTACCTCAGACCTATGAGTGAAGAATGACCTTAGGCACGGGACGAATCCTGAATAGCTCAGCGATAGAGCGTTGGCGCGCTAAGTCGAGACGTCCGGCGTTCGATTCCTGTGCTATATTATGTAATTTTTCAATTTACAAATAAAAAGCGTATGAAATGGCGTATAAAATATAGATAGATCTAGCAGCTTTTTTTTTAAATGTCAGCTTACCTACTTCTGTGGCCGAACGGTCTAAGGCAACATTCTCGCAATATACTGGTTTATTGTTGATCGGGGAGGATAGGACTTTAATCCCGGTCGGGTGAACTATGGTTAGTTTTTCCTAAAGGATTTTCCCCTCTCTATAAGAAAATATGGGTACATTTACTATAAATTATAGCTTCCTCATTCCTACTTCACCAGGGTATTTAATATGTCCAACCTGAGAAAGTGGTGAAAGACTGTAAAAAAAAAACCTGTCATATAAGGTTCTTGCTATAGCGATGGGATCTGAAAATAAATCCTTGTGTATGTAAGACCTTCTTACTTTAAACGTCCATATATCAATAACAAGCAGTAAACAGTCATGTACTTGGTCTCTAAGAAGCTGAGACATCTTTAACGCTAGCTTATACAATGTACAGCCAGTTCAAGGATTTCAGACTTCCACACACTTCTTGAAACCACCGTAAAAGTACAAAATATATTTATTGCAACAAAACAGCAGACAAATTAATGTAAGAAATTACATGTTGTGCCAAGCCATTTCGACACGACTAGAACACCAAATGACCACCTTCCTTTGACCTATATTTCACCATCTCACCATAGCTCATCAAACTGTTAACGCAGGAGATGGTTTCAACTCCATAGGAACATTTAATGTAACAGTTTGGGAAGTCGTTGCAGAATGAGCGAATGCATGTTATTTCTTTGTAAACATTGATAAAACGTCAAAATACACCTAGGGGTTCTAGTAAAATAGAAATTATTTTAACATTAAATAATACTAATAGGTACAGTAAGAATACGGTAGAAAGAACCCTTTGGAATGTGTGTATATATACATTTATTATAAAAGTACCTTTCTACTATATATATAGAGTTGAAGACTTTGAAACTTGAGAAGATTAGGTGTGTGTGTGTGTGTGTGTGTGTATATATATATATATATATTTCCCCTCAAAACTATAAAAACCTTTGTTCGAAGCAATTTATTCTAAAATGCTTGTTTTTGGGATATTCTGGTATTTCAACTTAAACGCCTCACCCGGTATATTTTATACAATGATAAATATTATCAATACCTATAAAATGACACTAATAAAATTTAGAAGTAATTTATTAGGATTATTTGATATATATTATTAATATTTATCAGCAGTGACAGCCGTAGATCACAAAGCTTGACGTATGAATACGTTAAATTATAGCTTGTAATTTTTCTAGCTGTAAGATGTCCTCACTATGAAAATTGTACTGTAGATCAGAAGAAGTGCTCTGGTTTTTTGTATTAGTACTTTACGTTTAACATCAAGGTTATTATAATAATCTAATGGATTATAAATGTAGGGTAGCTTATAGGAAATGCACCCGCTTCAACATATATATAGAGTGGGAAAACTACAGAATTAAGATGTCAATGTTGGCTACTCTAGATTTGTTTTTTAAAAGTTCTAAAGGACGTTATTTCCATGTCGAAACATCTTTAAAATTTGACTACCAGTGTGTCCAGCCAAACTGTATTTTAAAATTCCCTGACTTTTCCAGGTTTTACAGACCCAATTTACAACTTTTCCCATCACTATAAATTAGAAACATTATTTTATTGAGATCATTGCTTAATGTAATAATATTTTTTTTACACATAGGACTTACACTCAAAAATTGTGTCACTGTATGAAGGGTTTAGAGGGTATTAGCCTAAGGCAATGGACTATGGGGTAGTACAATTTAAGTTATATTTCAATTATATCAGGTAGATACATTAAAATATTGCCTTACACATGTACAATTTAAAATGGTTGTGAGACAAATTCTTTATTGGTTATTGGTTATTATTATTATTATTATTATTATTATTATTATTATTATTATTATTATTATTATTATTATTATTATTATTATTATTACAGCACCTGGTTTTACTACCCGTTCGGGTTATAAGCTTAAGTAATAATTACGCCAGTGGATTAGGAATTGGGAAGGATTAATTTTAGAGGAAGTAAACCTATATTAACGTGGAAAACTACCTAGGAAAAACCACCCCCAGTTCACCCGACCGAGATTTGAACCTCGATCTCCACGTCCTCGGCAGTCTAGCTCAACACGAAGTTAACGCGTAAGCTAACTACGCCACCAAGTCGGGTCTTTATTAATTTTTTCTTCCTATAACGTAATCAAATTATCAAGCATGCACATAGACATGTCTCAGCTTTGGCTAAATACTCGAAGTATAGGGGTGTAAAGATAAAAAAATTAAATGGTGACCTTGAGAATTAAATTAGTTATGCTCAACTGTGTTAAAAGATATTTGTGGTGTGTATTAACTCAAAGAAAAGTGTGTTTTTTTAAATGAATTTGTAAAAATTCTAGACATTTGATTAAATTCCTAACTTTTCCATTACCTTTCCCTGACCAAGCAAATTCCCTGACTTTTTTCTGTCTTCCAGGTCGCTGGACACCCTGATTACATTCATATTTGTACACCAAGAGAGTTAGGAGTGTGACTCATCTCGGTAAACACACATAATGTGATTCAACAAATTTTCTCCAGGTGAGCGAACAATAGTAAGCTACAGTTCCTTAAAATCATATTTTTTCTCTCGAACCTTCAGGTAAATAATTCAATAGCTAATAGCAAGTACCTCCTAGACTGGGCCTGAAGATAATTTCTAAGACATAAGCTTGCAGTAATCAAAATATATGCATTTGTCAAATCACATGTTCTGCAACCATTACAACTGACACTTTTGAAAAATAAATAAAAGAATAAGAACAATAATTTAGTTAAGTTTTGTATGTATTGAAAGCAAAACACTAGCTTTAAAATTTTCAGAACACGTGCTAGTAAATTTAAATGAATCTAAAATCCTCTTTTTATAGGAAAAACCTTATCTGAGCTCTAGAAAAATTACTTGATATACTTTCACATCAGTTCACGTGATCTGTAATTGTCACTTTTGATAAATATTATCAATACCTAGCGTATAAGCCGAATGGATTGTAAGACGCGATGCTAAAATTTAAAAAAAATCAATAGGCCCTACCTGTAAAATAACACTAAAATATGGTAGCATTTTATTAATGTTGACCACAAAGAAATATATTTGTATTTCTTAAAATTCACTTCCTACAAAAATTCTACAAAGCTAGGGAAGAGAGCCAACCAGATCTCGGTAGTTCGGCTTGAAAAGGGCGACGCTGACGTCATAAGGGCTGGTATCGACAGACAGCCCCCTGTGAAAGGTCTACTGCACCTCGGGGTATGCGCGCGCAGCATGAATAAAACATGAAATATGTATCTTCTTCCCCTTCCGGACGCTAAGTTTCACCGGGTCAATGTGATGCTGCATGTATGTTAAGGACACCCCCTGCCATGCGGAGAAATAGAGCGAGGAAAACATTTCTTGTCGCCGTTATTGTTTTAACATATGTTGTTCAGTTCGGTTTTAACAAAGGATATTGAAACTAAGGGTTCAGAAACGTTTATACCATTAACTAAGTGTTAATTAGTATGGATTGACAGCATCTGTCAAGAGACACATGTCCTAACCTTAAAGCAGAACACTAGTGTTTATAAGTGTCAATAAAAAGAGGCCTATAGTAATATTACAGCTAGGTTTTGCTTCAAGAGGAGAACAGAGATAAAATAATAAGTAGGCCTAAGCAATATGGGACGGTTTAGTTATTAGGTTCCACAGGTTTTTCCACTTAATAATCGGAAACATTTTCAATTCCTTAAAAGTCAGTTCACGGTTCTTTAATTTAAAAAAGTTTTAAAAAGTACAAAAATAAAGGGAAATAAATCTATTTGAAGATATAACTATGGTCTAACACTTTGGCTAAGTTAATACTATATCTGCCTTTGAGCAAAGTGACCCTGATTTGATTCCCAGCATGGACAGAAAAATTAACATTAGTGAAATTGGGAATTCCCCTTTCCCAGTGATGAATTAATGGCCGGGGGAGAGGGGAGGGAGGCTGGGCGATGTGTTTGTACTAGAAAGAAGTTGTTTTGTGAGTCATGTGCTGATATAATAATTAGGTTCAAATCGTGTACATTAAATAACCTAAATAATATTATAATTTAGACTAATATGTATATGGATTTTGTGTGAGTCTATATATTTAAAAACAATATTTTATTTTTTAAAATAAATAGGTAGGCCCTAATTATGACTAGTTAATGATGTCAAATGTATGATGGGGATAAAATGGATTTATATATGGTTGTATGAGCAAGAGGAAGCTGTAACCTAGAAACGGAAATAATATAAGTCGCCGTAACAGGTAACATTGTGGAACTGACCCATCATCAATATATTATGATATAAATTTAAAATACAAGGAATAAACTATTTAAAAAGCGCTCTCAATAAATAATTCAACACAAACCATTATATGTATTCAAAGTCTATCCAACCCTCCTAGCTATAATCGTTTCAGGTCTCGACCACGCTAACTAAACCCCCGACAGGGTTATTTAGGCGTGGAGAGGGCGCCAGCTATCTCTGGAGAATATTGGTCCTAGGAGACACATTGCAAGGCGCCTTGAAGACATCAGAGCGTAGATAGCACACACTATGGCGCTATGAGACTGTAAATTCCATTTACTCTGAAAGTTTGCAGTCTTACCTCAACAGATTATAATATGATCCTATATTATAAGATGAGCCTTAATGGAACCATGTAAGGGTAGATGTCTACCTTCCAGGGTAAACGAAGGGTACTTCAATCAGATCAGATTATAAAGACTAGGTAATCATCAAATCACGTATGCTATACAGTAAATCACAAGCCAAAGTTACCCTGGTTCGATTCCTGGTAATGACGACAACTATATTTTAATGATTGCACACGGATTTGTTCTTAGTAACATTCAAGCTCAAGGGATGTGTTTATGACTATGAATTTTGCTAAAACAGTTGCATTTATGTCTAACACATGGGCTATTAACGAATTAATATAAGGACTAAGAATGATGAGGGTAGTTTAGAGAAAATGTGCCTGCGTTAGAGTGGAGAGAATACGCAGAAATCACAGTGAAAATTATATATAAAAATTAATTCAGCCGGCAAGGATTTAAACTTGGACCTCACAGTCAACAGTAACCAAAGTAACTACCGTTCAAGACCACTTGGTCATAGCCGCATCTTACTAGCCGTTCGGGATATTTACATTTAACTATAAATCAAGAGTATGGAAGAGGTAAGTAAAATGTATAGGAAATGTACCCACATTTGCGTAAAGAGGGATGGGAAACCATTTAAGATGAGACAAAATCCTCAGTCTATTTGCAGGGCTATTATGACCGCACATAACCGGCAAACCAGACTATATGAGCTAACCATTTAGTACACGTACCAACTAGCACTGACTAGAAATAACTAATAAGACTACACGGAAAGGTGAAGATTTTTCTTTGAAGGTAGATGGCACTCTAAACCCATGTACGTAAATAAAATTAATAATGTACAACGCCTGTTACAACATATGGTCATTTTTTGAGACTATTTGCCCCTCTATAAGATTTTTCTGAACAGAACTTTGGCTTTCAAACACACTAGAGCTTTAATTAAACACTTGGAACAACATTTTAAAACAAATATTCACCAATGGCAGCCAACGTGACTGAAAACAGTTTTCAGCTATGATGTAATTAGCTAAGGCGAAGAGCAAAAAAAAAAAAAACCTATGGTCGCGAATGAGAGAGCAAAGCAATTTAAAATTGTAATCACTCATAGAGAATGATTGGTTTGAAAAGCAAAGAGATGTAATATGTTTTACCGCAAGGAATTAATGTACCTAGAACAGCAACTACACTGAATGTATTTCTCGTTCCCGCAAATATACATTTTTCTCTATAGAAGAATGATATGCCATAGTTACTAGTTTAAAAAGAGTAACTAAGAAAATGGAAAACCATGTTGGACACACTTTTACACATTTTTGTATTTGTTGATTTAGGCAAATTATCTATTTATTCAAGTAGACTTAAATGTGCGTTAATATTATTAGGGCTGCTTTATATGATAAACACATTTTTACCTATTTGGATGAAATAGTTAAATTATTTACTAATATTTTCACAATAAACAATATAAATATATCTTATTGTTCTATTGAGATACTTCAAAATCATTTGAGCAATTTTTTCAACAAATCGAGTCTATATTTGTTGCTTTAATTTATCCTTTGTAAAGAATGGACGAAAATAAAGTTAAGTACCAAATTTTAAAAAATACAGTCCCAAAATTTTAGGATTTAAAGACAAAGATACGGAATTTCAAACAAAATTTCTCGGAATCAAGACCGTATAAAAATTATGTTTTCGTTCAAATCTTGAAATACAATTTCTTTCAGTACAACAATTTTTGTATAATACTTTGAATAAAAATAAAAGTGAGTGAATTAAAAATTACAATGAACACATCGAACATAACAGAGCTAAGATAAAATAGTAAATTATAGTGGGAGCTAACATTACAAGTCCGACTCCGTGTGTATAAAAACTGTTGAACCAGCTGATTAAAACTAAGACGTAACAACATACTATATAGTCGGTTCATGATAACTCTTTATCTTTTTTTTTCTGGCAGTTTTTGAACTGTTCTATATAAATATGGTTCACAAATATATTTTGTGAAATATTCTTTTTAACGGTCAGAAAATACCCAAATTACAATAAACATAAGCATTAAGGACATTGCTTGCCTGTGACGTCAGGGCAGATTAGTATTTCCCATGTTGGTGAATTTACGCTTCATTCAGAGAGTTTTCTTTTTAAATACAACGTTTAAACAAAAACCATAAATTTTTGCATAATTATTTAGTCCTATAGGGTAATAAAATTGTTTTTATATTGAAGTGGTTTTTGTGTAAAAGTATTCTTTATTAATTATCTACAGCTTAGGCTATTTGGCACGATCACGAAAATGGCCTGTAGGAGTCTCCCTGCAAGGATGTAGATTAAAAAATTACGTGGTACCATGTTTATCTAGAATAGAAAACAAGAAAAAGGTAATTTTAAAAAGCAAGCCGATGTTTTCATGACGCAGTTTAAACTCGTCAGAGGAAGAGGGGAAGTTTTATCAGTCGATAAACAAGAGCGTCAAGTTAAGATGAAATCCACTTGAAGAAATCGAAATCTACAATTAGAAAAAAGTTAGTTGATCAAACTAGTTGAACCAGTTCTAAAGACAGAAAGCATACCTATTTAAGGTTTCCTAGATGGTAAAGACAATATACTCTTTAAATTTAAAACGTGAAGTGATTCCTTTTTACAATGATTCCCGAAATTTTGCCTCGTAAATTTTTACAGTTAAAAAATAAAAGCTTTTCACCGAGGATGTGCCCCAAAAATTCAAACTTTAAAAATATTTAAAGAAGAAGCCACAATTTCAGAAAACGGCAATTTCTTTCAACAGCAGTCTTTTGAATTTTACCAAACTAATTTTTTTAAATTTTAAGCAAAAGCCTTTGCTTCGATGCTATTCATATCACAGTGTATACATTCTCAAAAACAAAGCCAAAATCTAAACATTATTTAAATTAGTCAATGGAGGTGTGGACGAAAACAATCAAGGCTTAACTAATCTAGTTTGGTTTGTGTGACTAAGTAGAATTTGGAACCGAGAACTAGAAGAATATGGCCAAATCCTTCAACATTTTGGAATCTACACATCACTTACTCGAACCTATTATAGATACTTAATATACTTTTCTTACGGATGGTCATTTATAGCAAATTTGATAAAAAACAAACATGTTTTTTTTCTGTCAACATTGGCAAAATTTTATAATATTAACGGTGTTATTTTATAGGTAAGAGATAGGATTCCTGATGTCATAACTCATTGAATGAGGTCTTTAAAAATAAAAGTCTAGAGATGTGCATCAAAATCATAAGTCTGAACTTAACGCTGTTATTTGGACAAACAAGAAAGTTGATTTAGGTAATTTTAAAAACCGGTCCTCCCATAAGTAAACGACAACCAACTACGCCAAGTGGCTACGTATACGTCCCATATATTACCCCAGAGGTACGTTAGGAACGGTTTTGAACGGGATAAATGATCGGTATCGTGAAAGCTATACTTTAAACCAAACATGTTAGTATAAATTTGACCGGTGGTCCATGCATGCTTAGTGCCGAAATGACCCTGGTTCAGATGGGTTAGGGACATGATTTACATTGTGAGCACGTGTTTCTAGCGACCTGTCAGCGTAATCAGAACCGCGGGACAACTACATTTCATACTGTCCCCAATTAAAGTGAGGGGTGAAAGTATCGTAAAGTGAGCTCCTTAATTTACCAGTTTTCATTAAATATATATTTGTTACATTTAAGCATAACGTGTTTTAGTGGCAATTTGGGTAGAGCTTTTCATAAAATAAATCTGTCTTATCTAAAAGTACAAAATATTTGTATATATATTTTATATATTAGTGCGTCTAAAATCTAGGTCATTAATTACGTATTATAAGGGGTAAGGAATAAGAGTGTAGTTTGAGAATAAATATAATAATAATAAAACACATGTGAAAAACCACCTCTAGGACCCAGGAGGAGATTTGAACCTTGATCTCTCCATCCCCACAATCCAGTCTACTGCAATATTAACGTCTTAGACCATGTTAACACCGGTGCAGTAAGTATAAAAGATGGGTTTAATAAAATTGCATTAGGAGGTTAGAATATATGTAACCATTTCACAGAGTGTAGCCACGTTTCAAAACAAAGTTTTTTAAAATGTTTAGAGCCAAACAGTTAAAAGCAAAGCAGGAAACTATGTGTCTAATATCTTACGTGCATCTACTATAAAACATTGTAGATCTTAATACAAAAACGAAATTAAAATAATTACTATTGACTCAAAATTAGAGTATAAGAGAATTTTACCCATTTGACCCACTCTTTGGGCGCGGACTAAACGTCAAGCTCATCCAGTCTGGTTTGTCGGTGCCGAGAGGGTCAAGGTTCAAATTTTGGTCAAGGATATTTTTTCCTAAGTCTTTAACCAATCTACCTCCATGCCAGTGCGCGCACATTTACTCAAAAAGTGTACCTCCCTCATCCTTACCCCGCTAGTTTAGTTAAAATTGGATAGCCCTAGCGGGTAGAAAGAAGCGAAAAAAAAATCAAATGTATTCCAATGTACCTACATAGCTATAGCATATAGTCGTTGAAATATTTCTCTTTTTTATTTTTGTGGGGGTGGAGGGGTATTTAAGTCAAAAACATATTACAAATAATATATATATATATATATATTATTACTGTATATATTAGTACTGTATATATATATATATACAGTACTAATATAAATTATTTTTAAAATGACTTACATAATATATATAATATAAACACGTATATATATATACAAATAAATAAAATAAGGGAAAAAGTATATTTTATAAGTCGTAAGTCATTTTTAAAATAATTTATGTTAGCAATGTAAGTTGTCAAAAAATTATGTAAAAATTGGAAGTTGACACCTTTAATGGTTTCTAAGATTGCGGATTAAATAATTTGGTACTTTAATAATGCTTGTTAAGGTATTCTGACTATTTAAAGGGACGTCTAAGCACCATTGTTTGGCATAGTTGGTAATAATAAACTAAGAAAAAAAATCACTACGCAAGAATGTTTGAAATTGAAAACTATCATAAAAAGCAAACAAAATAGACCAATTTAGAGAAAATTCCGAGAATTTCGTTTCATAAGAAAATATTTAATCTCCGTAATTCTATACAAAAGACTGAGATGATATATTTCAACGTAATTTAATACAATGTTTAATATTGTACCGATATGAGTTGTCAGTTTTTAAAATCAATGTTAAATTAAAGGGGAAAATAAAAGCTAATTTGTTGAAGTGCACCTTTCTTAAATAATATTCTTTCCGGTTTTTTAAAGAACAGATTTAAGTCAACGTAGCACATTTTTAATGAAATACAAGCTCTCCATTTCAAACATAAATATCCTCTGCTAGTTGAAAGTTTAGCTCCGGCAATAGTTTCCAAGCGATCCAAATGTTAATCTCTGTTATTGAGAAGGAAAAAGAGGCGTTCACTCAAACGTTAATTAACTGTCGTGACAAGTTATAGCCGTAGCCAACCTCCTAGAAAAGATGTGGGAAAGTCTGATGGATGGACCGATGTTCTCACAATCATAATCCGAGACACAAGGAAGTGGTTCGAGTGGGTTAGATACTGAGATCACGAAAAACGGAGGGAAAATAGCGTGCAAAAAGCGTTAAAGCATTTTGGGAATCCTTGGCCAGGGTAATTCGCAAATTAATATGAAAACTACGCCTTAATAGAGGCCTATTGGTATATCAAATGTAATCTAAAAATCATTGAGTTTTCCACTGAAATTGTTGGTTTCATCTATACAAATGTATTACTAACCTTTTAATATTTAGTGATTATTTTAGTAAAAATGTGTAGATTTTGAAAAGTGTGGATCATTCATTGCCTTATATTACATTTGAAAGAATCAACCATGATTTAATTATTTAAAATGTTTTGGGTTTCCTTACACTAAAAATTATAAGTTCCAAAAACAAAATAAGCGTGTATCAATGATGAAGATGGTCATTTCTCAAAATTTGACTTTTATTGTGATAATTACTTTTAAAAAAGGTCATATTCCTATTTCCATATCTAAATTTAATAGTATTAAGGTTATTTTATTAGTATGCCAATTTTACATTCACCTTTTTAAAATCGAACAGTATTAATAAGTAAGTATTTGGTTAAGTTAATAGGTGCCACGGAGTACTAATCGTCGTGTATTAATTATATTCATAGGTATTAATATGTGCACATTGAGTTTTGTTGAGATCGGATTAAAGTAGCTATTTTTAAAACTTCAAGCTCATAATGGAACCCTCTTTCTAAAATTTTCTTCATATTTCAACCTTTTATTTTTATTCTTGTAGAAGATTAAAACGTTTTCAAAGTGTAAGTCAATGATTTGTGATTTACTTATACATAAGCATCATATATTAATTTATTGCTATCATTTTTTAAAAAACTGTGGTCAAAATGGGCTAGTTAATAGTAAAAAGTTAAACTAAATAAATATAAATTTATATAGGCCAGTTGATTCAAAATAATGATAAAAAAATTGTTTTATTTTTTGTTGAAGAGGGTTGGGTACCTTAATCTTATATTTAAAAGTATTAACGTAGAGTTTCAAAAGGTTATTTCTAGTGTATTTCATTCCATATCACTATTTTCATAGTCTGTGACGTCAATAATCCTACGGCATGATCTTTTCCATTGAAAACAGCAATATAATGTTTTAGTGCAATGTTGTTAAAAGTACAGGGTGAGACCGAAACAATTAGACGATTAGTAACCTGAAAATTAACACTTTAATTGAAAAATAAATATTCACTAGCTAAATAAAAGCAAACCACATACTACACTTTTTCACTTTTGAAGATAATGTCACTCAGGTGAGCTACACCGGACGTCAGGTAAACCTCAGCACTTTGTCAATCACTTTCATCAACATAGAATGTCTAACTGTTTCTTCCCCACCCTATTAAGCGATTTGGTTCCCTCCTCCTTCGCCGTCGAAAATGAATCCTAGATACGTACCTTTTGGGTGGTACTGACGCAGATGTAAAATGTATGTTGGGGTTTTGCCCTTTTGTCAAATTTAACCCAAATTTTCTTACAAATTTACATATCTGACCGCTCTAAAGAGTTGCGTATGTAGTAGTGCCGGGCAAATTACCAAATTTTGACGGTTTCGGTTATATTAGTTTAGTTTTATTTTCCAAATTCTACCTAAGCACACAATTCAAAGTGGATTAATTATTTTTCTCTCTCTGTAATATGGGTATTGGGTAGTTACAAAATTCGTAATCCGGCGGGCCAGTAGGGCTAGACATAAAATGTGCAAATATTTTGTATATGTAAATTTAAAAATAATGTAAATGTCAATCACATATGTTAATTTCAATCTAGGTATATGTTTGTTAATATTTTTCTAGACTTCCATCACTAAGAACCGAAAACAGACTATCTAGAAATATAAACAATTTCCGGTGGATCTACTTAAGTAGCGAACAAGAGTAATTGAAGGAGAAAAGAACCAAAATCACCAATTCTTAGTTCATAGTGCTAGTACTATTATTCTACGGTTAGTTATTTTGTAAATCATTATTGATATAGTTTGTTTGAAAACCCCCTTTCTATAGATAGTCCAATAGGTGAATATAGCCTGCCTCAACGGTCGCATGGTTTATGGCGTCACTCTCGTGTTAGACTAGACTGGCCGATGACAAGGAGAACGGGATAAGAATCATTCCAGTCGCGTGTAGTGAGGGTGGGTTGTTCTAAAATAATTTTTTACTTTCCCTCTAGGCAAATTCGAGTACATTAACTCTATTCAAACTTCCTTATCACTAGCTCAATAGAGTATTAAGGATATATGCGTATAAACTGAACAGTTGTAAGACGCGGTGTTAAAAATAAGGATGATAATCTCGGTAAAGAGCCCTAGGCCTCGTGGTAAACTCACATTTATCTCAATTTATTACTTTATATATATATATATATATATATGTAATTCTGGGAGCTGAAGGAGGCAGAGAACAGGGCGCATTGGTGGTCTAAGTTCACCGACTGCAAAAGGAATAGAACTGTCGTAGGACAGAACACCCAATAATAATATCTATAATATATAGGAAGAAAGAGAGTGGATATTGTGCACTATTTTCACTAAATGAAAACCAAAACAAAATAAAGGAGTATTTTTATTACGTAATTAAAACAAGCCTATTATTAAACAAAGTTTTAAAATCACCCATGTTTTACCTCTGAACAGTCGACAACCATCATGTTTAATATTGGCTCCACCCGCAAGACTCAACGATCCGGTTCGCCCCTTCCTTTGTCTAGAGGACGTAAATACAATAAAGCTGGCAAAGTCGATAGCAGAAGAGTAGGAAAGGGGAAGGGAGTTGGGACCTTTGGGAACCGCACGCTTCCCCTAAAAATTAAGATGGGCACTAAACATCCTTTCTTAGATTATAATAGTTTTCAATCAAATTGTATTGCATTGATGCTGTCGGTACCATACTCTGATCTATAAAAGGGTTAAACTTAATTTCTGAGGGCACCACGAGTCAACTTTGGCTCCCCCTTACATTCTTGAAACCGAGCGCTTTTCTAAGATCCTGGTTGCGGGGAAGGACACCCAAGCGAATAACAACGCTGTCAACATACAAGTAGAATAAGCCTGTTCTTTTGTCAAGTTTTTTTCTTTTTTTTTTCTACATCAGGAATGATTTTCGTCAAATAAAAAAAAAAGTTATAACAACATTAAGATCAAATTGTAATCACGAACCGCTGGGGCTCATCTTTCCATGTACCGTCAAATATGATTTGCTAAAAAGTTGTGGTAGAAACTAATAGCCTTATGAAAAAATATATAACTGTTATGTCCTCCATCTTTATTTAACTTATTAATCAACACACTATTTCGTCGATTTGAATAACGAAGGGCTTATGGTTTTATCTTATTTAAATAGTAATAGGAATAATATTAATAAAAACAAATTTATAAAATATTTTCCGGTTTTCTACTATTATGATTTATTTTGAATGTCTACTCAATCAAAAAAATCCTTATTTTATTTCGTGTAATTTAAACAGTTTATAATTTTATGTGAGATATTGATTTTAAAACTACTATAATAATAATAATAATAATAATAATAATAATAATAATTATTATTATTATTAAAATAGCTTCCACCGGAGGAATATGTTTGCTACAGTGTTGCATTGTTTACCATATTTTGGTAGAACTAAAATAAGCTTCTTGTGGGTGTGATGAGTTTGACATTTTTAATGATGAAGCAAACACATTTTAAAGCATATTAATTATTTTTGTATTGTATATTTTATTCGAAAAGAAGTGAACTTAACCATGAACATATTTCTAGCGCTCTCGTCTTAATTCCAGGCAGGGATATCTGGGGATACTTTGATGATAATGTGGCTTCCCTCCCCTCGTTCCAGGCGAATGCTGAAGCATCGTCTTAGATCCGCCCTCCTATTTTGTAGAAGCTACTTATTTTAAAATTTGAGCTTATAATTTTCTTGATTGTTCTCAAGCATTTAAACACACAACGGTAGGCACGGAGACTAAACATCAAGACCATCTAGACTGGTTCACTGGTGACAAGAAGGTCAGGGTTCGAATATTAAAATTCTACCTTTATTATAGAGGGTGAATATGTGGATAGCCCGGACGGATAAGATAGTAAAATAAATAGCCAGTGAAAAACAAAACAAATCTAGCACTCTTCAACAGTAGCAATACCGATTTTAAAATAATAATAATAATAATGTATTTTAGTTGGTAATTTTTAATCAACTATGACTACCATATGAACACGATTAGACACAATATTGTGGTTGCGTCCAACGATTCAATTCCAGCCTAGGAACCTAAGTTTAGCCTCCACCACAGGAATAATATAGCATCAAGTAGTCGACTGGTAGTACCAGCTGATGATGATGATGATTGCACCCATTGCTCAACCTCCTGCTTGGATTGCTTCGGACGAGAGGTCACAAAGGTGGAAGAGCGGCACGAGTTGGCAACCTGTGGGCACGACCCCCGTCAAAAGATCTCGTGCATTCAGCCCGGTCATTACGTCCATCACCAACCAGTGAGGGGGGGGGGGGGCGG
>CABFWO010000728.1:196148-219525 GCA_902155825.1 Timema genevievae
GGGGGGGGGGGGCGGACGTGTTCATGCACAACACCAAAGCATTCCTCAATGATATACACCTACACTACGTGCAACGCAAGACCAACTATTTTGACGTGAATTTGGGTTAATTTTTTAAAAATAGAAAAAAGATAATAATATACACTCGTTTCTCACCTGCTTTCTCACTAGAAAACAAAATAATACACTTGGATCTTAATGGGAGTCAAACCAACAAAGACAATCCATGGACCCCCAACATTGTTTATTATAAAACAAAAGTTTGTTGATCAAGAAGGTACAAATGGTATCCCAACACAAAAATAAAATGTTAAAAACAGTTCAAAACTCTTTTGGACCCCCTTAAAGTATTACATCTAGCAGCTGTCAATTTATCAGTAGCTTGGAATGGTATATTGCCTGGGTAAGGAGAGTTTAAACTGTGCCTTTGAATTGTTCTCATCACTCAGTAGAACACTCAATGGTCAGCTTGGCATGATAGTATTGCCTGGGTAAGGAGAGTTTAAACTGTGCCTTTGAATTGTTCTCATCACTCAGTAGAACACTCAATGGTCAGCTTGGCAAGGTGTATTGCCTGGGTAAGGAGAGTTTAAACGGTGCCTTTGGAATGTTCTCATCAGTCAGTAGATCACTCATTGGTCAGATTTCAAAGAAAATACATAATCTAGTCATGTGAGGTATGTGCCTATGTGTGATTCGTCAAATGGGAACCAAGTGAGTGAGCATATATGACAAACACTTATATGACTAGTCTGGGGTCTTGTTCCAATAATGGTTAGGCCGCTTTCATATGATACGAATTTTTGCCGTGCGCCGTGCCCGGGGCGCCGTGCATAGCAAAGGACACGCCGTCGAACAAACGGGGTGATTGTAAAAAGCCACGACAAGACCGTTACGAGAAATTGTTGTTGAATGTGTACTATTTTAATGTAAAAAGTAAAAAGTTCACGAGTAAAGAAGTGGGTTCATCCTTTAAATCTCCAAAGACCAATTCCTGGAAGTTCGGGTTCAGTTCCTTGAACAATTCCCTCCATGCGCCTTTAGTTTCCGTTCGTGACTTGTACTCTTTTAGGCTTTTATCTTAAGGAGCCGGTCTGTTTGATTCTAGGTCTATGAATAGCTCATCTACCTCACAACCCTCCATTCATTAAACAGAAACCAAAACAATATTTTAAAATGCACAAACTCACGTCGGTGATCGCATGGTATATAGGATGCTACTCTCGCAGTAGACTAGTCTGCCGATGATGGGGAGATCGGGGTTTGAACCTCGGGTGTATTGAGGTTTTTTTTCCAAAGTAGTTGTCCACTCTCCTTCCAAGCAAATTCGGATACACTTCTTCTAAACATAATACCTTATCCCTAAAACCACTAGCGTAATTTGTACATACTTCCTAAGGATATTCGAGATTCGAGAAATTCTCGTATTCGAGATTCAAATCTTGAAAAAGCATTAATTTTTTTCAATTTATTAAGTGATATTTGTTTTAAAATTCTAATGCTACTTATTGGTGGTTTAGAACTAATAATTCTAGGATGAACTTAGCAACCAGGCCCCAGACCAGTAGTTTAACACTCAACTGAATGTATGAATGTTATAATGATTGGATTGTAAGAAAGAATGTTAACATTGTTACTAGTTGTTTTTTATGTTATTTTATTATATTTATATTTCCTCTTAAGTTCATAATTTTTTTCCAAGATTCTGATTCCGATTCGAGATTCTAAGGTTAATTGAGGATTCGGATTTGAGATTTGGATTCGTTAAATAGTGGATTTGACCCACCTTTACTTAAGACGGTATAAAACTAGTGAAATAGTTCATTTTAAATCCACCAAAATAGCGTTGAGCTTACCGTGGATGGACTATAATATATTGGCATCTTCAGAACTTTCACACACAGCATGTTTCTTTGTAGCTAACACCCTGCTGAACGTAATGGGATTACTTTGAACTTAGAAAAGAGGAAAATATGCTTACGTCCAAACTAGGACAACTTAGCCGGGTTCATTTTTTTTAGAAGGCAGGACATATGACCATAGAGGATTATATGGGTAGTAAACTTGAACCCGTGAGGGATATTAGGCACAGCCGAATCGATTGTCTACTACTTACGGAAACTCAGGATTTGCGACAGCAACGTCCTATGTCTCAATATTGAAAGTAAACTGATATTGATAAACCAGGGTTAATACTTTTTTTAAATTTTTGAAATTCCCTGACTTAAAGGTTTTCTAACAAAATATTTGCATTTCCACAGTATTTTATGCACAAATCTACAAATTAATCTAATTATTTTCATGGTTTTATAATTAATTCTTAACACAAAGGTTCTTTATGACAAATATGCCCGTACTTTTTGAAAAATCTCATGAAATGGAAATGAAAATTATTAATTCACACTTGAACTTTTACTTTCTATTCCGAATATCATAGCAGAAATCTGAGAATTTCAATGACTTTTTACATTTTACTTTTCTCCGTCATACCAAATTCTCTAGATCTAACTTGTCCAGGTTTCCCCTGTTGTCCAGGTGCGTACTGACCCTGTGAACGTTATGCATTGAGCAGTTTAGTTTGTTTTGACAAAGCGTGGAAATATGTTTAAGAAGGCCCTACACTATAAGCCATTCCACTCCTAAATTGTAGTACAGGCTCTTATGGACACTTTCCATCTCTTTATAACCCACTGGTTTCCACGTAGTGTTGTCCTTTTTCCACCCAGCGGGGTTGCCATTTTGTAGCTTAAAAATGAACATTGGTATTTCTATATCATTAGCTTACTATATTATATAAAATTAACTGCTGCATTTATTTAAAGCTATCTAGATTTTAAAAATAAATTAAACCATCTATTTATTAAAAAAAATTAACGTTGTGTCTCAGTTACGAGTTTCCAAATATATAACGTCATAAATATCGTTCCAATCTTGTGGAAAATCCAAAAAATGTACTATAGGTGTAATAAGAGTTATGAACAACAACTGAAATGTCTGAAATCTTCTAAACGAGGTTAGTCAAAACTTAAAACATATGATAACTTTTGAAATATTTAAAGAAAAACATTAAAAAGTTGTTAAAATTTATTTTTGAAATAACTACGGGCCATAAGCACCTCCCGTTTATGTGTGGTGGCGTTTTGAGTAGCAGAGTATGAAGATTGATTTACCTCCTGGTATTGGCGTTGAAAACTGAAGAATTATGTCGTAGCATCCCATTCTCATACAAATTGATAATATTTGCTACACGTACATCGTTTGGTAAATTTTACATTAATATGGAAACTGTTATAATTATTTGTTTGTTTGGTTCAATGTTGCAATTTATTAGACAATGTTAAATATTTTAAAACATATGTCACGTGCAACTACAACTTATTATACCAAAATAAACTTCTCGCTGAAGAAAACATCTACCCACAATGGTGGTCTATCGGTCTAAGACGTTATATATATACTCTTATTACGCTTTGTCACCGTTATTAATCAGGCCAGGGTTAAAATCCTGGCAGAGTTCACTGTCATGAGTCAAATACCTTACCACAGTCGGTAGTGCATATGAGCTTGGGGTCTCGGGTTCCATTTCCGTCATGGTCAAATACTTATTATTGGTAAATCGTTGAATGGGGGACTGGATGTTATGTTTTTCTTAGTATTAGGCTAGTTTGAAGTTATATGTTGATTTAATCAGAGTGTTCGAAAATTTCACGTAAAATTCACCCAATAAAAAAATTCCGTGTTTGATTGTTTTTTTTTAAATTTCATGCAAATACCAGTATATTTATTCTTAGAAATTGTCCTTATCCTTAAGGCGCTATATTATTTTATTTAAATTAGTTTTAATTGCTGAAAGCCAAAACACAGGCACCAGAATTGGAACTACGTGTAAACATAAATAAAGCCCTGCTGGGCTTAGCACCAATCAATCCCCCCTACTGATAGCAGTCGGGAATGTGAACTAATGTCCTCTTGGAAAAGTAAAACACAGCTGTTCGAAACACATCTAAGAAGTATATCTAACTGTTGTGAATTATTGCTGTTGTGTTTCGGTGATTAGTTTGGTGCGGACCTGCATGGTGTTTGGTGATTTAATCACAATGTGATCGTATGTAAAATTAAGTTTATAAACGATCTACTATATTATAAGCAATCTAATTATGTATGGATGGGTTAACTGATTGCTTAAGAAAGTGCACACACGATCTATGGATAGAAGAGGGGAAAACAATTTGTTTTAATTGATTTGAAAAAACCATCTTTAGTTTGACAAGCCAGAATAATAACCCCAACCTACTCATCGCAAGCGATTTTGTGCAGTGTCTTTTTGAAGAGGTTTTAATATAATAATAGTAATAATAAAAAACAATTATTTACATAAGCAAAACTTAAAAACAATGTATTACCATAAAGTGTATACACGTTGTATACCTTGATAAATTTCTAACATAAAAATTGTCAATGTGTCAAGCGGGTGAAATCTGACAACTGCACGCTCCATAAGACTTGTACTTCAATCTAAGAGTGGAAAGGCCTATGGTAATATAAATACTGTATGCATATGTAGTAAACACGGTAATGTGCTAGGAATGAGGTTAGATTGAATTTAGAGGAAATGTACACGCTTTTGCGTGGAGCGAGAGTAAGAAAATCATCTAGTAACAGAAACCTAAGTACAACTGATTGGGATTCGAGATCTCATCTCCCCATTATTGGTAGTCTAGTTTATTGAGTGAGTAACGTCTTACAGTAGACCAGGGGTTCCCAAACTTTTTAGACTGACGGAGCCCCTGCACTTGACAAAATACATGCTGGAACCCTTACAGCATTTATTACACTAATATTATTAACATCCATAGCGAGAGATAAATTTTACAAGTATAAGTATAAGACAAAATGAAAAAAGTCACATGTTCTGATTGCACCATCAGCAAATGTCCTTTATTCAATTAAAAAAAAAATACAATTCTTATTATTGATGCTATTTTATATTGTGAAAAATAAATAAATAAATAAATGATACTATAAAAGTGCCTCACGGAGCCTAAGATAACGATGGCGGAGTCCAGTTTGAAAAACCCTGCAATAGACCATGCGGCCACCGTAGCGGATTTTGTCCGACTCCTTTGCTCAATCAGTACCATGTCTGCACATCGATCAAAGTTTCGGGTTCAATTCACGGTAAGGCTGAAAGATTTATTATTGGTGATATTGAGATTCCCCCTTTCAACATAAATAAGACAGGGTGCTTTCTGTTACAGAGTTTAACCAGTTTACAAATATTGTGCACATAAAATCAGTTGGTTCAGAAAGTGCACTATAAAGTATCTACGAAATCCTAAAAAAAAGACCTATATTCCTTCAAATGCTTATTAAGTCAGATTATTTCAACTTAATCTAGCCAGTATTTAATTTTCATACTTTTCTAAAGAAAATGATTGGTTTAATTTAGTTTGATTCAAATTCATATATTGATAGTTCTAACATACATATTTGTAGCTGAGGTCAAAATTAATTTAACAGCGCAATACCTTAATTTTCAGCAAATTAACGTTGATTCAACAATGAGACATAAGACGTTGTTGCTGCAAATCAAGGGTGAAAGTGAGTTATGGACAATCGGTTCAAAGGTTCTACCTCACCAACACTCATCTGTTCTAACGTCCTACCCCTATAATTATTTCGGTTCAAATGTCCTACTCAATTAACTTTAATCTGTTCTATTGTCTTACCTATACATAGTTTTCTTGGTCCAACTGCTCCACCTCATTAACTACCGTATTTTCTAGCGTCCTAACTTTTTCTCTGTTCAAATGCCCTACTCCACCAACTCCTATCTGAACTAGTGCCCTAACTTTACAAGTGTCGGTTTCATTGACCTACTTCATCAACTTCGGTGGACGCATGGTCTAACGCGCTACTCTCACAGTAGACTAGACTGCCAATAACGGGGAGATTGAGAGGTTCGAATCTCAGTTGGGTGTACTGAGGATGGTTTTTCCAAAATTGTTTTACACTCACCCTCCAATTAATTGCTGGTACACTCCCTTTAAATATAAAATTTCTAATCCCTAAAACCATTAGAGTAATTAGTACATAAGCGTATAACCCGAACGGATAGTAAGACGCGGTGTTAAAAAAAACTGTCCTATCCCTGAAAAATGAAACAAATTTAAATGTACTGTTCAACTGAACTTTTATCGTTACGTCACATCTCAGTGATAAAAAATGTAATACATACAAATTTGACACATAATCAAACTATTCTGTAAACGTGGTCGGTAAAGGAAAAGAGCGCCGTAAGTTAAAATCTTCCATCATCGCACTATTAAGCTCTAAATATGATTAGTAAATATGGTAGATTATCGCATCAAACATTAGTCGGGACTAAACTGTCTCGGGTGTTGGCATAACATAAAAGATTAAACAAAAATACCAATTATTATATTGGCGAGACTAAGTTAAAAAGAATATAGATAGCTAGCTTTTACAGTATTCAGCGAACTAACAGCTTTGAAAGGTAGAGGAAGGAAAGGGGGGGNAGGGATTGTAGTCCATTATTTTTCAAGAGGAAAATGTAATCAACCCTTAGTGTAAAGTAAATAATACATTTAAAAAAAACACTCTGTATCACTGGTCGACATCCCACGGTGTGAAACGAGAGCACTGTGAAATTGTGTGTGTAGTGTGGGGTTGTCAGGCCCGACCATCCGAACCACATACATATTATATACAAACTAGGTAGAGAGCGCTAGCACTGGAATGTCAGTGAGTGCACGAGTGCATCCATCATCTCCACATCGCACGTGACGTCATCACTTATACTGGCAGCCTTGGAGCTAAAATGGACTGTGTCCTTCGTGTTGGAGCGAGACTGGAATATCTCCTGATAGAAGAACACTTACCTGAAACGAAACGAAACAAAACACAGCGTTAATTGGATGTACACATAAACGAGCCTTTTTATTCAGAATAAACAAACAGATGTCAACAATATATCATCAGTCAATACACAATTATTATTAACAATTATGTTGCTTTATTAGAGACAAGAGGTGAAGAAGCGTTTTTGGTATGGCCGTGTACAGGAATGAAATTGTTGCTGAAGTTATGTAGGTGTTTGACTGGGGAGCTTCGTGAGAAAGAAGAGACATTGAACAGTGGGTGTTTCTATAATATAAAGAATATTTTCATGGTAATTAGAGAAATCTCATTTCCAGAAACAAAAGTGTGTTTTCATGGTAATTTCAAACATTTTATTTCTAGAAAATAAAGAATGTTTTCATGGTTCATTAGAGACAGTTTCTCATAGTTAAAATAAAGTTTTTTTTACACAGTTCACAAACACTTATAAAATATTTGCACAAATATATAGCTTAGGTATAGGCCTATAAAATAACTTCACCTTAACTAAATTAGTAATTATTTATCTGAGAAATTCGGTGGGTACAAATACCATCATGTATCCATACATCAACATTTGTGTGGGTAAAACGTATCCTTGTTCCACCTAATTCATGTTCCACTGATTATAAACGGGACAAATCGACCTGTTTTTAAAATATTAATTTCTAATACGAGTCTTATAAAATATGGAATATGTTTTATGCTCTTCAGTTCTGCTTTTGTTCAAACGTAAATCTGCATCAAGTGAAGTGGTTAATGAATTGTATGGTGTCTAGTTGTTTAGTTGGTCATAATTATTTTGGAATAAACCATTTACATGTATATTGATAGCTTTATATAAATTCAAATAAAATATTTTTTAAATTTAGTGTCTGACTTTTTTTTAGTCCTTGGAGAAAATATTCTTCAGGATTCTAGAAATTTGAAGATTCTAAGATTTTAATTTAACTACCCTCCACCAATACAAACATTTCAATCATCATCGGTGGGCACAAAGGCTCCGGTTTGCCGACTATGGGAAGGTCATGATTTTAATCCCGAATAGGGTGTACTGAGAAAGTTTTTATAAATTTTTAAACTCTCTCCTTGTGTAAATGTTGGTACATTTGTTCTAAAATGTATCTTTCTCATCTCTACGCCATTTGTTCAACTATTCAGATTGCCCAGATGGGTAGTATGACTGCACACATATATAGATATATATATATGTAACCTTGAGTTTGACCTGCGTGTGGGAACTCGGTCGAGAAATGAGGAGTATGTGACTTGAATGAACTTGTATGATACATTCTGGTGTGCATGTGAGTGTGTGTGTTGGCTTCCCTTCAAGATTAACTAGAAAAATATCTCCTAATACAAACGCTTAAATAATTTTCACTGCATTTCTATATTTCACTATAATATTTGTATTCATCTATATATTTTGTTATGTCACATTATTTGTGTTTTTCTTTTTATAAACGTGTATAATCAATTTGGTTAAGTTGCAATCTTAACTTATTTTACTGACAATTTTGATTAAGTTAAAGAGAAGCCAATATACATAAAAGAATAAAAAGAGAGATAGAGATAAATGTGTCCTTTTTTTAGTACCACGTCTTACTACCCCTTCGGGTTGTGCGATTATGTACTAAAAACGCCAGTGGTTTTAGGGATTAGGAAGGTTATATTTAAAGTAAGTGTACCCGAATTTACGTGGAAGGAGAGGGATTTTTTTTTTAGGAAAACCACCCTCATTATACCCGACCGAGATTCAAACCTCAACCTCCCTTCCGTCATCGGCAGTCTAGTTTAGTGCGAGAGTAGTGAGTTAGACCATGCGGCCACCAAAGCGGGAGAAATGTTATCTTTAGACTCGCTCTCATTTAAGGACATGGCATGAGTATGATGGATTTCTAATCAGGTACACCAGCGTTCGTCATAAGAGAGGAGACCAGGATGAGAAAACCATAGTGGAGCATGGGAAACTAATCTTAGTGCACTCGACCGAGATACGAAACTAATCCCGACACCTTAGAGCAGAGTATACCAATCAAACACGCTGAGACAAGTCCTATAGAAACAAACTATAAGGATTTTAAAGATAACAAAGGTGAGTTTTTCTGCATCCAGAAGAAATTAGTTTGATTTTACGCTTGTTTAAGTTAAAATACTTAGAAAAAACAATCGTGTTGATTTCTTCCAGAGATTGTTAAAACAAAACGGAGGGCATTGAGGAATGAGACGTACAAATAGAAAAAATCCAAAGAAGGCTGCAATTAGATGGAACAATATCCTACATTCTCGAAGACACAGACTGGCGGAGGTCGTGCCATAATTCAGATGTGTGGGAGAAGTGAGAGAGAGAGAGATAGGTATGGGGGGAGTATACGAGTCACGAGAAGAATGTACACGTATCGAAGAGGACCTCAAGCGCACACACGATCACACAACACACGCCACCTTTAATTCTGGGCGTATTACAGTTGGACCACTTATACCTGTTATGACCCGCGTTCAAAAGTTTAGCATTAATCCCACATCACAGGTGGAAATTATAAACGAGACGCACTGAATGGTGTATTAACTTGGTCCCAGCTGTCGTGGCAATTCATTTTGGATGGTTGTAAATGTTTTCTCAAGGTGAACGAAAAACAAGTGATGGATAGTAAGACAAAACCACATGTTAAGCTAATCTAACCTAGCCTAGCCTAACCTAATCTAGCCTTGCCTAACCTAAACAAGTATAATCTAAAATAAGAGGAAAATATTGTTGGGTCCGAATTCATATCTATCCGTAGGTCTATTAATTGTTTTAGTCCATCTGGCCAGTGACCGTGGCCCAATTAAGCTATGACGATAATCCTCATAGTCAGTGATCATGGCCCAATTAAGCTATGACGATAATCCTTATAGTCAGTGATCATGGCCCAATTAAGCTATGACGATAATCCTTATAGTCAGTGATCATGGCCCAATTAAGCTATGACTATAATTCTCCTGGTCAGTGATCATGGCCCAATTAAGCTATGACGATAATTCTCCTGGTCAGTGATCATGGCCCAATTAAGCTATAACGATAATCCTCATAGTCAGTGATCATGGCCCAACTAAGCTATAACGATAATCCTCATAGTCAGTGATCATGGCCCAACTAAGCTATGAGGATAATCCTCCTGGTCAGTGATCATAGCCCAACTAAGCTATGACAATGATCCTCCTGGTCAGTGATTATGGCCCAACTGTTATGCGCCGTTAATTCCATGTTCTATGTGAACATTACTTTCGCTCACAGCGGATCCTCAGCTCTGTACTGCGAGTACCAACCTTGTTCTCTGATTAGTATTACTTTTTTTTTTTTGCAAATCACTGTTGTCATCCAGCATTGCGTGGACACATTTTTTGGGCAGGAGAAATGAAGGTGACGTACAGAAGATTATTTTTCTATTTCTATCCAAATAGGAATTTTAGAGGCATTATTAATATGTATGCAGAGCAGGCAAAAGCCTTTTGAATATCAAGTCATAAGCCTGCTCTTAAAAATGAAGTCCATGAGTTCGAAAGATTTTTAATAATTAATATTAGAACAAATAATTTGATTAAAATAGTTTTAACTAAAAATAAATGGTACGGAACTTCGCACGGACTTTTTCATTCCATTGTTTAAAAATGGAGATATGTACTCAAAACTCGTAATATATATATGAAACGAAATAATATACACTAGCAAATCCGAGCGAAAATTGCGTTATACTCACGTAAAACATTTTGTGACTCCCGGCTTTAAATTTTATAATATTATTTTTAAGGAATTAAAGTCCTCCTTAGTATATTTGGATAAAAAAGATTGTGGGTCCATAAGGGTCACAACTTAGTTTTAAAATTTGGTTTTCCAGTTTAAATGTTCGACATTTTACTAGAGTTTGCATAACTTATGTGTATCGCATTACTATTAAATTCCAAATGTATAAATTTAGACAGATAAAAAATGTAAATATTGACTATTTAGTCAAAAATGATAGAGGAAGGTCATTGCTGTACAAACATTTCCCCTAAGAGGTTAAAGAAAAAAGAACATAGCATTTTAAAGACTTATTTTATTTACTTACTATATAGCATTAGAGAATTAGTGTGTTAAAACTTAAGTAGTATTTATGTACAACTAAAGCTCACAAAATTGTAGTCTAATAATATTTTGCCAATGTCTCAGAAATTGTTTTATAAAGATATATTTCAAATAAAAGTTTTTTATTTTTATTAGTGCTACAATTCTGCAATTAGAAGTTATTTAGTATCTCAAATAGTTGCGGAGATACGGAAATTTCAGCTTCTGTAAATTACCTTAAAAGTCATTTTCATGGGAAAATGAAAATAGCCATTTATTTATAATCTCAATCAGCGCCTAGATACGAATTTAAATCAAAATCATTAGAGCTGATTTTGAGAAAATTGATTTTTTTTCTCTGTTCGCCCTTTACTCAACTACTCTTAATTTTAGGGTTAAACAGACAGACAGACAGACAGACGGGATTGCGAAAACAACTTTTTATGGTTTGGGGGATCATGAAACGTCGACATCCATCAACATCTCAGTTTAGATTTTTTTTTACGGTCGCAATACTTTACCTTTAGTGTTCGAAAAGTTAAAAAATACATATATTTGCATATAGCTTAAAAATTATTGGTTTTATAAAAATGTTTCAAATAAAATATTTTATTATAAATAGACTTACATATTTGTAATGATAAGTAATTTAATATTTCAAAGAGTTAAGGAGATATGATAAAAAAAATGGAATTTACGCATCAGATCGGAGACCTTAAAGTCAATTTGACGAGAAAGTGAGGGTAGTCAAATTGTTTGTAATATTGGTCAATGCTTGGATATGAAATTTAATCAAAATCGTTAAAAACAGTTTTAATAAAAATCGATGTTTTCTCTTTTCGCCCGGAAACTGCCCTTAATTTTAGAGTTAGATATCCAAATCCAAAAACCCCTCGGAGCAATCCTATGAAAACCCTAGATAGAAAGTTTTAACCCGATTGGTAAAATAATTTAGGCTCTACTCCGAAATTTCATTGCCGCACTTACAAAAGTACGCCACCTATTCCTATCTTGAGCTTGTTCTATAACCAGTCCACCTCATTACACCCTATCCCTATTTTCGCCTAGTTTTATCCTGTCCATCTCTCTACACTTTATTC
Organism: Timema genevievae; assembly: GCA_902155825.1. Lineage (NCBI taxonomy): Eukaryota > Metazoa > Arthropoda > Insecta > Phasmatodea > Timematidae > Timema > Timema genevievae. Next base: position 208,236 of record CABFWO010000728.1, read on the forward strand.
CCATCTTGAGCTAATTCTATCCTGTCCACCTCAATACACCCTATTCCCATCTTGAGCTAATTCTATCCTGTCCACCTCAATACATCCTATTTATTTCAGGTTAATTCTAATATTATCATCCCATCTGCGTCTAGGTTTTCCCAATGTTCTCTTCCCATTGGGTTTGCCAGTCAGTGCCCTGAATAGTGAATACGGCTCTAGATTCATCCATTCACGTTGCATGACCACTGTTCACCGTAATTCGCGAGATTTGATTTGCCTAACAATGTCTTGTGATAAATATAGGGTATGTAACTTATCTAAACAACTAACATTTCATAACATTTGTTTCTTTTAACAGAATCTTACGACTTTTTTAAAATCTATGTACTCGTATAATTTATGTATCGTCATACTGTATTCACGCTTTTTTTTTTGTGTATTTTCGGAATAGTAATCATCTGATCCGTTGTTGATCTATTTCGTCAAAATCCACATTGATGATTCCCACCGTGTAAACAGACAAGCAAGTTACTAACAAACAAGTCCACTTGCAAGTGAAAAAGTTGGTCACCTTCCAACTTTACTAATGCAAGTAGACAATTCAAAATGGCGGCAACTAAAAGATTGTTGTGCGGGAAATACTTATTTGTAGAATGTTATGAAAATAATGCGTTTTTGTGGAATTTTGAGCACAGGATTTATAAAGAAAAGAATGCCAATGATATTGCACTAGAGGATATTGTAAAATGATATTAGGCGTACATATTCTCAAAAAGTGTCGAAAATAAAATGTTATGTAAATATTCCAAATGTGCCTTGTGAGAGATATTATTCAATATAGGTTAACAAATGTTATAAATAATTTTATCAAACCATTATTTCCTACCAATCAACGTGGTATGTGTAATTTTTTTTACATAAAATCACAAAATATAATAAAACACTGTAGTACCGTGATTAGTTCCAGCAAAATAATATTCGTGTTATCGGCAAGTAAGTTATGAATGGCCAGCGGTTTTCACGCGAAATCACCTGCACGCTTTCCAATCTCCGTATTTGACACTTTAACAAATCTTTATAAGTTTTAATTAATAATGTTCAGCCCATGCACTTCAAACACTTTGTAGTAATGCTTTGGAAACTTGAGTAGACACACAACATAATATTATTGTCTCATAGCAAACCAGATAGTTTATATTCAAACCAATCTACAAATTAATTAATTATTATTTTTAAGGAATATTTTAGGCCTAGCATTTAACAAGATAGTTTGTGATTAGTATACCAACATTTAAAACAGGGTTGAAAAAACCTGGGTTAGACCTATTTATAAAAAAAATGTCCAACCTAGTTTGGTTGTATTGGGATTTATTGACTTTATTTGAGTTTAATTTTATTGATCATGTATGCTAATTGAGTTAACAAATCAAGCAAAATAATAAAATAATCATTTGGGATCAAATGAAACATATTTTAATGTATTACGAAATTAAGAAATATTAGACATACTAATCACAAACGTTTTTATGTTATCTATATGAATTTTTTTAAATAGGTCAACTAATTATGATACATTGCCTTTACTGAAAAGTTGTAATTTGTTTGGCCGCCCATTCTTATTCTAAATTCACTCTTATTAGCTACTAACACATAAGCGTAATTAGTATATGCATATTAATAACCCGAACGAGAAATCGGCCGCAATGATGAAAAAAATGGCTCCAATAAAGAGATCAGTTAGGACCACTTCATTTTCAGCCATGTTTTTAGAAGCGATACTAATACAAGTGATAAAAGCGTGTCAACACAACTTGCATGTTAGTAAGCTAACAGTAGTAAACTTGCATTAGTCCACTAACATCGTGTCAACGGGCCTTAAAGTAATTAAAATCATCTATATAAGTAATTTGGTCTATAATATTACTCTCATAAATATAATGTAGGCCTATAGTTCGATTGCCAGGGGAAGAAACTTTTAGATCTTATAAGAACTAGCCTATAAAAACAAATAAAGGTCTTGAGGCAATAATATTCAATGCCAAAACATCTATAAAGGCTTGTGAAAAGCTTCAAAAAATCGACTTGGCCTGGAAAAATTATTCCTGCTTTGACAATTACAAAGCTTCGCCAGTAAAAAAATTGACAGCTAAAATACTCAATTTATGTTGATTTATTGCCATTCTGCGCTTTTATATACACTGCAAATCAAGATTCATATGAAAACAAATAGTACGTTGCACCGCACAGACTTTCTTTCTCTTGTATCTTAAAATAGAGACATTTACTAAAAACTCATAAGATTTGTGAAATAAAATAATATATATTTTTGCAAAAACACTCCACCAAAGAGTATAAATTAAATAATACACACTGTTACAGAAACATTGAGAAAATAGTAATATCTCTATCTTCCAAAGAGTATCAATTTAACATATCAAAGACCTAAATAAAAATATATAAAGGCCTATATATTTTATCAATAGCTCGAAAACTATAGGTTTGATACAAATATATTTCAAATAAAAGTGTTTTTTTAATAGTACTACAACTTTAAAATGATCAGTCATTTCGTATCTAAAATATTTACGAAGATATGATCGAAACTGGAGAAATTTACGTATGTAAATTACTCCTAAAATAATTTTCATGGGAAAATACAGATTGAAATTTTATTTGTAACGTGAAACAATACCTATTATACGAATTTTAATCAAAACCATTAGATGGATTTCGAGAGAATTAATTTTTTCTCTTTTTGCTCTTTAGTAAACTACCCCTAGTTTTAGGGTTGGAAAACTCTACAGGGGGACCTTATGAAAATCCTAAATACCAAGTATTAGTCCGATCGGTAGAATAGTTCTAGATCTAGTCACAGATACAGACAGACGGCATTGCAAAAACAACCTTTTTGGTTTCATGAGGTCATGAAACGTCGGTATTTATCAAAATCTCGAGGGATGATTTATTTTCACTATCACAATAGGGGGCGAGGGGTGGAGAGAAAGTAAAAACTGGAGTAACTGAATTGAATGTTGTGAAAGTAGCTTGATTTATAAGATTTGAATGAAATGTTATAAGTAAGTGTGCAATAAAACATTTTCTAAGATATTTTAGTGGATACAATTATATAAATATGTATCATAAAACATATTTTCAAAACTATTCTTAAAAAATATTCAAACTTCGCACCCTCCTAAAAACGACTATAGCAGTTACTTGTAATCCTGTGCTTTCTTAAAGAGAGCAACCAAATTATTCATAATGATTTATGAAGGTTCAAATTTGCATCAAATTAGGGCAAGAGAACCATTATTAAGGCTAATGAATTATTGATTTTTTTAAACATCAGTAGTATCTGAGAAACACTAGTTTGTGGCATAGCAAATTACTGCTCCAAACCCCTCAGTGACAACATCAGGTCACACTATTTATATGACAATTGTCAAAACTGAAATTATCTGTCAAAATCGACGGCCGCAGAAGATATGGCTCGATGCATAAATAAACTAAAGTAGATATATATTTTTAACTGTCGGATAAGCTGTCTTTCCAATAGTAATCCGATTAAACAGCGCTCCTATCATAAATATAGGATTACCTAAATGATATCAAGTTTTACGAAACAGGCGCACACGTGGTCCAGTTTTTAAATATTTAATTACGAATTTATTACAAAGAAATTGTATGGATGATAGTTTGTATTTATAAAACGTTTTACTAACCATTACCAAAGTGTTAACTCTTTTTTAGCCGATTAAAATATTAAAACGGTTAAATTTAGAGATTATTTATATTTTAGTAAGTTTTAGAAGCGTAATCTCCATCTCTATATAACGGTGGTGTAATAATGTTTGTCTCTCTCGCACCACATCTCGGAGATTAAGAGCGCCAATTTAATATAGAAGACTTGTTTTTTAGAAAATAATTTCAAAATTTGATACTATCATCGTAAAACAAGCTTAAAACAATTATTGTTCATATTTTTGGGTGATTATTGTTCAATAAAAAAAAACTGAAGTAGCCATACACTCGCTATGCATTTCGTTTGCGTTTTTAAATTTAGGTTCAAAATTTAAATAAATAATTTAAGTTTATAGAAATACGGTTATTATCAAAAGCTTGTTTTTGCATTTCTATGTCCTGAAACCATTATTATTATTTAATTTTTAATTTTACTAATTTGTATGTTTAACACCAAGGTTATTAACGACTTAAAGTGTGGGGATGGGAGAAATGAAGTGATAAATCACATGAAAAACCAACTCCAGTGCATGGAGTCAAGTTTCGAACCTATAACTCCCTGTTACCTGTAATCCAGTATGGTGCGATCTTGACGCCTTAGAACAAGTGACCACCGGCGTGAGCTCCAATAAGTTATAAGAGTACACCTTGATCATGAGAATAGAACATGATAGCCATGCTCCAGACTATGGGTTATATAAGTTTATAAAGCCAGTAACATCGTCCGCACCCGCTTCGGTGGCCACATGGTCTAAGGCGCTACTCTCACATTAGACTAGACCACCATATGGGGAGATTGGGGTTCGATCCCGGTCGGGTGTACTGAAGGTGGTTTTCCTAAAATGGTTTTCCAGGCTCTATCTCCACGCAAATGCGGGTACACTTCCTCTAAATTCAACCCTCCTAATACTTAATACATTAGTGTAATTAGTACATAGACGTATAGCCCGAACGGGTTGTAAGACGCGATGCTAAAAAAAACCCATCGAATCTAAATACCATCTATACACATTTTCACTCATCCAAAACTTCCGAAAGGCTATCAGGACAAATTCAACGATCACCCGCATCGGTGTGAACGTGGAATGAACTTCATATATTTATCTAATTTTGTTTTACGATTAAGTGTAGGTCGGGGTTTGAATCTCAGCCGAGTGCCCTACTGACGTAGTAAAAACTTGGATAACCCGATAGATAGACGTGATAGAAAGAAAAAAAAATCAGCAATGTCAAAAATTAGTTTTGTATTATACTTCGTAGATAGAACGAGTCTGCTTCGAGGTTTATTACAAGCGCGGAGGATAAATTCAAAATAATTTTCAGTTCTGCATGTTTTCCTAATCGTCCTTGCACAATAACTTCAGGGGCAGAACAATACCTCTCACCATCTCATCTCAAGGTTCATAATTATATGGTATGGGTAAATACAGCTCGAACCAGACATCGCATTCTACTTTAGTAAACCGTCCGTATGAACTGACTTTCTATTTTGTACTTTAGCTGGGTTTTTTCATACTCCTTGCGTTTGGGTTAACAGGATATTTACACTGTTAGGGTGGAATTAGAGCGTTATACATAAGATAAAATGTACACACAATTATGTGGGGAGAAGTGGGAAAACATCTAGGAAAAAATACTTAAGTAAACCGGCAGGGATTCAAGCCCAGACGATACCACTAATTTAAAAAACCATACACGATGAGACTGACGTTACTGTCCCCATAACTCACGATGTGGGTTCATATGCTAGTATTTAACTAATTACATATTGAAACATAAAATACACGTAAAGGAGATTTTTCTGCTGTTCCTTCTCAGATTAAAATCTACAGTCATCACAGCAAATAAAAAACTTTAAATGGTAGTTCAGATAGTAAAGATCTAGACTTGCATGTGTTCATAAGCTGAGCCATGTATTGTGCAGAAATTTTGAAACTCTCAAGATATATAAAGGAGCCTTTTGTTGGATAAATTTTTTTTTATTCGATAAAAAGGTTATTACGATGGCAATTCGACTATAGGTGGTTTTACCTTGACCCGTTTTAGCCTCCCTCTAACGGGCGAGACAGCGCATCCTACAAGGATGAATCCACGCTAGCATCATTAACAAAGCTGTAGCCTTGTTGAATGAGCAGATGAATCACTGCAATCGTTCTTCGATAAAACATTGCGAGCTTTGATCAATATTTTCTACACAAATTGCTCATCCAATGCACCAAACAAAAAAATTATAAGTGTGAGTTTCTTGTTTGTCTTGTGGGAACGTCACCGAGTTCATATTAGTGGCACTGGGGTTCGACTCCGATTGAATGCACTTCAGTGGACTCCCCCTCCTTTTTCCCTGCCAAGGTTTGCATCATAGTGTGCCAAGAAAATTGTAAACCTTTTTGGTTAGTCCAAAGGATATATCATGATATCCTTAGCTAAAGTGATCAATTGTTTCATAGTTTTTTCGGAGATAATCATTCTAATATCACTGGTCGATGTCAATTTAAATGTTACGTAATACAACCAATAATCATATTAATAAAAAGATTCATTTGTCTTTTAAACAATGTAAATTAATATTTATTTTAATATATTTTTACCTTTATAATTTCAGTGCGTAGACTAGTTCACTACTTTTATGTAACGTATCCTTTCACTTTAAAAAAAATATATAAATGTGAGTAGTATGTTTGTGTATAAATAGAATTTATACACAGTACAGCTATTTAATAGGTGTGTGAGCGTATAGCCCGGACGGGTAGTAAGACGCGGTGTTAAAAAAAAGCTTGTCTATATTTCTATATTAATAGAATGAAGAGTTTGTGTAACTTTTTGTCTGTCATGAACATTGCGCAATATCTACAGCAAGGAGAGGTATGACATTTTAATATTAGTAGTCCCTGTACACGAACATGTATATCTAAAAGCCAAAATTTTTAATTTTTTTTATTACATTTAAAAAATATATTAACGCCACGAGAAAGCTTTACTACCTTTCATACAGTTGTGCAATTCTGGCTATGGTAGGTAGCCCTTGTGCAAAAATGTGTGGCCATGAAAGCAGGAACTTTAAAATTTAGAATTGCCACTTTTGCTCCTTTTACCCTTGTAGTTTATTTTACACTCTTTAACATTTTTATATACTCTTTTTTTAATTTAAATTTGCCACGTTTACCCTTTTTACTCTACATTCATAAGTTGATATAATGGAAGTGATGGGATGCGGTATATGAAAGTAGTGAACTAATCTAAGCAATGAAACTAGAAATATAATAATACAAATGTAATACATAATTATTTTTACATAAACTTGAGTATTTTGAAGATGCGATGCGATGGCATTGCATTTCTCTGAACAATATATTTTCTTTCAAATTGCATTAATTTGTTGAGTAAAACGGAGAAAAAATGTGGGAGAGAATAATTCCAAGACACAAACTAAATGTCTTGAGTGAATTGTAGATACGATCATGCAAATTAGTGCTTGTTTTCGGAAGTTATTAAGTTACTATGTTTTAAAATTATAAAACAACGATTCATGCAAATTAGTGCTTGTTTTCGGAAGTTATTAAGTTACTATGTTTTAAAATTATAAAACAACGATTCACGAAAAATGTTTTATCCGATATAATTAGGTATCAATATTAATTAGCCTACCTAACAAAACCGAACCTTCAATGTTTAGATATATGAAAGGTTAGATTTTGTTAGGTTGGGCTAGCTTGATATAATAGCATATATCTGCCGCCTAGTTAAATTAAATAAGAGTGGCTAAAGTGCGAAATAAGTAAATTAATTACAACAATTCATTGTTTACCTTTTTTCTAATACTGTAGTGCTTTTCGGTATCAGTGCTCCCTGATTTGATCCTTCAACGACTTCAACCCTTACGTCTGTTGAGCTTCGCACCCTGGGAAAATCCACGTACAATTGGTCATGGCTGAAAATTGGCTTTGGCAGATAAATACCAACCCTATCCAAGGTTTGACCTTGTGACCTATTAATCGTCAATGAGAACGCTAGTTTAATTGAGAACTGCCTCCATCTCAAAATAAAGGGATGCCAGGGTCTACAGAGACGAAATCGATTTTGGGTATGAAACACAAATTCTCCTTAAACGAACCCGTTAAAATTAAACGAGGAAGAATGGTGTAAGGATAGAAGAAGATGACCCGGCTAGAGGCTGGAAACAGATTATGATGATGACGTTAAAATGGTTGCGTGGATCGTATTTGCGTCCAATTTTGTCCCTGTAAGGCGGGTTTCATTGCACAGGCCCTGTTTAGAACTATACTCACACAAACCAACAATCAAACACTAGTTTTATTTATAAGGTTATATCGGTTGTTACTCTACACTATACAGTGCTAGTTATCTTTTAATTAGAGTAGTAAACGGTTTGTGTGAATACGTCATATCTAGACTATGTAAATGTAATCTCAAGTTAAATAAATATGTTTAACGTTAGCTGTAACATTTTCATTGAGCAAAGAAACACTTTTTGCTAACTAATGTGAATACAAATAAACAAAAACAAAAACAAAGGTCACTATTATAATCTGCTATTTATTTTGGATTTGAGGTTGGAATTTTATACTCTAGTTTCTCCTTGCTTTTGAAATACAAGTAATACACCGACGAATTAAAATGATTAAATAAATCACGTTATTAGTTTTAAATAATTCTATTTCTTATGTTTGCAAAATTTGCGTACCTCTTGGGTGGTTCCTCTACAATTTAATCAAATTTCATCTTTCTATCTCATTAAGAAGTATACTAAAAAGTCTCTGGACAGATATATATACATTACATTTTTTTATATAAGATGGATTAAATAGCCAAGCTTTGTTAATTACGGTTATAACCGCATCTAAATAAAATGTTCTTTAAATTTATAAATTAAACCTGGAAATGGTTCGAGTCCCGTGTCCAGGTGTCAATTTTAAATTTAAACAATATTATATTATTTGTATAATATATTTATTTTAATGAACGTTGTGAAACCCCGTGATCCCGTTTTTACAATTTGGTGGACAAACTGTATAATTAAATATTATGTAATAGCTCATAATCCTTGTATTTCTTAAAATACCACTAGATATATCACTAGATAAACCTCGGAGGTATTGCTGCTAGATAACAAGCCAAACGTCTTGTTAAGTCTCCCTGCATGATCTGTGCTAATGTATATTTTGAAAGGTTACAGCGAACTCTACTCTACTTCTTTCTTCACTCATCTCACGGTATGATCTTAGGACAGAGAACCTCAAGAGAACAGACAAAACACACACGTGAAACCAACAACACGATTCCATCACGTAGCAGCGAGTCAATTCAAGATTTGTTATTGAAATTAAAAAAAGTTCGCTTTTACTCAGCGAGGTTTTAAGATTAAACATTTAAATAAAAACTGCACATTATTAAATTATTTAAAAAAAAAATGATAGTTTGGATCTTGAACTATTTTTTCGCAAAACTTGCGAATTGCTAAAATTCACACAATTTTGGTTAATAATTAAAAGATCCTGTAGAAATAATCTTAGAAGAGTGTAGACTAGAAAAGTCCTTCGAATCATACGTATTTCCAAAATATCAAACAAGAAAATAAATTAATTTTAACAATTGATATGCACATAAAAGAGATGTGAAAGTAAGCGTTTTGTGTATAAATAAGTGTAAGAAAGAATTATCTAGAGGTGTATACAAACAACTTAGCAAAATTAACGATTAATTTCCTATTAGTAATAGTAAGGAGAGGTAGCAATCATGTCCAAAGAGTTATGGAGGGGGGTGGGATGTAAATACCCTGTGACTTGAGGTTTGAGGCACTAACAATCGTATTGTATAAAGTATCAACTAAAATAAATAAACTATACAAATTGTAAATTGCTAATGAACACAGGGGGAGTATTTTCTTTACCTCCTCCATTAAGGTGCGGCAGAAGGGAGCGCGAGTAATTTTACAGTTTTTATAGAATTATAATTTTTGGCCAAAATAAATTATATATTTCTCCAGTAGCAAACTATAGTTTAGTTTTCTGCACGTGCTAACATCAACAGATCTTGAATATCTGTCAAGGGTGTCCTGGAATTTTGTCAAAACTTTTTCTCTTTATTTAAATAGTTTTGACCAAATTCCAGGACACCCTTGATAGATATTCAAGATCTGTTGATATTAGCATGTGCAGGAAACTAAACTCCATGTTGCTACTGGAGAAATATTTGATTTATTTTGGCCAAAAAAATTTCAATTCTATAAAAATTGTAAAAATACTCGCGCTCCCTTTGGCCGCACCTTAAGTGGAAGTGTGAAATCCAAACTTTTCAAATGTTCTACCTGTTCTAAAAACACTCACCTTGAATTTTAACTTTACAGTTCATTCATTGCGATATTTGGATTGACTGATTTGGACTAGCTTTGTAATAATAAGAGTATACAATTTCCCATAAAATGAAACACAAAGTTGCAAAACTCCTTAGCCGGCACTAGTCACAACTAAGAGGACAATGTGTTGTGAACTGCTAGTAGCAGTCAGTAAACCACCAAAACAAACTTGTCTGTGTGTATCAACTAAAATGGGATACCATATAGTCGCCCCGTGGTTCAAAGTGGGGCCACCACCTTCATGACCCCCTGCGACACGGGCGGGAGAAAGGAGACGCTATACCACGCCACCTCTCCCAGTTCACCACACGTGAGGAGACAGGTTCAGTCAACCTCAACAAGAAGAGTTAAATGTCAATAAGATGTCCTCCCCAGCTACACTTGGCGACAGCTTCTGAGGAAACTTTTATTTGTGTTCGCTGGGTCTTTCTTTCGGGTTATCCACATACTATAAATATAAAATGATGGGTTAGGGATGAGGAAAGAGGAATGTATAAGAAGTGCACACGAATTTGCATTGAAGGAGAGCGGCAAACCATTTAGGAAAACCACCCTCATTACATCTCACCGTCATCTGTAATCCAGTCTATTGCCAGAGTGACACATTAGGCCACTAGTTTTCAACATGGGGTACGCGTACCCTGGCATATTTAGGCTATTAGAGGTAAGCGAACATAATTTATTAATGGTAGTCATTTGTTTTGCTCCAGATTAAACTAATTGGAACCTAATATAGAACAAAAGAGTTTTCTTTGAAACAAATACAAAGCTCTCATTAGTTATCTAGTGTATTTACATTAATATATACATTTTGTAAAGTCATTAAAAAATTTTGATTTTCATTTCCAGACTGCAAATAAATTTTATCTTAGGGGCATGTAGAATATTTAATTATTTAAGCTTGATTAAATATCTTAATCAAATCATCACACTTTTCTTGAGTAAAGTAATTAGTTTAATAAAAGAACTAGTGCAACTAGTGCAACTAGTGCAACTAGGTACAAAGGTGTTAACTAGTTAATGTATTAAAAAATAACTCTTTGTGTAATTGAGGTAAATATTTAACAAAAGAGGGGTACGCAACCGAAAATAGATCGAAAACCGTTGCTTTATGCCATGTGAATACCGAAGCGGGTCTCTCTGAGGGGATTACAGGGGCAATTCCACATATTTATGTCAAGGGAGAGGGCGGGG
>CABFWO010000728.1:221555-235472 GCA_902155825.1 Timema genevievae
TGGGCACTGCTACCTTACAGTACGATCACCCCCCCTCTAAAGTGGAATGGGCACTGCTACTTTACAGTACAATCACCCCCCCTCTAAAGTGAATTAGGCACTGCCACTTTGCGGTACGATCACCCCCCCCCCCTAAGGTGGAATGGGCACTGCTACCTTGCGGTACGATCACCCCTCCCCTCTAAACTCTAAAGTGGAATGGGCACTGCTACATTCCAGTACGATTTCCTTCCCAAGGTAGATCGAGTCCAACCTAACCGAATCTAACCTAACCGAACCTAACCTAACCTAGCCCAACCTTGCTCCCTCTCTCACTAAGAACTAATTTTACCTCTTACATACTTTATGGAATAGCTAACGTTCCACCTGGCTGGCTTAGCCTATATTGATCTGTAGTCTGCTACATTATAGGCCTAATATGAAGAACCTAATAAACCTGTTTACAATTCCTTCTAGTTGAGTCGACGGTGCCTAATCCACCTGCTTACAATTCCTTTTAGTTGAGTCAACGCTAACCAATCCACTTGTTTACCATTTCTTCTAGTCGAATATACTGTGCCTAATCCACATGTTTACAATTCTTTCTAGTTGGGTCAACAGTGCCCGATCCACTTGTTTACAATTCCTTCTAGCCGAATTGACGGTGCCCAATACAACAATCCCTCACATAAAAAGTGCCTATCCACCACCACCCGTTATCAACATGTGATTTTCACTTCCATTTTCCGTGCTAATGCAGATTCATTTTCTCTAATCAACCCTACCTACCCCTACTCTTACGTTAGTGTCATTTTGTTAGAATAAGCAATTGTTCATTTATTATTAATAAATGAGTTTTTCTCAGTAACTCTTAAAGGTTCGGCATTATTGCCAGTTATATCCACAAGGGACACTTTAGATTTGACGAATCTAATGTTTATCTTAAAAGAAAAGCCAAAATAAGATTGCTATTTAAGGAATTCTCCTATCACTAAGTATTTACATTTTATGTTCTACTTCAAAATATTTAAACACTTATTTTATTTTTTTACATAAACAGTATCCATTTTTATTGTGTCAATCTTCAGTCTCAATTTACTGATCAAAATTATTGTTGGGTTGTGATAGTTTTCTAATGTAACTACATATTCTTATATACTGTTGTATTATTTTGTATTTTTTAATGCTCGCCTGTTATAGGTCCTGTGAATGTTGGTTAGCATCGGAAGTTGAAATTACTATACTAATTTAATTTGTGGTTTTTAAAGTGTTCAGAATAACCAATAGAAGTCGTCATGTATAACAATATTGTAAACAAGGATTTTCTATCTTCTTGTTTTTTTTTATTACCTAATTTCAAGCACAGAAATATGTTGTTTGAAGGATGATATATTAAAAAAAAAAAGTTTGTGCACACGCATTTCAACAACGAAATCTTCTTTAATTAACGCAGAGTGTCGAAGTCTATAGTATTAACGAACGCACAAAGGAACAGACGCAGAAGAAACCCACTTCAAAAATATCAGTTCACCACCACAATCCGAGTGTTTGTCGAAAGTTTTAAAGCTCATTAAAGGTGTTTTCACGATATAAGCTTATCGTTTGCGACATCCAGTAAAATGAGTGTCTTGTACATCATGTGAGGAAAGTATATGTAGATAAGAAACAACTTACAAGAGAAGTTCATCCGGGGCCGACAACTAAGTGGTTCATGTGTAGTCGTGAGTGAGAGTGCATGTTGAAATGAGAAACGCTAGCAAGGGCGTACCTTAAAATAAATTCTGTTGTCCAATCAAGAACCAAATACAAATATTACTTACTGCACGTTCTATAGTTTTCAGCTGTCAAGTATTCACGACTATTTTTATTTTTAATCGGGAACTTTTATTCACAATATGCCAACTAGGCCATCACTCATGTTCGTATTTAATATATTTCATGACCCGCTTCGGTGGCCGCCTCTCACTAAATACTAAACTGCCGATGACGGGGAGATATTGGCGTTCAAATACCGGTCTGGTGTAAGGAATTTTTCCCCCAAAAAAATTTCAACTCTCCCTCCATGCAAATGAATGTACACTTCTTCTAAATTCAACCTTTATCATCCTTAAAACATTAGCGTAATCAGTACGTATGCGTGTAGCACGTACGGGAAGTAAAACGCGATGCTAATACATATATATATATATTTTATATACTCTAAGGTGAATCCGCGGCTTGGTGGGAACTTTTATGTTATATGGATACCGAGGCACTTTTAATGTTTTGTATTTTTAATTTTTATATCAGGCCTTTTTATTTTGCATAGGTACAAAATATAGCATTTCCTGATTATTTAGAAGATATTATGTATGATTTTCGGGCCTATGTCTTTATATAGTTTAGTAAGATTATTTCAAATCAAATACTGCATATGTTGCAAGTTGCTATTTTAAAGGGAAATGTTACAACAATTATTTTAAATAGTCAAATTCATCGTATTCATCGGATACACAGTTTATGAATGTACACCATATCATTTTTCGTGCACAACCAATGGATCGACATTTCGAAAAATTCATGTAACCATTCTTTAAGTAAATCACCACGTATATTTCTTATTGCAGACTAAACTCTATAAATCACTATATGTTGAGCCATCCTCAAACGCTATGCTCCTCTTCTTGGGTTTTATTTTATTCTTTGGTGAATTTCTATACGTTTGGGAATTGTAAGTAAGCTTTATTAAAAAAAAATCTTTTTATTCTTGTGAAGTTATTTTTTTTCTCCTTCTAATGAGTTTTTTTCTGGACCGTTTAAGATTAAAAAAAATTAGATTTGGTAGGCTGCTTTTTAATTGTTACATGTATTAATGCCATTTTGAGCTGTTGGTGACGAAGTTACCCCAAGAGAGTGGATTTTAAGAAAATAGAACCTACGGTATGTAATGACGTGAAAACATACAACGTACACTAGCAGGTCGAGCACAGATCTTTTCATTTGCCATGACGGCCGAAGGCATGACGGCCATCTTCTCACGCGACGTCATAACTGCGAGCGTGGAACGATATGTCATAACCACTATGGTGCGTATGACGACGTGTAAACTATGATGGGCGCTAGTGTGTGAATAGCGTGATTTGGCAACCATAATAGCTGGTTTAGCAATGTATATTATAGGGTTGGTATCACCATGAAGTAGTTGAACACCAATCAAAATACGTATTATCTGGCCACGAGTTTCAAAACATCGCCATGTGAGTTGCAATGAACTCGATGAACGTAAATAATCTTTATTCTTAATATTTTCACTATAATTATAAATGTATATAGTTAAATATATTTATATTAACGCTAAAATGTATTTATAATGGTTAAGGTAATGACCCTAAATTCTAAAAAAGAATATAATGAATTTGATAAATTTTATGAGGTGTAATTATAAAATATTTTAATTATATAGTTATGAAAACTATATACGTTATAAATACAGTATCATAAAAAAATCTCGTAGCTAATGATTTAACAATAGGCCTATATCAAATTAAGTTTTCTATTAAAAGTATAGTTATATAGTGTACTCAATTTGCTTTACTTCCTCCTATGAGCACGGGCAAAGATAAATATTAGTAGACCTAATCATCACTTTCTTAATGCATTCATCACAGTAATTTGTATCCATTCATATAGCTTAGCAATTATCTATCAAATTAACCACAATTATAAGTGTGAGAGTGAATGGGAGTAGGTTGTGGTCTAGGCCTACATGGTCTCTCCTTCATCACTGGGAAGGAACAGGTCCACAAGAATCTGTTATTGCCTCGGACAGAACTGGCATCAGTGAGAGGAGATAACATAATTAATGTGTTATTGTAAATAACTAAAGTTTCTTAACGAGTGTGGCTTTTATCTACGGCTTATGGGAAGGGACCAAATCCAGCAGGAAAAACTTTATCGTTCTTGCCCGAGTTATTTTTTTCAATTCTACTTCCAGGCAAGTTTTAACTTTTTCTTTGAATATTACCTATGTAAATTCACAAGCAAACTAGTTGTAGGTTATGCAGTTGAAGATTAATCAGAAATCAGGCTTAGGCCCTGAAATGGCCGTTTTGTGTTTAGATCACAGCTTCAGAATAGTGGAAAATAATTTTTAACAATACAAAATATGTAGTGAAAACATATTGGTATAAGGAAACTACCCTCAACTATATAACTGTGCCTATCTTGTCAGTTGGTATTTTGTCTATATATTCCTGATTTGCTAAAGTTGTTGTGACGAAATTTGTATGACAGCAAATACTTTTAATGTTAGTTTGGATACGTAAAACAAGACCTATGCTGATAATGCAATTTTTATTAATGTTCCCTTGATTTCTCAATACAACTTTTTCTAGCGTTATTTTCTATTTTTATCATTATTGTTGGAGATAAAAATATATACAGTTCAGGACATCATCATATGAAAAAACTCATAATGAATTGTAACATAAACATCAAAATCACATTAACTTTTTTAATAATAAATAATAAAAATAAAATAGTTACAAGAATTAACATTTTGTTTTTTTACAGTTTGTCAAAGTTTATTTCAGCCCTGCTTAACATTATTAACTAATTATGACAGTGAATATAGAAAGGGAAAGAATGGTACATTTTTTTTTTTTTGTAATTTCGAATTATTTATATGACCTCACCTACACATTTAAACTAATTTATCTTTTAATCATAGCAGTACTTTTAAGTAAAAGTAAGACTGTTTTTATAAATGCATACTGTTACTGGTTTTATTGCATAGACAAAATGTGAAAGTACCTAAATTATAATAAATCAGGGATGAAGAAACTTGTACAGCCAGTATGCCACTAAATGACTAGTTGAATTTTGAATCAGTCTAATGTTCCACCTATTATTTACATTTTTTAATGGGTATTGTCAATTTTTACAGCTAGAAGCTAAATATAGTGAATATTTATCAACGTTAGTTTTTCAATCATCCTTTTATTGCATGCTCCAAAATATTATTTATGACGTGAAAAAGGAAAATCTAAGGAAACTAGTGTAAGATTTTAGTTGGAAGAACAGTAAATTACAGTCACACGTTGGTAAAACTACTTTCATATTTTTATATTTCAACAAATGTGATTTACATCTTTAATTTTGGACAGATATTATCAGTACCTATAAAATAATTAAATTACATTAACAATTAGGTAAAATACTATTAATGTTGATCCGCAAAAAATATGTTTTAATTTTCTAAAACTGTTCATCTTACCAGATTCATACCATACGAACCTCACCAATGGCCACACCATTTAAGGCGTCAATGTCGCCTTAAGAAATTAAGATACCCTACCCATAGAGTAAGTCACTAATGATTCTGGTTAAAACAAAACAAGGAAATATATATATATAAAAAATAGGGGAATGACTGTGTGATTGTTATAGGCCCGGTTGGGGATCGAATTCCATTCTCTGGGACCGAAGAATGCCAAGCTATCATTTTATCCAACCGTACAAGTCAAGTCGGTGACAAATTAAAAATGGGAGTTGGTCTACAAAAAGAGAATGTCGTTTGCATTCATTCTGGTTCTTGTGTGTTTAATGACACGATCAGAAGAAACACGACATGACATTAAGAGGAACAAAAGTTATCTACACGACAAAAATAAGTACAGTGACATTTTAAAAAAAGTGGCTAGTTTCCATTGTAAGAAGAACTTTTTTTGGTGATTCATACTATAGAATATAATACAGAACCTATTACTATCTTATAATATATAATAATATTAGTGTTAGCCGCTACGTGCTTACAAACACAGAGGTAAACTTTCCTAAGTGTATTTAGGCATATTATACCTGGGCAGGTTTTTAAGGGCTACTTAGTGAAAGCGTACAGGCTGAAGTGTATCGGAAGCGCACAAAGTATGAGCATAAAAATCGCACGATTGTTTGTAGTCTCTGAGCTACATTTGGTAACACCGCTTGTTGACATAATGCTGTTTAAACTTTGACGACCAGACTCGCAACTCAATCATCTCTTTCTAATTCAGTTGTATTGTGTTTGCATCCTGTTCATGCCCAATGCTTATTTTGAACAAGCAAGGTTTCCACATGCAATGATTATTGGCATCAGAAGTATGCCAGTTTAATGGCGCCAGTTTGTGTTTCCACATTCATCAATCAGTTTTCTACTGGCGCAGTATTCAACATGGCGTCAACTGCCGTAGTTAATGCAAATATTGATGTCGTAGCGCAAATAGTGTCTTTAGAATTCCAGAAAAAATTAAAGAGAAAGAAGCGAAAGCATAGATTATGGGTTCGTAAATGGATTTCGAATATTACGTATTTTGGCCTTTGCAGCGCTTACACTAAATTATGTGACTGCATAGGACATAACCTCGACTATTTTTCTCATTGCCTTGTCTCTTTTATTTCTGTCTTTATAAATGAAGAAATTTTGGGGTTATACAAGCATGGATACTGTTCATATGCCTCGAGGAACTTTTATATTTATTTTGTTGATCATTTATTTTCTAGTGTCGCCATCGTTCGTAAAAAACTATTAGCAATTTAAACACTGTTTACAAACAAACAGGATACTGGCACCAAAAAGTTCAATCGCTTAAAGCGAGGTTTCCACATGCAATGATTATTGGCGCCAGTAATGGCCAATTTAATGGCACCAATATTAATGGCGCCAGTTTGTGTTTCCACATTCATCAAACATTTTTCTACTGGCGCAGTATTCAACATGGCGTCAACTGCCGTAGTTAATGCAAGTATTGATGTCGTAGTGCAAATCGTGTCATTAGAACTCCAGAAAAAAAATTAAAAAGAAAGAAGCGAAAGAGTAGATTATGGGTTCGTAAATGGATTTCGAATATTACGTATTTTGGCCTTTGCAGCGCTTAGACTAAATTATGTGACTGCATCGGACATAACCTCGACTATTTTTCTCAATGTCTCGTCTCTTTTATTTCTGTATTTATAAATGAAGAAATTTTGTGGTTACACAAGCATGGATACTGTTCATATGCCTCGAGGAACATTATTATGTATTTTGTTAATCATTTATTTTCTAGTGTCGCCATCGTTCGTAAAAAAAGATTAGCAATTTAAACACTGTTTACAAACAAACAGGGTACTGGCGCCAAAAGGTTCAACTGCTTCTTATTTTACTGGCGATATGATTAGTGGCGCCAGTCATACGGCGCCAGTTGAATTTACATGTGTCCATATGCCACTAAACTGGCACCAGTCAAGTGGCGCCAATAATTATTGCATGTGGAAACCCCGCTTTATTCTCTAAACAGTTGTTAGCTATGGATGTAGTTATGGCAGTGACTAATAAAGGCAGGAAATGTATCTTTTTCAAACATTGCAAGTGTCGCGAGTTTCGTAAATTAGTCAGTGGACATTTTTCGTGGAGGGAATGCAACACATTGGTTCACACTAATCCAAAGGTCAGTCAGGTACTTAAGATTGTAAGTGAACACAAACATTTAAAGAGAACAGGGAGGAAACTTTAGAAGCATGTTCTAAGGAATTCCTGTAAGCGTATAGTGATTGATAATTTGACTAAAGGACAAGTTAAAATCATTAGACGTTTATACAGGGTAGTGACAGTAATGAAATGGATAGAAAATATGTTCATGGTACTATGCAAACAATACACCATGAACGCATACAAACTTATCCAGCAAAGCCAACTAAAAGAAATTGAAATTTACATTAACAGAAATGAGAAATTTTGCTTCGTAAAAGATGATACAATTTTTGTAACTTGTAAAGCAAACTTGAAATTTCTGTTTAAAAATTCCTCCACCATACTTGCTGATATAAGTTTCAATGTGTGTCCAAAACATTTCAATCAATGTAGATAATTAATTCAATTGTCGATAGTGCATTTAATCTACCTTTGTTTGGTTTCATACCCGGTAAAAGTACAAACGTCTATAGGGGGAAGTCCCCTAGTGGCGGACACTTAAGGTTTTTAGGAAAAATAAAAAAAACTATTTCGAAAAATATATCTTTATTTACGACATAGATAAGTCAACAAACTTTAAAATCAAAATAAATAAACAAAAATGCAACTTCTGCATAAACATATTAAAAACATAAATTAAACTTTGGTGAAAATAAACGCAGTCTTTGCAAGTGGCACCTAGTACCGGACAGACTTCACTTCGAGCCCCTAGCATCGGACAGTTTTAAAACATCTGAAACCGATCACATATATAGGCGTCTAAACATTCTGTAATGTCAGCACAGGCTTCATGAGCCCACCCATGGCAGCTGGAGCACTGTATCCAGTCTTCATCGTAGTCCTCTAAGCACACTACGCAAAGTAGTTTTTCTTTGTGAGATGATTTAATTAATGGCTGCTTTTTCTTAGCTTTCCCTTCATCTTTGTTTTTGGTCTTTACTACTTTGGCTTTTTTCCCCTTCTTTACAATTTTTCCTCTAGCTTTTGCGCCTTTGCTTTGTTCCCCTTCCTCTTCTGTTGCAGTTTTAAAGTTGGTTTTCATCGTTTTCTTTTCCTCCTTAGCATTCTTTTCACTATCTTTTTCTTCGACAGCAATTTTATATGGGGATGATGTCAAAATTTCACTTCTTTCACATTTTCTTTTCCGAGCAGCTGATCTTTTTTTGCAGCATCTGGTAATGGAGACAATTTATGGACAATTTTAATAATATCTGGATCAAAGATAGTCGATGACTTAGGACTGCTGATTCTTGTTTCGTGGGTGGAATCCTGAGGAGAGCCCGTGGATTCTTTTGAGACCAAATCGCAAGTTGTGGCGGACGCTTTCAGTTATTGCTAAATCAGCGGCAGATATGGGACCCTTTCCGTTGTTATCCGTAGTGTTTGAGGAAGTTCCTGGTTCTTCTAATGGAATGGAATGTTAAAGCGATGAGGGATCTTCATAGATTCAGCCAAGTCGAAAGCTAATTTCAAAAACTCCTTTTTCATCAGTGACAAACATCTATTTGACAAATCTTTGATGTGGTCCACTAAAACTTGTTCATACTCGGGTGAAAATTTGTTAGTAAATCTACCGATGATGTTTTATCACGCAGAGTACTTTTTGGAATATTGTAGCGCGACGAAGCTTCTCTCAAAGTAAGTTCTTTAGTCAAAACCTTAGTAATCGCAGTTTGTAAACTTGTTTGGTCCCATTTTCCCTTCTTTTTCTTCTCTTCCATTTCGATTTTATTCCGTTCTTCTGTCCTCTGAAAAATCGTATAACAATTATTATAAAAAGTATAAATACTGACAAGGAAAAATAACATATTCACTGTCCGGCGTTAAGGGACTACTTTGTGTCCGGTACTAGGGGACAGAGAATCGACAGAATTATACATTCCAGATCAAAACTATTTTGTAAATCTTCAAAAACTTTGATAGATTACAAGCAACAATGGAACACTACCCTTATTAAAAATAAACATAAACAACTGATCACAAATACTAAGCTATAACACTCACCTGAATATTATGTGACGCAGTGTCTTCCCGCCAAGAACAGCAAACAACCGCTCCCACTGTTGTCACGTGCGTCACTGGCAAACCACGTCCCGTGACTTGGTATTGCTACGTCCCCTCGCGCCCCTTTCAAACATCATTGAATCGCTCGCGTTTTGAGTTGCCGAAATAGTACGAGTGTCCGGCACTAGGTGCCGTCCGGCGTTAGGGGACTTCCCCCTATACAAATGTGAGCTTATAAACTAGATTTGTGTAAGGGCCAATTTTCCCCGAAAGGTTTTTTTTTTTTACATTTTGAAGAATCTGTTCGTGTTGTCATAGAAATAATATTTCCTGAAGCTATCATCAATGCTTGCTAATTTTATTAAGGGCAAAGTTGGCATAAAAATATGTTTGAGCTAGGATTGAAGGCAGCGTAAAATAACCGAATATCAGAAAAAAGCGACTGGTTGAATTATTTTTGTTTTTGTTTTCCCTATCTAAATAATGAGCAAATCAACAATTCATTTGTAGACCTAGTTAAACTTTAATGATAAATAATGAGAAAAAGAAAAAGCTAGATATAAACATATGCCGATTATATTTAGGAGGATTACATTCAACGTGATAGTTCATTCTCGTCATTACCGTAGGCACAATAACCCAATATTCATCCAAGGACCAACAGTGGTACAGAAAGCTTTCATAGGCCATTGAAGGACCAATTTTATGGACCTCATCCATCGGTGACCGTTGACATAGAACACGTGACGTTAGTACAAGCGGAGACTTACTAAAGATTAAAAGGAAACAGCATTTATCAGCGTCTAATATGGACTCCTTCGCGCTACCAACCGTGAGTAAAAATATATTCAACCTGTGTGTGCGTTTTCCTAGTTGCACTCCTTTAGTTAGGGCTATGTGTTTAGGTTGAAAGTGATGATCTAATATTGATTCATATTTAATACCTCTTTAAGTTCAAAAGTGCTTACTAAAGTAGGCTCTCCTAGACCTATAATCTACTTCATAAAACTAGAACCTGCTATAGCTATCCTCCTAGACCCCAAAAAATCAAGAACGGATACCTAAAATTTTAGTAAAAATGACAAGTGTTCATATTTGAGAATAAAACATAATCCTAATAACAAAATATTTATTTAAAAACACCTATTTTTACAAAGTTGTTAAAAGTTATGTATTATTCAGAAATATATGCTATGTTCGTGATATTGTAAACTATGCAAGTAACATTATATATCTATATCTTGATTATATAAAATAGATAGCTCACCAATTAATGAATGACACTTTTCTAACAGGTCTAAAAGTTAATAAATATAATTAATAACACATTGCAGCTGTCATTTTTGACAGATGGTATAATTTGATATTTTTTGTCAGTAATTATATTTAACAATTATTTTCTAGATCTTCTAAAAGTGTAAAAATATATTAAGAGCCGGTAAGATTAACGGACGTTGGTAAGACGCGGAGCACGGTTCGAACGCAATCCGCCGAACACTCCTGTCTTGTTGGAAGCCTAACGCGTAGGATCGCGGTCATTTACAGCTATTTCGCTTTACAAATCAAGTAATATTTTTAAGTTATCTCATTGGAACGTTTATAAAAGGCTACGATAAACATGAAGAAATGTAGTTTAAAAAAAGAAAAAAGAAATATGTTTCATGTGAGATTTTAATCAATAAAACTTTGAACATGAAGCTAAACAAAGCGAGAACAATAATTATTGGTATCTAAGTGTTTATTTATCAAATAAAACTAACTATGCCATAATTTATTCTGTCACGCATATCATACTCCATGAGTGTTATGGATTTTTCAAATCAAATATTGTAAAATTACTAGGCAATTGATGACATTTTATGACTTTTAACTGTTTCACAAACTAATAAACATCTTGTTAAAAGGCGTGTAAGATGTCGATGTCCCCTTAATTTATCTTGAAAAGTATCAAGCTCACCTTGATTGGTGACACTATGATGACACTTATAAGATAGGGCCAGTGTAATCAATCGACATCAGACTGCCCCTTTCAACAATTACAAAAACGCAATTAGTTTATTGAAACGTCCTGTTCCTGTCAATTGTTACTTTATCGCACACACTGATGTAAATATTTCCGGGACCTTTACTTTATAAAAAATGTTCCTAGTTCAGTAATGTCGATTCTACCAATATCAAATCTTCAACTCCATGTCACTATTTAATTTTATGTAATATAACATTAGTAATAATAAGCTATATTGTTTTAACTAAATAATTTTATAAATTTAAAAGTTAAAAAATATTATTTATATAAAAAATATGTTTTTAAATACAACAAAAATAACCAACATTCTCAAAAAATAGGTGGGAGAATTTCCACAACACTTCCTTCCAGGAGGGATATTTCAATTGAACATTTTATCGCATTCTATTTATAAATACACACACAAATTATTGTGGTCATAAACACATTTTTTTAGCAATATTTTAAAGGGGATGGTCATTTCATTCACCCTTGATCCCGAAAAAGTGGTTTCTGCCAAGATGTTTACCTGGGTATTCTATCTGGAAATTCTTTATTGCAGATACATATAGTAGTCGATTTAATTAATATTTTCTAATAAAAAATGTGTATGGCAAATATAAACAGATAAAACACAAATATTATGGGTATTTTACCTAAAGCTAATAACACAAAACAATTTTCTCAAAAATAATAATTTGGATTAAATTGCACAAATTGATAGAGTAGATCATCAAATAAAATTAAACTAGCTAAAATTCACAAATATGGAAATAAAGGTTTTCTCTATTTCCTGACATTAGGACATATTTAGCATGCATTCATTTAGTTATTAACAAAGAAAATAAACTAGTTCGAATCTGGTGTTAGTTTGTATGTGATTAAGTTCTGTTATGGCAGGGAATATATGAAATTTATTAATTTGTTCTATCATGTATATAGTTATTAGTTAAGAACGAAAAATAATATTTATATTAATAACTAATTAACGAAAAAATTCAGTGGACGAATAGGATATGGCGTCATTCTCGCTACTGGATAGCCAATGACGAGGATATAGGGGTTCGAATACCGGTCAGGTATCTTGAGGGTGGATTTTCCTCTATGTCTACTAATATTCCTTCAAGACAATGCGGGTACATTTTCTATAAACGTCTACCTTCCTCATTCACTGGCGTATATGTCTATAACCCAAATGGGTAGTACGATAGTTAGACGCTATGCTAATATATATATATACATACGTGGTGCTAGAAAAAGTACAAATCGTGACACAAATAAGTAAGTGAACGTTAATGTAATATATAGGCTACTCAGGCGAAACTTCGTCTAGTTTAATTAAATATGTGGATTGACGACAAAAATATAACTCAAATGATTAATCTTGTTTTACTATTTAAATTATAGAGATTTCTCGACCAAAGGTTTGTTTACTTCTCTTAT
The DNA here is from genome assembly GCA_902155825.1 of Timema genevievae. NCBI lineage: Eukaryota > Metazoa > Arthropoda > Insecta > Phasmatodea > Timematidae > Timema > Timema genevievae. Next base: position 234,455 of record CABFWO010000728.1, read on the forward strand.
TAAGAGGGGAAGCATTAGCCAAGCGAGGAAGAACTCGAAAATACGTAAAAGATTTATAGCACAACCATGAAGTAGTAGCGCATATTTTAGACGATTTTTTAAAATCTTTTTTAATACCTATTCATCTTTTATATATTTTTAAAATTTATTAAACCATTTAGATTAATACTGTTACAAAAGAGCTCTAAAACATTTTGTCACTGTAGATGGGACATCCCGTTGAAAGTAAACACCGTTCGGGACATTTATTTGCGCTCCCATGTTTGTTTAGAAAAACGACAACAAGGAAATCGAAATAAATCCAACCTCCTTCGAAAAAGACGGGGGTGGGTTTAAAGTTGGCGCAGAGCAGAGAGAGAGGAAAGTAGAGGGTAAGAGGGAGTATAAGGGGAGGGGGGAGAGGTGACAAAAACCATCTGACGGAAGTGAGCGCCATTCAGACAAAAGTCAGACAAATCCGATTAGAAGGAAGGATATGTTTAATCTATTTAGGTATTTAACGTTCACTTTCTAAACACAAGGTTATATAAATTAAACATACAACTTATAAACTAAACTAATAAAGGCACTACAACTTTAACAACTACATATCTAACCCTAAATTTAAGAAAATACATCAATATTAAGAATTATTATAGCCTTGATCAGGGTAAAGAGCAATGGCCTGCACCGGTGGGGACAAGGATAAAGGTGCCAGTCCCCTCAAGTTTGGTTTACGGGGAGATGAAGGCTCGAATCCCAGTCGGGTGTATTAATTTTTTTACCCTAAATGTTTCCCCCCCTCTGCCTTCATACTAATTCGGGTTCATTTGGTCTAATTGTAACTTCCTCATACCCAATTTATTCGTGTAAGTACACAGATATCCAGGGTAGGTAGTAAGACTTGTTTCACAAATTTAAAGAGAGAGCAATGAGTTTCAGGCCTCACCAGACCAGTTTTAAAAGACTAGTTCACAAGACGACTTAAAGAGTTGAGGGATGGAGGTTACAATTGAGAGGGTGGGCCATGGGGGGGGGG
>CABFWO010000728.1:243185-256882 GCA_902155825.1 Timema genevievae
GGGGGGGGGGCTACCATAAGTGATTTATGACTAAGATTTTTCTATTCCCCCTCCACGCTAATGCAGGTTCACTTCTTCTAATACTACCTTCCTAACTTTTATTCCTTAAAAATCAAGGCGCTAATAACCACAATGTATAAACGTAATAATAACAGTTAAAATAAATATAGGTACGGTAGAATAAATTAACAAATGGAGTAACTAACTTGGATTTTCTTTTCAAAAATAAACTTAGCAACCAACCCAAAACGTCAATAATCTCACCATTTGGGTAAGAGAACAAATTCATAAAAATGTAATAACCATATTAATTTTGTCCCCAACTAGGTTCAAACCACGGTATCTTTCAATTATAACTAGCTCTCCTTCTATAAAATGTTATATCATGCAGAACATTTTTTTCTTCCAGGATTTTCCGCATTTATGAAACAAATTTTAATGTTTAGTAAGGAGAGATAATATATTATTTATCAATCAAGCAATATGTTATGAAAAGCTATACAAATTATAAAAGGTGTCAAAGGGAGTTGTATTAAATACTAAACAAATTTGAAAAATATATATCAACATTAATGTTTATATCTTTTCATAACATATTGATTGATTCAAACATAATTTACGCATATAGTTACACTAATTGAGTAGGGGCAATAAAGATGAAACTAGTAGGAACTCTAACAGCATTTACGTGTAACGAGAAGGTGGAAAACCATTTAGGAAAATCCATCCTCAGTACACCCACAAGGCCGGGATTCTATCCCTCACATCCCCGTCAACGCTAAATCAGGCTAGATGAGCTTGACACTTAGCCCACGTGTCCAACTGTACGAGTAGAAGAACCAATAAACACTTCCCATTAGCCATGCACGTATGCTCTTTTCGCACTGATCTACATCCCTTTTCGTTGACAAATCATCTATTTTCTTCGACGTTAACAAGTTCGCTGCGTCCTTTGTTCTTCTAACACTTCAATAACTTCTGTTCGGCAAAATATCCACCCCCCTTCACCAAGCTATACCAACACTTGACAAAAAGCTTCTGCTCCATTCATTCCATTAGTTGAAGTATTTCTCTCGTGGGTCTCTTCCCATTGCGGAGTCAACAAATAAGATGTCCTCTCAGCGAGAGCTTCATTTTACCCCAAATTTGAGAACACTTTCGGTGTTATTTTGTCGACGTCTTAAGGTGGAATGGAGGAGATCACAAGCTAAGGACCATCCGTTGACAGATTTTATAACAAAAAAACTTAGTTGGCCAAAATAAAAAAAATATTGCTTCAGTAGATACGAATTAAATTAATGTTCACAATATAGTAGTCTCAACAGTTCTTGAACGTTTGTAATGGGAATAATGGATTCGAACAGAAACTTTAAAATTTAGGAGAAAAAAAACCGTTAAAATTTCACGATGTCCATAGTAAATACTAAATAACTTTAGACATCACAATTTGTAGAAAATTTAACTAAGCGTATCTATTAAAGTGATATTTTATTTATTTTGACCAAAAAATGCTTTTTAGTTATAAAGCCTTCAAACATACGGACTTAAACTCACGTTCCCTTTGATCCCACCTTAAACTAAACGTTGAACCAATCCCGACCTCTCAATCACGACTGTTACTTTTATAAGATAACAATAATATTCATGAAAATAATTTAAAACTAGATTTTAAAGTAAGCATTCAAGCAATGTCTGATTACTGAAATTATACAAGCTTTTGACATATTTAAAATGTAAGAGATTAATTAAAATTACCTACTAGGACAATTAGGCCAGGCGTCAGGGCAAAAGTTACTAAATCGGAAAAAAATCCCACAAATCTGTAAAATGTTTTTATCGCTTCATTTTAGGGGTCTAATTAGCATACAAATTTTTTCCCCTGATGCGAGGTCTGCGTTCGCCCCCACAATGGAAAAAACACGCTAAAATGATATTTTCTTTTAATATCTCATTTTAAGTTAGTTTTACAGTAATAATAGTTAAAACCATACAGAATTAAATTTTTTATAAAAACGTTCCTTAGTATATTTATCGTGCAATGGATAGTTTCGAAACTATATCCATGTGAAGCTTTGCAACTTTGTGCAATCGCACCGAGCTATTGTTTTACCTTGTCATATCTCGCTGCCTGCGTTACATAAATACATTGTACAGATTTTTGGGATTTTTTTTTCCGATTAAAAATACCTGACGCCTGGCCTATATTGTAACAAGTCCTGATTTTTTTAAAACTAATATATTGAAGAGTTTGGAGCAATAATGTGCTATGTTAGAGTTAATTAACTCATGTTATGAATGATAATTCTATACATGGAGGAACAAACTTATTTGTTACGATTTCTGAAAGTTCAAAATGTCTATTAAATTAGGGCAAAATTAGAATGTTTATGATTCTTCTGTAATTTTAAATATTAACATTTCAGAAATATTATTTTTCTGGAATGGCAAATTATTTCCCTAAGTCCTTCAATTCAGCCTTAATGGATCCTAAATGTACTCAATTTAAATTGAAGACCCTAACAATTTTGACCTTTATAAAACAACTAAAATTTAATAAAAATCCTGTCTAGCACTCACTGGGATTCTACCTACCAAATACAGAATAGTATCCACTGGATTTATACACAAAAATGGCGGACTTGAATGATTAATCTACTCATACCCAACCTAATCTATATGAAATACGTGATGGACTGATATTACGATGTAAGTTGATAATTTTCCGGGTTTTCAAGTGGGTATGAAAGAGATATTTTTAAAATATTAGGTTGGTTATTTTATAAGAGTCGGAATGGTTAAAATACCTATTTTGTAGTTTTTACTATTCATAAGCGATAAATTACTTGTTCAAAATTAATTCATAAGCTGTGCCAATACTTTTTTTTTTTACTGAATCCAACTTGTGGTAAAATAAGATATTTTTACAGTTTCGAGTTGGTTTTTTTCAGCTCTTCGTATTACAACCCGATTTTTGATTGTTGTAACCCAAAAATAAATATATTTTTTGATAGAACAAAATGTAAGCAGCTATTTTTCCAAATGACATTTACCAAGCAAGAAACTAAATCGTGCTTGAAATATGTATCAATTCAGAACCAAATCAAAAGCAAACACATAGCACATTTGTCCCAATAGCAAATTTGTTTGATGCTAATGACTCCTTTTGTGATGACACGACATGTGTTGGTGAAGTAAACACAATCCCAATAAAGTCATTATCACTGTGATTGCAATTATTTTGTCATTGCTATAATTATTTTTTATTCAAGTTGACATGTCATTCATAACCAATGCAAATGTAAGTGTTCATATCGGTGTTTAAGTCGAAAGAGTGGCCTACCACAACATTCTAGGATATCTTGGTTCGATTCTGAGCGGGGCTGATGAATGTATTCACTATTTATAAATTATTCGTACTGATATTTGTAGCCGAAGCTTGTTCGAATTAGCGGGAGACTAAAGACAGGTTTTCGTACAGACAATGTGTTTCCTTTCCCGCACGCCCGTAAAAAAACCCTAATATGTAGGTCCTACTGTAGTTTTATATTAAAGCCTACAGTATTAAAATACGTTGTGTTGACTAAAACTTGAAAATAATTAACATTTATTGTCCCTATTTTTCACAATTCACTTTTAGCATTGAGTGTTTTAATCAATAAAATATATTTAATTTGACTCAGATCTTTATTGTAATATGTACAATACGTTAAGAAAATGCACTCTAAATACACAAACTAAAAAAAATTGTTTCCTTAGTAATTTTAAAATACTAATTATATTTAAGGACCACGCTAGTTAACAGCTAATTGAAATGTTTGTAGAATGATTGGTAATTTCTGCGTTAGAGAGTTGGGTGGATACATGAAGATTCGTTTAGGATACATGAGTTGTAATTAGGGGTTACTAACTTGTACATAATATAGGAGGAAACTAGACAAACAATTTAGGCTGACAAAAAATGGCTAGATAATATTAAAATTAAATAAGGTGACTTTAAATTTGATTTTCCCTAGTGATAAGAAAAACGGTATTTCTAATTTAACTTTTGGTTCAATAATTTTGTAATTCTGTATGCTTTTATTACATTATCTAGCTACATTATTAGGACTAGGTTACTAGTTCCAAGTGCGATTATTTATTGAAGAAAAGATTATTCCCAAATTTAGTTTTACTATAGGTTTGTTTTTATTTAAAAAAATTATTTCACATATGAGAGTAAATTAATATTTTTTTCGTGGAGTGATGTCCCCAAATAAATCTCATGTATTTATAAAAATAATAAACCAAACTTATTTTTTCAGGATGATTCTGCTTCAAATTAGCCCCCTCCTCCCTAAAACTCAAACCTTTTGCTTGCTTTGTTTTATATCTTTATTAGGGGGACGCTACTAAACACGTTTCTTGTTAATTAATTTTTGTTTTAATGACTTTATTTGAAAGAATACTTTATCATATTTACACGATTGCAGCGCCTTAGGAGCCGTTCAGGCGGGTCATTATGAATATGTATTACGTATTTAAATACGTTATTGATAAATAAAAGAGATAAATTTAAGATACAAAAAAGTTCGATTTAAAGCGAATAACGATATTCAAGGTTACTGACCATAAAAAAAAGTACTATCTTAAGAACCGGGAAAATACTTTTCAACTTCATTTTACGAACAATATTACTATACGCGAGTATTTCCAGTTATTAAAATCCATCTCAAATTAATGTTCAATACAACCAAATGTGAAAATGAAGTTTCTTTGCTAACATTAGTTTGCAAATCGTTCAGTGTTTTGGAAAATGCTTTTAAAAATATTTTTAAATTAAAATAAAAACAGCGGTGTAGAAGGGGAGAGGGGCAGCAAGTAGCGACATCCTGCCGGGGTCGACGTCCTAGCACGGGGGGGAGACAAGGTGGGAAAGGGGGGCAGGGGATTTCCTCCACCAAGCAGTCATTTAATCTCAACGAGACGACACAGCAGTTTTTATCATGTCCTTCCCGCAGCATTATGGGGTTCCACAACTATTGCAGCAACGACCGGGCTTCGACCCCCCACTGGGAGGGATTCTAAGGAACACAGGGCATCCGTTTATAGTTTGTATCCTATTTTTTATCTGAGGATTTAACTGTCCACCAAGATTATTCCACAAACTACTTTGGAATTTAATAGTAAATCTACGACTAATTACACTTAAAGGGACCGTTTTGGTGGAAGTTAGTAATTTGAAACATATCTTAAAAAATAATGTGCTGAAAAATAAAACAAAAAATTGACTATAAGTGAAACTGAATCTTACTAGCGAAATAACGTCAAACTGATATCCAATATTTATTTTTTTGCCAATTTTGGTTTAAATCGGTAATTTTCTTGTAGAAAATTATTTTTATATTTTATCAATAGGTAAGCGATTTAAACTTAAAGCTCATATAGTCCAGTTTTTGTTGATAGTGAGGTCGGGTTCGGGTCATGGATGGGTACAATGAAAGATGTTTTTTTCTTAAATGGTTTTCCAATATCTCCAAGCAAACGAGGACCAACTTACTCTAAATTCTAGCCACTTCTTTTCTTACTTTTTAGCGTACTTAGAGTAATTAAACCACAGACAAGTAGTATGACGTGGTGAAAATAAATAAACAACAAAATATGATACACAGTTTAGTTGGAAATGACTAATGAGAAAGGTTGTTCCAGTTCAGTCTTCACCGCAGATAAAAAACTTTGTTATGATTTGCACTTTAATATAGAAAGTAAAAATTTTGAAATAGTGTGTCAACATTTGGTCTATAGTTACATTTTAATATGCGAGTTAGTGTTTACTAATCTAACTAGAGTGATTATACATTCTCTTGATGAAATATATAAATGGAATAGATAAATAACTCAACAAAATAACTCACGAGTCACATAATACATCTGAATTGGCTCGCGGGTAGTATCCAGCTGGTTCCTAGTATATGAATTAATAATCTACGTGAGCGGCTAATATATCATGGGAGTGCCTTCAAGGTAATAACAAAACAGAATGAGCATATGGACTTTCTCTGGATTGCAGATTTACATTTTGAGCAAACCCAACAATCACTGCGCTTGTAATAAATAACATGAAAGAGCGAGACGTGAATGTTATTAAACCCCGTGGAAATGTCAAAGTGTAAGGAATCTTGAATTTTCTCACAAAGACCGGTCTCTTCACGCACGTTATATGATAAAACTTCCACAGACGCGCGTTCTTGTGGATCAAGGCGAGTTCTCGCATGTCATTTTTTTAAATTGATAAATGAAAACAAAATGAGCCGTGAGAACATGTTCAAGAATTACTGAATTCATTTTTCTTTTAATGTACAGATTTATCTGAGTTCCAAGTTACATTGCAACCACTAGATACACCTTGCAACCTTGTATTGTTGTTCGTTGTTTTCCAGTTTCGACTCATGCTGAAGTCTGGACATGCCAGACAGCCTCTAATGAAATTTGTGTGTTGACGCGCTTATCTATGCATATTTTTATTTAGTATATTTCTAACTCGTGCGGTAACTGCACACATAATTTATGAACCACAGCTCGCATTAATTTTACACGACCCCATTTCTATAAATGAAACGGTAGTTGATCATTCTCATCATGATCAATGATTCATGTGAACAAATTCCTTTCATTTTCAGTTTCATGAAAAATGAATCATTGGAAATGTTTAATTTATAATTACACGTGAGAACTCGCCTTAAGTGACTGGTAAATGTGGTTAACCTCAAGTCTAGAGAATCTTTGCTCGAATCCTGGTGGGTCTGTCGATTATATATTTAAATAAGGATTTACTCTGCTATACAATTGGTAAATGTGTAAGCTTCAGGGCTGGGTGTGTACAGTCCGATTTTCTAAGGTGAAACCTTATTTTTTGACAGCTGGAAAAATTACTCATTTACTATATTACGGTATTCATGCTTCAAATCATGTTATATGCAAATGTAACTCTTGAAATATCCTATCAATACCTATAAAAGCCCACACTGATAATATAATAAAATATTGTCTATTATAGTTGTATAATATAATCTTTTATTTACTAAAAGGTTCTTTCTATGAAAATAGGATTGTAGACGTCCTTTTTTAGGTTGTGTAAAACCCCAATAAATATATATTTTAGCAGTTGGTATTATGTCTTACTACCTGTTCAGGCCATCCCCATCCCATTAATTGTTAGCTTTTTCATGAGTGTTTTAGTTTGAAATTAAAATTGGGTTGTGTGCCCCAGGGAGGCCTCGAAGTGATGTGTCTAGCCGCTCATTCAGGTCATCCGCGGCTCACACTAGTTTAAGTATACAGAATTAGAAAGGTGGATTTTAAGGGTATGTACCCGTATTTGCCTGAGGAGGGAATGGAAACAGCCCGATGGAAATTCCAATGTGAGAACTCCTATGCACGAGACCAGCCAGGATTTGAACCAAAAACTGGGGTGTTTATCATGCTATGTCTATCTGCAGTGAGCAACCCGGTTGGCTATAGAGGGTTCATGTTTGAATACCAGTTAAATAATTAATATGAAGAATTCGTAGACAAGAAAGGAGCGTTTCAAATTTTTTTATTTCAAATCTTGAAAGTCTCAGTGGTGTAAAGAGCCTACAAAAATAAAAATAAACAAGTACCCTAGTATTTATTATAGTCCTGAAAGATCGTAAGATGTCCAGTTCAACCAGAGCTTGTAAAAAAAAAAGTCAAATGTGAGCCAAGCTTAGTAAAGAAGCGGTCAAGCGCCAAGACAAGTTTTATAAAATGAGAGCAAGCCGAGCAGAGCTTTATGAAAAGCGGGAAAGTGGAGATATATACAAAAATAGATTGAATTTACTGAATTTTACCAAAAAAATATAGTTGATTTCAAGGAAAGCTTTTTTATTTATTTATTTAAAGAAATCAGCTATGTGAAACATTAATCGAGTGACCTACATTATTTTAGTTTCCTAATTCAGAGAAAGTAAAATAAAATACAATTTTATGTCAGATTTATAATTTTTTCATATTTTTAAGTTTAAAGCTTATTTTCTTTCATGATTAATTCATAGAAATATGATGCTTGATGCTAAAATAGATCTTATTAAAAAAAATAGACACTGGTATGTGTTTGTTTAATGCGCTTATAAAAACATGCAATATTATATTATGATCATATAAATTACTGTAGTCATAGTCGGAAGATGGTAGTAAAAAATTGATAGTGAAATTAAGATAGTGAAGTTGATTAATAAAGTTGGAGATACTTTGTATGTTTCTTATAAAGGAAATAATGTAAAATACTTAAGTCAAATCCTTATTTTCATACAAATGGATTTAGATTGAAAATTTTCTTATTTCTAGGCAAACTTAACAAAAACACTAAAATTCATATTTTAGTCCAATTTGATTATTGGTTATTTAAGTGTGGCACCTCAACATGAAAAATTCCAAATTGATATATATATCTATAAAATATGATAAGACTCTAAGGCATACCAGTATATTCGATTGTATGTCTGTTTGTTGCCAGTAAACTCAAAAAGTACTCATCAGGTTAAGGCGAGATTATTTATGTTGTGATCCTTATTTTTCAGTGAAATGAATAAGTTATAGGCTATTACGCTATCTCATCAGCGAGCGAGGCAGTGTAGACGAAAATTGATTGTTAGTGTGGTTACATTTGCGTTTTAAATTTATAATAATTCAAATTTATTTTTAATGTTTAATCTTCTTTGTAAGTATCCTTGGCTATGAGGGGTTTAGAAAGACCAACAAACCAACTAAAAATATCCTTATAAACGAGTATTTTGGGATGATGGAAACAAACATGAAGAATATATATATATAAAATTTAACAAAAATATATTGTGTGCGTTTTTGGAATTTTATTGCCAGCTAAAGGTTCGAAGTCACAAAGTATGTTTTTGGTAATTTTATGGTGCTGCGTTCGAATGTTATAGAAATTAATTTTTTATGGGTAGTAAAAACGACAAGAATACTAAATAATTCATTTTTGGAATGTTTGTCAGTCTGTCCATTAGTTTGTTTCCAGTAAATCCAAAAATTATTCATCGGAAAGAGACAGGACTTCTGTTGTACTTATTTTTCGATAGCCATGGTAAGCTCTATAGTATATAGCTTCACGCTAGCTCATCAGTGAACGAAGTACTGTGGAAAAAAAACCCAAATGGGCGTAAGTATTGAACATTTGTCGCGGCTGGTATTGCTGATACAAAATAGGGGAAGTAATATAAGCAGGAATGTGGTTTGGGAGGAGACGGGGCTCAGTCCGTGTCTATTTGTGAATCTTCGTAAGCACATAAAGACACTATTCTCAACTAGGTTTAATTCTTCTATAGCGTTTGAAGTTGTCGAATGTGTTGATGTATTGTATATGCGAGCAAAGCCACGGGTAAATGTTAGTCCTATATACTGTACGTTCTGACTAGCAAACAATCTAATAGATTCATTCTTTAACATTCATTCAAAATAGTGTCCATAAAGTGTTTGATGAAAATAAAAATACGAGGTGTCCAGGCAAAGAAATTCTATCTATAGCATTTGAAGTTGTCGAATGTGTTAATGTATTGTTTAATGCGAGCGAAGCCACGGGTAAGTGCTAGTCCTATATACTGTACGTTCTGACTAGCAAATAATCTAATAGATAATTCATTCTTTAACATTCATTCAAAATAGTGTCCATAAAGTGTTTGATGAAAATAAAAATAAGAGGTGTTCAGGCAAAGACTTATGTATTAATCTTGAATAGTTAAAATTCAAAATTAGTTTGAAAAAAAATTAAGGGGAGTACGTATAAACACAATAATAATGGGAGAAGGGAATGTTCTGGAACTATTTAATTATTATAATATTACATATAGGCCTATTATAAGGCCTACTAAACGCGGACTAGCCCATACACATCCTTAAACATATTCCAGGTGTCAAATAAAATAAGGGAATACACATAACTAATAGTTATTAGTTACATTTTATTACTAATATTTATTTTTTATATAAAATAAATTAATACAATAATAAAGAGTTGATTACTTTTATAAGACAAATGAGCTTAGAATACATTTAAAAAGAAGCGCTTGCGTTTTACTGAGTATCTTACATTCACCATCAAAGTAAGTGATAAATATAAATATTTAAAATTATATTGGTTTATTTGAGGTATTTAAAGTGCACTTGCTAAACCGACTGATCATATCAACACAACAGAATTTATATAAGCGAAAGGGCCAACCAATTTTGCCGGTAAGGTATTTTCACATGTCTTCCAGTATTTTATGCCACAATCGACATGGAACCGAAGGCTTTACTTCCTCTCCGAAGGAAGTTGTGCTACGGATTTTTATCATTCAAGGAAGAATCTATCGGCTCCAGCTGGGTTTGACCCCACGACCATCGGATCCTGAAGCAAGCACTTTACCCCAAGACCATCAAGGTCAATTTCCAATAATAGTTAATATAGTTTATACAATCCAAGAACTATTTTACCTATTATCATTCCCGACGAAATCTGGGCTTTATTTTAGAAGATTTTCAAAATAGCTTAGGAAACTTAGGAAAAGGACTCCTATTTAACCATTACGATAATTTTCATGCCCTCACATTGAATTAAAAAATATCTGCTATGTAGCCATGGAATTATAGGTGTAAAACAATCAGTCGAACATTATTATGGTACAGTTTTGTGCATGTAAAAGAAGAGATAGGAAGGAAGGATTAAATACTTTTAATAATTATTATATTATTGCTACTAAAATAATTAGTAAATACATGCACATTTTATAGACAAATAAATTCAATTTTTTTAAAACTTAAGTTCCTATCTTCATATTTTTCATCTTAATAAGCCTATTTATAATGTTAAAATTACCCGTGGTCTTCTCGCAGGAACACCATACTACTTAAGAAAATGAAAAGGGTTTCTTATAATATGCAAGGCGAAAGCTGACCCAATTTGTAGTTATGTAGTTTCAAAGAGACTTTTTGATTTTATCGTACGTTAACTTTTAATGTCAGGCGGTCGTTTTCTATCTCATGACCAAAACAAAGACAAAAGGATCCTAACCAAATTGTCGGAGAAACGTGTAAGACTGACCCTTTCTAGCGACAGAGCAGTCTTTAGTTTCGCGACAAAGGTAAGGGACGTGTTACGATAGTCTTAAAGAATAATTTAGTTATTTTTTCTCTCTATTTCAAAATGTACTCTTTACTTTCTCGCTGTCTTAAATTTAGAGAAAGCATTGTGATCGTAAAAAAAAAATCGAATTCGAGATTTTGATGAATTTCGACATTTCATGACACCCCGAATCTGAAAATGTGTTTTTTGAATTTATGTCCATTTGTCTGTCTATACTTCAGACTAGAACCTAAACTATTTTACCAATCGGGCTAAAACTTGGTATCTAGGTTTTGATAGGGTTGTCCGGAGGGGTTTTTGGAACTGGATACCTAACCCTAATGTTAAGGGTAGTTTACTGAAGGGCAAAAAGAGAAAAAATTAATTTAATCAAAATCGGCTCTAACGATTTTGATTAAATTTCATCTAAGGATTGATGAATATTATAAACAAAATGGCTACTCTCATTTTTTTGTTTGATGACAAAATGACTTTAAGGGTTCCGGTCTGATGCGTAAATTCTACTTTTTCATCATATCTCCATAACGCTTTGAGATATAAAATTACTTATCATCGCAAATATGTAGGTCTATTTATATTACAAATATTTTATCTGAAGCATATTTTTATAAAACTAATAATTGTCAAGCTAAACGCAAATATATCTATTTTTTAACCTTTCGAATACTAATGGTTAAGTATTGCGACTGTAAAAATTTTTATAACCGATATGTTGATGGATGTCAACGTTTCATGACCCCACGGAACCTAAAAGTTGTTTTTGCAATGCCGTCTGTCTGTGTGTCTGTTTAACCCTAAAATTAAGAGTTTAATAAAGGGTGAAAAGAGAAAAATTCGATTTTCTCAAAATCGGCTCTAACGATTTTGATTAAAATTCGAATATAATGGTTGATTACGATTATAAACAAAATGGCCGTTTTCATTTTCCTATGAAAATGACTTTTAGGGTACTTTATAGAAGCAGACATTTTCTTATCTCCGCAACTATTTAAGATACTAAATAACTTATCATTGTTAAATTGTAGTACCATTAAAATAAAAAATCTTTTATTTGAAATATATTTTTATAAAACCAATAGTTTCGGAGATATTGGCAAATATGTTAATACAATTTGGTGAGCTTTAGTTGTAAAGAGATACTACTTTAGTTTTAACGCAATAATTCTCTAATGCTATATAGTTAGTAAATAAATAAGTCTTTAAATGGTTATGTTCTTTTTTTTCTTTAGCCTCTTAGGAGAAATGTTTATACAGCAACGAAATATCTTTATCATTTTAGACTCAATTGTCAATATTTACCTTTTTTATTGGTCTAAATTTATAGACGAGGAATTTAATAAATATGCGATAACCATAAGATGTGCAACCTCTAATAAAATGTTGAAGATTTTAACTGGAGGTCGAAATTTTAATACGAATTATTGACTCTTGTGGATTCAATATTGATTTTTTTTTGGTTCAAATATAGTAGTGAGGACTTTAATTCTTTAAAAATAAAATTATGTAATTTAAATCCAGGAGTCAAAAACTGTTTGACGTAAGTATAACGCAATTTTTTCTCGGGTTCGCTAGTGCATATTTCGTTTCACATATATTACGAGCTTTGAGAACATATCTCCATTTTTAAACAATGGAGTGAGAAAGTCCATGCGTAGTTCCGTACCATTTATTTCTTTTCTTGCTCCACATCTTACTACCTGTACAGCTATCCGCATATTTACAATAATAGGATATGAGTGAGAAAATGTATACGAATTCAAGTGGGAGGCTAATTAGGTAGAATCAACTCGGAGCATCCGAGCGGGAATCAAACTCTACCCTCCTCGTCACCGGCAAACCAGTGAAGACGAGATTTATACCTTTGTATGCGTGCGGGTTGCTTACCCTGAAAAATATCGAGCTTACCTTGCTTGTTTTCACTACGATTAGGTTCATAAGATAGGGTCATAGTGTAATAAGTCAAGGTAAGATTGATACCTTTAAGGGTAAACAAGGTGTGAATTTTCATCTTCTAAACCTAGTTTAAAATGCATCGCACATTATGACTTTAATTATTATTATTTTAGCACCGCGTTATACTATCCGTTCGGGTTATACGCTTAAGTACTAATTAAGATAATGTATTAGGAATTGGGAAGGTTGAATTTAGAGGAAGTGAACCCACATTTGCGTGGAGGGAGAGTGGCAAACCATTTAGGGAAAACCACCCCTAGTTGACCCGAGTGAGATTTGAATCTTGATCTCCCCTTCTTCAGCAGTCAAGCTCAACACGAAACTAGCGCGTTAGCCAACAACACCGCCGAAGCGGGTGTATGACTTTAATGAACCCCATATCTCAAATATTAGTATGTTAGCCCTTGGTTAATTTTAATGATGGGGGAATACATATTGAGGTTAACGAAGTTATCTACTAGTGCAAGTTGCATCACAGTCTTGAATTTATCCTCCTTCAAATCTTGGAACCTGAACGCTTCTTTTCCTTACAATAACGGCTGCACAGTTAGTAGTTAACTTGGCTAAGTTGCTTGTTTAACTTTTAGTACTTACCTTCAGCCCCCCC
>CABFWO010000729.1:0-36723 GCA_902155825.1 Timema genevievae
AGAAACTACCTAACCACCATTTACAAGTTGCCTTTAAATTTGAAGGTCATTTCAATGTTATTTGCAAGTAAACCTCATTCTTAAAATGACCATTGTAACTTTAATGTTCAGTTTGCGCAAACTCTTTGTAAGGTAGCATTATCTGAACCAGCTTTGTGGAAGCCAGCCGATTGACCCGAGATGGATATTAGAGTCCTCTAGTGAAACTATGTTTTAAATTAGCTTTTTTTTTATATGCCCCTTGATGCCACCTAGAGATACCCGTATTGAAAGACTCGAGCTCTCCTAGAAGACAGTTGTAGCAAATCTGCAGTTCTTAGGACATCCACAAACTGTGGTAGGGAGACCCAGGCCCCCCCTATCACTCCCGAGGCTACGCTACTGTTGTTGAAACTCAGCCAATGTCGTTATTTGTGTAAATCGCTCTAGGACTGATCCCCCCCTCAGTGTTGGTGAAACACAGGCAGTTCTATGACCGCAAGGGTCATTCCATAATGGTCGACAGGGCATTCGTCTTACCCGCAGTAGCTGCGTGGGGGTCATTTGCCCTTGGGGAGAGCTAATAGTGTGGGTCTGTTTCTTCCCTATCGAGCTGGTAGGATCTACGTGTATGGGTGTGGTCCCTTCTCTAATCTTTGGTTTTTCTTAGGGGTGTTTTATGTGGTCTTTGTCTTAAAAGTTTTATCCTTTCCATCTCCTTGATGTAATTCAGAGGAATGGGACCAATGGGACTGTGTCTTTCATCATTCACCTATACGGCAGTGGTCCCAGCAAACTAAAATGCTTGCGGGGTCCAGGTAGGTAACGCAATTGAGAGCCTTGGGCAGAATGTAAAGCCCCGTAGATAATTCGGTTCAAGTCAAATATCACCGTCTTTACGACCAACTATCATAACGACTATTAGAAAAACAAGCGAGTTTCGTGGAAGCTTGTGCGTAATTTGGTGGTAGCGAGGATTAAATACAAAAGCATGAGCAGAAAAGATAAATCGCATTCAAACATTAGCAAATCAAAACTGTGATTTCCCTGTCTTTCACAAGAAAGTAAAATGAAATAATTTTTCCGTAAATAATTATTTACGTGAAGTGGTTTCATAAACTGAGATCCGCTTTGGTCTTCACGTGATCTAACGTGCTACTCTCGCAGTAGAGACTGCCGATGACGGGGAGATTGAGGTTCGAATCTCGTTCGGGTGTACAAAGTTTTTTTTTTCCAAAATGGGTTTCTACTCTCCCTCCACGAATATATGGGTACACTTTATATAAATATAACCTTGCTCATCCCTAAAACCATTAGTGTAATTAGTACATTAGTGTATAACTCGAACGGGTAGTAAGACACGGAGCTAAAAATAATATTGATAGAATGTTACTATATTACTATATACTACTGATATGAGTACGTGAAGGTAGATCTAGTAACATTTTCTAGCTCATGAATACGTCCATTCGTGTGAAAATTGGGCTATAGTTTACATTTAATGTATCGTAATTTGTTCGCTTAGGAAGTTGTATATTATGATTTGTTGGTACAAACGAAAATAGAGTTTGTAGTATCTCTGTTTGGTTTGTATGACAAGTACGAAGTTTATAATAGTATATTGAAATTAATATTTGATTTGGATTTCTTGTCTTTAACAATTTTTTTTAGCATGGCGTCTTACTAGCCATTCGGGTTATACGCTTATGTACTAATCACGCTAATAGATTAGGAACTAGGAAGGTTGAATTCAGAGGAAATGTGCCTGCAGTTGCGTGGAGAGAGATTGGGAAACCATTTAGGAAATCCCCCCCCTCTCATATTTAACCTGACCGTGATCATACTAGGATCTCCCCGTCATCGACGGTCAAGTCCACTATGATAGTAGCGCCTTAGTCCATGCGGCCACCGAAGCTGGTCTCACTCTACTACTTGCGCCTGGACAACATTGATTTAGATTTTAAAAAATTACCTTCTTTCTTGTTTCCTATTCAAAATTGACATATTATGTTTTCACGGACTTTTTGAATTTACATCCTTTCAGGAGGATTCCTACAGGCCATTTTCGTCAATAAACCAAATAGCGGAGTTAAATATGATTTGTAAAACATTCGTTTAAAAAACGAATTCCTCAATATATATACATATATATTATAAAAACTATTGTGACACTGTAAGACGATTTATAAGAATTTATAGTTTTCGTTTCAATGTTTTATTTTTAAAACACGCCGAATAAAACGTATATACATTTATTTGCTTTGGAAATCCTATCTTTATTTATCGCGATGTCACAGGCAGGCAAAGTCCTTAATCTAATTTTTTTTTTTCAAATCCTTGAATATCCAATATCCTTAAGGATTGGAAGGACACATCTCTAGTTTGAATTATATAACTTTTAATCTTATAATCTTAATCCGGATTATATATACATCACATTCGTACAACTCAAAGAATTCTTCATTATCTCATGAAACCATTAAAGAAAAAGATATATCCACCTTGGTGGCGTAGTTAGATAACGCGCTAGTTTTGTGTTGGGCTAGACTGCGAGGACGAGGAGATCAAGGTTAGAATCTCACTCGGCTGAACTAAATAGTTTTCCACTCTCCCGCCACTAAAATGCAAGTTCATTTCATCTATATTCATATTTATATCCCAATACCTAGCTCATTAGCTTAATTGGAACTTACGTGTATAACCTGGACGGGTAGTAAGACGCGGTGCTAAGTAATTAAAACATTAAAGAGATAACCAATATGTGATGCAATGAAATAATACACAAATAGCCCTAGACCTTGAGACTTCACCAAGGCCCTCTAGAATCTAGATAAATGATCAGCTGACCAGAAAATCCTCCTCGAGACTGCAAGCATCCCTCGTGAACCGGAAGTGTCTATATACCACCGACGGGAAAAGGCAGTCGGATTGTTTAGAATGTGTTCACCGAGACGTGAAGCGATGAGTATATACTTGTTGGCGATTGTCTCGGTGGATGGTTTCTGCAGTAGCGTCACGTCACGTGACTTGGTGTTCGTGACAAACTAGGAAGTAGCAGCCCTCAACACCATCGTAACGAAACAAGAGAGAGGGGATTGAATGTAACTGTCATTTTGTACGTCATTAGACTGCGTGGCACGCACTAATTGTGGCGTGACTGGGTGGATAATTAATGGTCTCATATTATACCTGGAACTTTAGTTAATTAGTTCTCGCACATCGGGGTCATAGTATTTGTATACTTAATGAATTATTGGTTATTACGTTTTTAATTATGACTATTATGGATGGTGGTTTATATAAGTTCTACCCCCAGTAGCATGGAGGAGGTATGTAAACAGGCGCGTATTTAAGGGGGGGGGGAGCACAGGGGGTACGTGCCTCCTCCTTAGGTAGAATATTTGATTTTTTTTTTTACTATTGGAAGTGGAGGGTGAAGGCTTTGGCGGCGACCAATAAGGTTGTATCTTACTTTCTAGAGTGGATATATAGGGTACTTATTTGAGGGGGTGAAGCTGGGATTGAAATCAGCATAGGTGAATGGACGAGTCGTGGATGGAAGGGGAAATGTTTCTTCATTCAATATATCTTCCCCCTCCCCCCCTTTTACAATTTATAAATTCGTGCTTGCGTGCGTGCATGTATGTCAATATCACAGTGACAAATAAAATGTGGAAAACCACCTTTAGTGCACCTGACCGAGATTCGAACCTCTACTTCCCCGTTACCAGCATCCCAACATATTGCAATAATGACGCCCTAAACCGTGTGACTACCAGAACGGGTAAACACTTGTTAAAACTAAGTACATTATTTCTAAACATGTTGTATTTTTAATAACTATAGAAACCTCTTGAATTACTGTAAACTATTGTTCAAAACATCAGGGTCACCCTTACCCAACGCGGGGCCCTGCGAAAACTTAGTTTGTGAGGCCCCCAGTTATCTGCCTCTCCCGCACCCCCTCCCCCCCCTACAAAAATTAAAACACTTAGTTCATGGCTAATGCCGGGATCATGATCAACTTAACGTTAACTTAACCTAACGTTCACTTAAAGTTGACTTAAAGTTAACTTAACGTATGTGTGATCACGATTCACGTAACTTAGTGTAACAACTCGAGCCAAACATGTTCATTCTCAAGTATGATCTGTGATTTGTACTAGTTTTACAGTGATGATCTGTGAATGTTTACAGTTTTCAATAGATATAATAAATATCTATAACAAAACTTTTTTGATAAATTTAGCTTTCCTATTTTAGTTTAATTATTTTGTTTAAATGTCTGATCACTAGAACTTACGCTAAAGAGTAAACATGGGTCATAATACCAACAAATGAGTTAATAAATAGCCCTGTTGACGTCACTCGCATAATGATTGACTGACTAGATCACGTGATACCATTCAAGTAACGTTCACTTAAAGTAAAAGACCTCCCAGGACATCTCTTACGTTAAGTTAACTGCAAGTCAACGTTAAGTTAACTGCATCTTGATCGCCTCCATTTAAACACTCGAGGAGGTCCTTTACGTTAAGTTAAGTTAAGTTAACTTTAAAGTTAACGTTAAGTTGATCGTGATCCCGGCATAATGTTATTACAGCAGTTCACACCTATAAACTAATTTTCAGCTGTATAAGGTACCAGAGAAATATCCTAAAAGGTAAATACACTGTAATAATTAACGCTAAAAGCCGTGTTTTTATACATAATTATATGGGTTGATTTTTTCCCAACCCATGTTTTGATTTTCTTCACTAGTGAAACTGATCTTTATAACGGTACAAAGAACAAGTGTGCCAAGTTTGAATTAAATCGGTTAATGCGTTCAAAAGTTATCATGAGACATAATAGCCACCACAGGCAGACCAACGAGACCGTGAAGTTAAAACGGAGAACTCGTTCATTCTTTTAATAAATAAAACTAATTAATGACTATGTTTTATTTATTTTTACACTCTAACAATATTTGTTAGATTGCAAGCAAAAATTTCTTATACCAACTTGTGAATTGCCTCTGTCATCTAAGCAAGCTCAGGACCTCCAAAATCATGGGGCCCTATGCAGCAGTACTTTGTACACCCCTAAGGGTGGCTCTATAAAACAGCGTGATTGCTATCCTATGGTGGCTAACTGAAAGTAACGTACTAGTAATGTAATAAAGTAATGTATTAGTAGGTTACTTTAGTAAATTCATAAGTTCATAGGCTCTACAGCTGTCACTTTAGACAGCTCATGATTGACGATAAAATAACAGCTTGCACTGGTGATCGCATGGACTAAGGCCTCAGACTCAAAAGTAGACAGAATCGCTGGTTGTGGAGTAATTGATATTTGAATCTTAGCCAGGTACACTGGCGGTGGTTTCCCACATATGAGGTTGCCTTGTGGTTTACCCATTTCACCTCCACGCTATTGGGGGAGCACTTCCATAAAAAAAAAATCTTTCCCATCACTACCTATTGGATTAATTCAAACTTTGGAAATTCAATTAAAATTAATACTGTACGTATAGTCAATGCTGACATCAAATAATTATTATTTGTTCTAATCCTCTCACCTTACCATATTACACAAAAGAAACATATTTGAATATTCTATAAATAAGTTTTTATTATTATATAACAGGTGTAAGTAAAAAAAATAGCTTTTTTTCTATATGCAAATTTCAATTATGTTGAACTCATTTAAATAAAATATTACATCATTGTTGAAATGTACGATTTCATTACTAACTTTAAATAGTAGAAATGTTCTCTTAAATAAAACGAAACAGCCTATTGTGTACATTTATCATAGCTTTCATATAAATGGAAATAAAACATATTTATACTAATAATAAGATAACAATAAAACTCCTCTGAATAATCAGCTCTTAATGAGCACCCTTCCTATTGATTTTCTTACCTATCTAAGTCTCTGATTATATTGATATAAAAGAATTGTCTCTGAACAAAAAAAAAAGGAAATTCAAAGTCTTGTCTCTGAACGTTGTTAGCATCATTAGTTCATGACACTATTATAATTAATACATGATCAATTTATTTTGAGCCCATTTTAAAGCTATCACTAATTCAAAATAACAATAATTGTGTGTCTATGTTGTTAGTCCTAAATTTAAAGATAATTTGTGTTTACAGGTATAACGATTCTGTAGACAATACACTCAGTAAGACTATACAAATGTCCAACTTTTCATAATCTAGCACCTTATAGTATCATAAATATTTATACTTACCAGCGCATATACAACTAATCACAGTGGAGAAGTTGCATCTACATCCTATTTCAAGTTTTCATTTATCAAAGCCAAATTATTTTGTCTAACATTAACAATTTTTTTCAATTTTCCTGGCACCTGTTTCCACTAACTTTTCATCCTCACCCATTGGAACTGTAATATTTTCTTCATTCGAGTAAAAATAAACAAAGAGTGAATACTCATTTAGTACTATTTTCCTAATAAGTTTTGAATGTTTGGTATATACCTAATATTTGTGCTTATGTTCTCTTAAAAGTGATCATGTTTCATATATAGTTGGGTGTTTTTTTTTGTTTCAGAGTGAAAGGGCTCCTGTGGCTGACGCTCCTATTCAGCGTTTTGTCGGTGACGTCAGCAGGCCCCAATACCAAGAACCACGAGTTGCTGACCCGACTAGGAATGACGCGACGCCGGATGGCGCCCAACCACCACAGGAAGCGCGTAGCCAGCGAGTCCCGGGGAAGCCATCACAACGCTGACTCCCACATGTTCGTAATCAAACTCCCTCCAAACCCCTACTACTATAGTCTCCACAAACCCCTCAAGACGGCTCCCACCAATGCGAACTCTATCAACAACATCCCCATGAACTTCCGTTCCAACGGTAAGCCAGCCAAGGTGTACCACTGGAACCTTCCGGTTCTCAAGAAAATGGCCACCAAATATCGAGACGGAGATTCCACCTCAAGACTTTCTGCGGCTAACAAAGCTGTTAACAGCGTCCATATGATGCCATCATGGTCGCACTCGATGGCCAATGAAGTGCATGACGAACGGGGACCTTTAAAACCCGTAAGCAACAGAAAATCTTCACAGAAATTGAACCCATCTGTTTCCTACTATGCTCCTGCATCACCGAAGAAGTCAATGTTTCAGAAAAATTTCTCTGGAAATGGCAAACCTCAGTCATTTTATGTAATAGAGAAGAGCAAGAAGCCGATCCACTATCAAAGATTACTGCCTTGAGTAAAATAAATCATTCACTGAACTCAGGAAAAACAGGACTAGTTTTTTCTTTACTTATGTTAGTGATAACACTTATGTGACATTCCTATCATAATGAAGCAAATAATATTATTATATTATGCATCGCCCGAATGGGTATTGTGACGAGGTGAAAAAAAGCATTGACTATATTTTACTGGCAATATATTGTTGAAAACCCATAATTGAAAGTTATGCCTAAAATAAATTGAAGTGCATTTTGTATTGGTCATATATAAACAAATGTATTATGTACCTCCTAAAAAATGTTGAAGATGGTTAAATGCTACATTTGTGCTATGAAACTCAAATGAACATAGTGAATATCAGACTCAGGAAAATATTATGAACACATACAATTGGTTAAACTATGGCCTGATATTTCTCTATTAGTTAATATTTTAAAGACAAAGCTAAAAAACACTGCCAGCTGGTTGAAAACATCATATGTATTTTCATGCTAATACAGATGCTAAAAAAATTAATATCTAGCAAGGAGATGTTATACTTTTATTTTTTTACTAATGGACATTTGAAGTACCTTTGTGTATATACAAACATATTTTTTGCGATCAACATTAATAATATTTTCCTTTATTGGTATTATTATATAGGTATTGATAAAATCTTTCAAAAGTGGTAGTTTTGGATCAAATTAATTATTAATAACTTCGCTTTTTCTAGCTGTCATGTGTCCATTAATAATAAAATTGGGGTATATATTCAGATTGATTGAAGGTTTAAGTCACCTTGATTATTTTTACTGTACTTGTCATGCTAGTTATTGTATATACCTTTAGTGATTATTTGTTTCTTCTTTCATTTTAAGATAATATATATTAAAAATGGACGACTACACTAATATTTACTATATAATATTTTAATAAGCTATACATTGTATTTGCACACTAACTTAATTCGCTGAAGTCTGAAGAAAAATTTACTTGAACAGTGTTTTCTCAAAAAGATGTTAACGTTCATCCCATATAAATATAGGTCTACCCTTTCAAATAAAAGTGTATTTCTTCTTCAAACAATATTGTCTGTTGAATAAATTAAAATAAACAATCTGAATGCAATAAGGACATAGAATTTCAATTATTGTTTATTTATGTCTTGTTTAATAGAGGCTTAAATGTTATATTTTTATATAGTTTGTAAAATATTGTATTTTTACAATTACATTGAAGCTCTTAAATTCACATATCACACATGATAATCAATAATCATTGCCGGATTTACATATGTGGGAGCCTCGGGGCAGCATACAGTGTGCCTTCCACCCACCATTAAATGCTAAATCAATTCTTAAAACTATTTCATCATTGGAGAATGTTGCTTTTAAAAATGTTGTTCATTGAGGATTTCATAGAACATTTACTTTGAAATAGTATTTGTAGTTTTCTTTCATGTCCACCAATAGTGCCCTCAAACTGTATTAGTTCACTCCTTAAGAACGGTTTGAGATGACTATGTATTCAGTAACCAGATTGGTACAATGGCGGCGGAACCGCGGGAGCAATCGGCACTTCCCACCCATAAATAGTTCCCCCTCTGGAATAAGTTGGCCTCCCCCTGGATACATTTCAAATAATAATTATGATAGGGTTGAATATGAAGCTTAAAGGTGCCCCTATCTCAAACTCCAAATGTCTTCTAGGTGCAATCAATTTTCAAAAATATGCCGGAGAAAACTACTTTAAACAGCTTATAGAGGCATCTGTCAGAAAAAAAAATCAGGCGAGGAGCATTTTAATTAGCTTCTACAACCATCCAAACTTGAAAAATATCTGGGAGAGGACCACTCCAAATAGCTTATAGATACATGTCATTTTGAAGAATTTTCACGCCAAGATCACTCCAAATAGTTTCAGAAGGCATTCAATTTTCAAATGTTTGTCGTTGGTAGACCACTTAAAATATCTTATTGAAGAATCTAATAAATATTGCTGGGCGAGGACCATTTCAAATAGCTTCTAGAGGCATCTAACTTAAAAAAAAACTCAGACGAGGAGCAATTTTAATAGATTCAAGAATCATTCAAATTTCTAACAAAAATCTGGGGAATAACTCTTCAAATAGCTTTTAGAAAATTTAAATTAAACAAAAATCTTGGCGAGGAGGTTCTCAAATTTCAAAAATTTCTTTAGGATTACTCCAAATAGCTTCTAGAAGCATCGAAATTTCAAAACAATTTGGAGGGAGGATTACTCTAAATATATTCCTATGATATTCTTGAACATGAAGCTGGAAGACTTGTATCAAACTGCAAATAGCTTTTAAAGATATTAGTTTTTCATAGATGTAGGGTTAGGTGTAGTTTCTAGAAGCATTCAATTTTAAACCACAACTCCACTTATCTTCTAAAAGAATACAATTTTCAAAAATATCCAGGTGGGGTTGGTTCCAAATAGCATCCATCTTAAGAGACACAATTTTTTTAATGGCCTGAGAAGGGTTTTTTTTTTTTCAAAAATTTGCTGAAGGAGGACCAATACAAATTTCTTCCGGAAGCATCCAAATTTTTTTTTAAAATCGGGGAAGACTAGGTACTCCAAATAGTTTATAAAAATAGTCCAATTTTCAAAAATTTAGAAGGAAGACCACTCCATATAATCTTTAGAGACATCTAATTTTCAAACCTTTGAGAGGGGAAAGTGAGGTGGGGTTGGGTGTGGAAGGTAAGTCCATAAAAAACTTTTTCTTTTCTCGGCCTTCCCTACACAAATAAGGTTCCGCCACCACTGGATTGGTGGTTAGATAATATCTACAACAGATGATTAAAATTATTGTTTTCTTTCTTGTGGTTATTTGTGGGAGCCCCTTTCTTCCCCCAATAACTCCCTCCTCTCTTAAATCCGGCGCTGTCAATAGTGACACTACTATGTCATTGTTTAGATATAGTGTACTATTTTTAACTGCATTTATATTTAAAAATAGTTATAGACTATAATTTAATACACATATCTGCACATCAAATTGCCATCTTTTGAGGGTCTTATTAATGTGTTTGTATATAAATGTGTTGCACTACTTTTTAAGTATAGTTTTAAACAGTGGCGACTCGTGACTTTTTTTCTCATGGGATGGCACAAAATAAAAAATAATAATAAAAATATAAACTTACCTGTTATTATATTTTGTAATCAAAGTCTATCCTCCTTTCATTTATATTTGAAAATAAGTCACTCACTTTGATGTCTAAATTATAAATTAAAGTAATACATTTATTTTAGAAACAATAGAGCAGCTAAAGCAATTAATATATAATTACTTAAGAAAGTCTTAATCTATTTTAGGGTAGGAAAACCTTTCACATTCACTTGTTGATATCGGTTTAGTGTAAATAATGTCCAACAACTTAAAACTTTCAGATAAAATCTCACTTACGTTATTTTGTGAAATAAACACTAATAAAGATAACACACCCTCAACTTCGTACATATCCTCACGATTGTGAAATTACATTCAATACGCTCTTTAACTTTATAGCGTTTAACATGGAATAAGATGCAGTTTCGTTAGATACATTTCGAGGAAAAGATTTGTGATGGTTAAAAAATTAAATTGAATAATTTTGCTGCATTTAGGCGACTTTTAAAATCAAATTTATGTTTAACTTTAGTTAAAATAGTGTCACAAACTTCTTATTCAGCAGTATTTCTACTATCTATATCAGTGGATGCAATTTTCTTTCTTTTTTCTCGGGTTCTTCAACTCCATCTCGAATAATATTGGTATAGTTTCTAATTTTTTAAATTTGTATCTCAAATTGTTCTATAGCTTTCTACAAATATAAGCTATCAATGCATCACACTTGAGTTTGATTTCTTTTAAATATCCATATGTGCCATAAGTAAATGACATCTGAACTATTTAAGTGGTTCAGTAAGCCAATTGTTTCTTTTAGGGTTTTTGAATTCACTTCATCAGAGTCTATGATTTTTTCTAAAAATTTATTAAATGAGCCTTTGTAGTCATAAAAAGTATTTACTGTTTTGGTTTTAAAATCCCATCTCGTGGTAACTTTTTCTTGATAATTTGATCAAGGAACGCTATTCATTTAAATGAACAGGGAAAAAAAGTTGATTGAACACTTGTAAATTAGCGAAAAAGATCTTAACTTTTTTGTTACATTGTGCTTCTAGTTCTATTATCAGGTTAAATATTGTGTGTAACAATTTACAAAATACCCATTTTAGATTTATTTTTTTTTCCTTATTAATGACTGAACACCATTATTTTCCCCACTCATTACAGTTACACCATCGTAATTCTATGTAATTAATTTGTGTGAAAGAATTGTTTTGGTTTATTTATTTAATAAACTGAACACCTTACCGTTTTCTTTACTTTTCCATGACACACACAATCTTCGACCAATCAGGTTCTTTGCTAGACCAAGAGGCCCGTCTCCTTTTACAATACCGACGCAACTGCTCCCTACTCTAGCGGCGATAGCAAAAAGCTTTTATCATATAGGACGCAACATGGCGCCCACCTTGAAAGGAAATACTTTCAATAGTTATACCTAAAGATGTTTGTTACAATAAATGCAATCACTAAGCCGAATAAATATATCAATAAAAGAAATTAAAAATAGAAAGAAGCAGGTTTTTAATGCTAACAGATATCAAGAAAGGAAAACGCTACAAAGAGATTAAAGAAGACGCTCAGTACCAAGGAAAATGAAATATGCCCATTTGATACCTATCTCAGTACATTTCACAGATGAAGAAAAGTAATAAGCATATAAAATACTATAAATAATATATGTAGCTAAAATAACTTTTAACAAATAAAGTCAACCAGTAGTTGTGAAAAGGTATAATAAGAACGTTCAAAGATACCATGTTTTGTTATTAATGTGTGTCATTTTGCTATAGGAGTAGACACAGTCTTCCAACGGCTCCCTTTGGCACCTTCATATGTTAACGAAGCTATTTCCACTATACGTTTACTGACTTAACTGCCACTTACCAAAATCCTCCAAAATGAGGGGCTCGTAGTGGAATAAAATGCCACTCGACGCTGTCCCTTGTAAACCAATCCTTTAGCTTCGGTTGTTGAGGTTTAAATGTAACAAGATTTTTGAAGCGCTTGAAGTTTATGGTTGGCACCCAAAAAAGTTTGTTACATTATCTTATTAGAGACGAGAACATTGCCCTTAACGAGCCATGAACCGTTTTAAGGCCCCAAGGAAACTTTTTTCTGGTCAGGTCACATTATACTGCGATTTAAAATGCTTTAGGATCCACCTGGTAGGTAGGCTGGGGAGCATAGTTGTCACATTGTGGGAGTTTGCGTGGTGGGTAGGCTGGGGAGCATGGTTGCCACATTGCGGGATTTTGCGTGGTGGGTAGGCTGGGGAACATGGTTGCCACATTGCGGGAGTTTGCGTGGTGGGTAGGCTGGGGAGCATAGTTACCACATTGCGGGAGTTTGCGTGGTGGGTAGGCTGGGGAGCATAGTTGCCACATTGTAGGAGTTTGCATGGTGGGTAGGCTGGGGAGCATAGTTGCCACATTGTGGGAGTTTGCGTGATGAGTAGGTTGGGGAGCATAGTTGACACATAGCTGAAACTTGCGCGTTACTACTATGCAAGCATTACTCGGCGACTGTCAAGAAATCTGGCTATGTGCATCAGTTTCTATGAGAACTACCCTTCACAGATTGGTCAAGCATGTGATGAGCCTTCACTCCCCACTCCAGCTGCGCTGACTTAGATCCTAAAGCAGTTTAAAACGCAGTATAGCTATATGAACTGCTTCCGTTTGTGAATCAAACAAAAACTGTTATGTAAGGTTTTTACTGTGGTGTTTCTACGTTGATGGCTAGGTTTAACGTACAATGGACCACACTAATCCACTCTAATGTGCAAGGCCGTAGCCAGGGAAGGGTTTTGGGGGTTCAAACCCCCTCCGAAATTCTATGGACAAAATATATATGGATTTATTTATGGTTCAAAAAATATAAAAATTAAGATACAGGTACAAATTAGGGGGCTGTGTTGCCATAAAAAAAACACTTCAGATAGCTTCTAGAACTGTTTCTCCTTTAGAATTTTTTCTGGCTTCTGGCAATTGGGGGATGTGCCCACCAAATCCCCCCTGAAATTATTGGCTGGCTATGGCCTTGCTAATATGTACAAATGGTTGCGTTTGTTGTCATTTTTGCTGTGGCAGCTCATCTATGAGTTGAAGTGTGGACTTAGTGCTGACCTTGAAGCATTTGACATAATTGCGAGCTATTTGACACGTTAAATTACGACCACTTAATGGCCAATAAATCTGTCTTTATGACTGCAAGTAGTGCTTGTGGACCCACGTGTAGCCGTTTCACACGTTCATGTTGTAGGGGGCCTACAATCAAGTGCGTTAGTTGATTCTTGACAGGTAATAGAATTGGATATATTTGGTTCTATGGTGCTGAAGACTTCTGAATTCTGGCCCCCAACTCTGATGAGTGCCTCTCGATCGACGAATGGAATGCAGTAAGTCAGCTCTTCTGTAAACTCTGTTCGTTAAACATGCTTAATCCAATGGCCAAACGCGTGCTTGAGCTCTTGTGCGGTAAACTACCTTGTCTGTTGATGAATTGATGATGTTTACATGTTGCCAATAGCCCGGAAGTAATAAGCTGTTGTACGATGCAATTTTATCAACCCTGAATACTTGTCAATGATATTACATTACTTCTGAGCCAAATTGTTACTAACACAAGAACTTTAACCGAGAAAATATATTTGGTTTTAGTTTTTTATTGTAGTTATTTAGTTTTCCAACGTGTCTTAGCATTAGTCCAGAATATGTATATTTAATTACACTAATAGGGTAGTAATGAGGGAAATATGATTGATGCACCCACATTTAAGTAGAGGGAGAGTGGAAAATCATTAAGGAAAAGCTTCAGTACATTTAGTTACACAACCTCCTCATCACTGACAAACTAGAATAGATGTACTTTACGTTTTGTCCACGTATCCATCTATGCTAGCTATGCTGTAAAACAAACCCAATGATATTTGAGATAAATATAGAGTAATCGTAGACTACAATATCAATTCAATAAGATCATTTATAATGTTTAATACTTAAGATAAAAGTAAAATTAGTTATATTATATCCAATACTTATATCCTTATTTATTCTTATAGTATTAGGAACTGAAAAGTCCATCACCGCACCCACAAACGTAGGCTACCTATCCATATCTTGGAAGATCACTATCCAGTCCACCTCACTACCCCTATTCCTATCTTAAAATAGTGCTATATGTCAACGGGGTCTTCCCACCGGTATCTTTCCATTATCTTTGCCAATCAATACCTTAAATACTGTTCTAGTTTCTTCCACTCGTAATGGATGTTCTGCCTCCCATAAACTGCGAGATTTGACCATCCATATCCATTATCCAATAGCCACACACACACACACGCATACATACATGTATAAATTACATACGACTGTGTTCACGAAGTTTAGGGCGGCATTATTGCAATAGACTGAGTTGCTGATAAGGGGGCAGAGGGTCTAGGCGTATGTTTTTCTAAATTGGTTCCAATTCTACCTCTACGCAAATGCGCGTGAATCAACTATCAATCACACATTTCTTACACATACATTGGTGTAATTATAATGCGACGCCCAGATGGGAATTAAAGCATTGTGAAAAAAACTAAATAAATTGGGAACACCCTCTTTGGTGTCATCTGGTTGGCTGGCAAATTAATGGTTCAGTTTCTTTAGCTTCTTTCATACATTCTTTCTGTTGTATCCATGTTAAATATTCACTAGTCCCGTGTGTATTAAAAGAAACAAACTTCTTTCATGGGTTGGAAGATATTACAAAAACTCACGATTTTTATGGAATGCCCTTAGCAGAGTGTTGTTAAATGATTTAGAGTCTTGTTTAATGGTACATTAGACAAATATAATAGGATCCTCTACTGTGTTTCAGCCCTATTAAAACGTACACGAATGGTTTATTTTGCAGTCTAGCCCTTAACATCTATCGTTAATGATCTTTTGAAAGTACTGAGACAACTTACCAAATTTTGTTGGAAATTAGGCCTACTATAATAGATTAAAAAAATATAGTTAATACAAAATTTGATAAAAATTTTAGGATGGATACTTGCTTTAGTTGTTTTTGAGGGTTAATATCTAAACTTTATCATACCCGCTTCGTTGGCTGCATGCTCTAAGGCGCTACTCTAGCAATAGACTAAATGATGAGGAGATCAAGGTTCGAATCTCAGTCGGGTGTACTGAGGGTGGTTTTTACAAAATGGGTTTTCACTCTCCCTTTACGTAAATGTGAGTACACTTCTTCTAAATATAACCTTTCTCATCCCTAAAAAAATACTAGCGTAATTAGTACATAGTCCAAACAAGTAGTTAAGACGTGGTGCTAAAAACCCCACACTTAATCTCCTAAGAGAGACCATAGTGCAAAGTAAGCCCCTGATCTAAGATAAACGAGAAATAGGTTTAAGCTAAGCGCGGTTTTGAACAATGAGATTGTAACTGTGTCGATTCCATGTAGAGGAGAGTTGACGATTAAACCTTCAAGTTCTCTCTTACTTTTTTCACGCCCCGAAATAGTTTATTATTAGGCTTAGTTTCGGGAGTAAAGAGTAGCTCCTCGTGAACTTGAAACGTTGTAAATGTCATCTCTATTGTAAGGTTGTACTGTCTTGAACAGATGGTGAGAGAACAAAGGGAGGCGTGCTTACAACGCGTCTCATAACCTGGTTTTACCTCCTCTTTACACCAGATATTCAGTTTACAATACTCGCTAGAAAAGGTAAATGGTTTTCTCGTTTTTATAGCAAAACTCTTTTTGGCCAAAAAATAATAATATATATATTGTTATAGTACAAACATGGAGTTTCATTTTCTTCACATGGTGATTATCAACTGTTGTTGAATATCTGTTATGATAACAGCGGAATTAAATGACAAACTTTTTAAATTAAACCCACCTCGATGGCGTAGTTGGCTAACGCGCTAGTCGTGTTGAGCTCGACCACCGAGGACGGGGCGATCGAGGTTCGAATCTCGGTCGGGTGAACTGGGGGTGGTTTTTCCTAAAGTGGTTTTCCACTCTCCCTCCACGCAAATGCGGGTTCACTTCCTTTAAATTCAACCCTCCCAATTTCTAACCCATTAGAGTAATTAGTACTTAAGCGTATAACCCGAACGGGTAGTAAGACGCGGTGCTAAATATTATTATATTATTTTTAAATGAAGAGAAAAGGTTGTCATTAAATTCCAGGACATCGTTGACAGATATTAAACAACTGTTGATATCATGTGAAGAAAATCAAACTCTCATGTTTGTACTAGAACAATATTTGATTTCTTTTGAAAAAAAAAATTGATTTAAAAACTGCAAAAAAACCCCTTTTATCGCTTTCCCAACACCTCCATCCTAAGAATATAAAAGGATATATTTGTATTCATGCATAGCACATAACTAACTCATAGTGAATAGTGTATAGCGTACAGTGGACAAGTCACATTAAAAATAAATCGGTTTAAAATGAAATGTCGTTATTAAAAATCTTAATTAAATCGATTGATTTTTATCTATAGAAACTGTTCTAGCCTCTTTGCTGTACTAGTTAAGATATTTAAAAATACTTTGCTTAAGCTTTCACTCGGAAAAAGTTTACTTGACTGTATCTTTTGAGATCTCCGACTAACCTAATTTAAGTGGTGCCTGTACTGTTACTGCTGGATTCAATCAAGGTCGTAAGAAGATACGAAAACAACAAGAGATTGTCCCAGGATGGTAGAGACTGGGAGGACTATTAATGAATAGTTTCAGAATATAAAACCAAATGTATCCACATGAGTTAGGAAATCTCCTCACATACTTGGAAAATTTTTTATTTTTTTTAGTTGTTGACAAACAAGCTCTTTTGTTCACAGTTTCCTACCCTTATTGCAAATACTTGTGAAACAAAATAGCTTCGAGAACATTCTCTCTCTCTCTCTCTCTCTCTCCATCCCTCCCTTATGAAACAAATAAAATATGGTGCAACTTATAGAAATAAAGACAAAAATACTATACTAGAAAAATGTCCTTCGAACTATATACTTGAAAAGAAGGCTCCTCTTTTCATTATATCCACAATATTACTGAAAAGTGGTCCACGCTAAACTAATCTCAAATTTTTACTCGACTTCCAATTCAAAATTAAAAAGGTCCGCGACGCGTTGAGCTATCTAGCTTAAGACCCTATTTCACGACACGATGAACTCAAAGTTGAAGGCTATGAAGAGAAAAAATATCATTTCGGGGGTGAAACCTAAATTTTGTAAACTGTTAGGGAAGGAGTAAAAGCTGTTTAGGTGGGGGGGTCCTTGAGTGTCAATCATTCCCTAACTCTCCCTTTTTGTCCGAGTGGGGTGAGGAAGGTAGCCAGCCAGGTATTTATGAGTCATTATCTCCCCCAAGTAAAGGAAGAAAAGACAGAAATAGCTTGATCTCAAGTGCAGATAAGCTTCTTGAGTTCCAACTTCCAATATTCAAACCACTCTGGATGCCAATAGTTTAAATGTTGCATTTTTTTTGTAGGTACCTAACACATTTAACAAAAATGTACTCTAATTATATATTTTTTACTTTAAGGTTTTAACTATCGAACACATTTTACAAGAATTGCTGATATATTAAAATACTTTTAATTATTAATTCATTGGCCACATGGCTTAAGGCGTCACACTCACAATAGATTAGACTGCCAAGGTGGTGAGGTCGGGCCTCAATTCCGGTCAGGTATACTGAGCGTGGTTTATCCTAAATGATTCTCCACTCTCCCTCTCATACACTAGAGTAATTTATTAGGTGCATAACCCGTACGGGTAGTAGATGCGGCGCTAAAAAAACTCATACAAATTGTAAATTCAATCAATAGTTTTATTACTACATTAACTAGTGTAGCCTTTTATCTAAAGAGTTGGCTCAGTTACAGCGAGATCGACTGGTGGGATCAACCTGAAACGGGAAACGGGACATGCGTATAGTCCAGTCTAGCAGCGATGTAGGCCTACATTGATCATAGATGTTGAAGGTTCAATGTTTTCCTCATAGATGCACGCAACGCCGGGTTCTTCTGCTAGTAACTAATAAGATATAGAGTAGGCCTACGGCAAAAATGAAAGTTC
This sequence comes from Timema genevievae, assembly GCA_902155825.1. Classification (NCBI taxonomy): domain Eukaryota; kingdom Metazoa; phylum Arthropoda; class Insecta; order Phasmatodea; family Timematidae; genus Timema; species Timema genevievae. The sequence continues at coordinate 18,403 of CABFWO010000729.1, forward strand.
TAAGATCTAAGAAATAAATTGTTAATATAGGCCAAAATGAGCAGTAAATCAGTGGCAGCGTGTACAAAGACGTCAGATTCATATATTATTGTTTATTAGTGACGGGGTCCTTGGATTTCGGATCTTGGATTGAATTACCTACTAAATATATTTTTTTCTCAATTGTTCCCCCTTCTTCCTCATCTAAAATGATGATGCACTTCCTCTAAATTATGCCTTCCTCCATCCTACTCTATTGGTGTGAAGCTATGGACAGCCTGTACGGGTATAAAGACACGGTGAACACACACACACGCGCGCTTGAAGGGGCTCTAGAAAACCACACCTATTTTCTTCCCACAATAATTGTACAGTAAAACCTTGGATTGCGAGTAACTTGGTCTGCGAGTGTTTTGTAAGACGAGCAAAAATTTTCAATAAATTTTAACTTGATAAATGAGCGATATCTTGCAATACGAGTAATACTATGGTTACGCTTTGTCTGCCGAGCAATGTCATTGGATAGGTTCTTTGTTATAGTCGCACAAAAAGAAAAATATTTGAGTGATCCAACATATAGTGGTGATTCCGTTAGTGACAGTGAAAGTCGTCCTAAACAATAACACACCTCTTCCTCTCATCTCTCTCGTCCACCTCACACCAGCCACCATTAAATTTAATAAATAAATTTGATAACAGTACAGTTACATTTAAATAACGAAAATAAAAAAGGTATTAATCATTTTCAGATTAAATAGTTTTGGGTTGTGGAACGAATCATCTGAGTTTCCATTATTTCTTATGGGGGAAATTCGCTTTGATATACGAGTGCTTTGTATTACGAACACGTTTACGAAACGAATTATGCTCGCAATCCAAGGTTTTACTGTATTTAAAATGTTATAAATTACGGTGTTTATAAAATATGGGTAGTTCTTCGAAAGTGCAACTTAGATATAACTATAGTATCTCTTTTATTCTAACAAACATGACCGAAAGCTGCTCCATGCCCAGGGAGTCAAACCAAAACCAATAAATGGAACTAACAATAGTTTTTAAGGAACCACAACTGGTACAGGAACCCTTAAAATAAATTAAATTGGAATCGAAACTAAACAGATAAATATATTTGGATTAAATGAGGTTCTTATCGGTTCTTAAAAGTTCTAAAATTTAATATATATGTTTAATATTGGCATTTAATGCCTATTTTTCTGGTAATTTAGGCTGAATTGTATTTTTTTTTCTAACAAAAAAAATTTGCAAGTGGCCCTCAGCCCCCGAATCCTATGACCCTCTGCTGGATGTCACTAGTTGTTAGGGTAAAAAATGTGGTTGCCAAAACACCTTTCTAAAACTCGTGACAAAAGTCAGCCACGGACTGCAGAACCCCTTGAAAGATTCACGGGCACAATCGAGTGAATACCGGTCATAGGTCATACAAGAGTGTCATGTGACCTCCGACCTAGAGCCAAGGCCAGTAAACAGCACGTAGCAACCTTTCCCACCCACGCCCCTACAAGGAAGAGCAAGGGACATTGACACCGCGCCGCCACCTCCAGGTATACCAACAAGACTAGGTACCATCATCTCGCGACCACAGGCTCACTGGAGTTCTGGAGAAATGCACTCCGTGCTCAGACAGGACGTGCGCGCACAGAGAGGTAGCCTCAAAGTAAGGTGGAAGGTGACGCGACCTTATTTTATAGTTTTATTACCAAAATCTATCTTTGGAATCAAATTAATAAAATATGGCTTCACATAACTATTGAAGCGATATCTCATTTAATTTTTCTACCGGCTTCGGTGGCTGCATGGTCTAAGGCATCACTCTTGTGTCATTGACTATGATATATAATCAATGCTAGACTGCCGATGACAGGGAGATCGGGGTTTGTATCCCGGTTGGGTGTAATGAGTGTGGTTTTCCCAAAGTAGTTTTCTAATTTCTCTCTATACGCAAATGTGGAAACAATGTCTCTAAATTCGACCTACTTCATTCTTAACTCATTAGCGTGTAACCTGAACAGGTAGCAAGACGCGCTGCTAAAAATAAATATTTATTTTGGCCAAACTTTTTTTTTATGTATAAAACCTCTAGAATTACGGACTTATTTTGCGTTCCTTTTCACACAGGCATGTCTAGACGCACGGATATTGTAGAGCAGAAGTTACCAACCTTTTCTACCGCAAAATTATTTATTCCGTATGACGTACTGTTAACAGAAGCGGATTTACACTATAGGCCCACTAGGCACGGGCCTAGGGGCGGCACATTTTGGATAGCATTATTTTTATTTTTATATTTTGTTTTTAATAATTACGTCTATGGCGTGTACATGCCTGATTCTCTTTCAAAAAAATTTTTTCTCGAATACTAACTTTCAGCCCCCCTCCCCCCCCNNNCTGAAGCCTCCTAAAATCTATGAAAAACAATTGGAGGAGGGGGCGGGGGAGCATTTTATAACTGTGCCTAGGGGTGAAAATTTTTTAAATCCACCACTGACTGTTGAGGTTACAGGGACTAAGGGATGGGCCTAGATATTTTTGATAACAGGCCTAATTTGTGTTAAATATAGATCCTAGACTTTATTTCACAAACAATCTCTATTAAATATGTGTTTTTTTGTTGTTTTTTTAAATAACTAACCTTAGGACACATAGCCGGTACTAAACTTCGTCAGCGGCAAATCAAATAATACGAGTAATAGGCGGATGAATACTTTAGTCACGTGACCTATGGTGCGATTTACATAAAACGATGGTGTTCATAGTGTAATTTAATGTTTCATAAAACATTATTATGGTGAGAATGTAGTGGACGCGAAAAATGCCAGAGTTTTTGCAAATTTGTATTAAATATTTTTTTGTTGTCAAAAGAACTCAAATAATTCTCCAGTAGAAACATAAAGAGTTTAATTTTCTTCCCGTGGTGATACCAACATTTCCTAAATATCTGTGAAGGGTGTCCTGGAATTTAATAATACATTTTTCTCTTCATTTGAGAAGTTTGTCCTTTAATGACGCAATGTTCATGACAGATATTCAACAACGGTTTAAATCACCATGTGAAGAAAATTAAACTTTATGTTTCTACTAGAGAAATAATTTTATTTATTTATTTTAGTCAAACAAATGTTATGCTATAAAAACTGAAAAAGACACTGACCTTAACTCGCAACTCTTACACCCTAGCCTTTATAATAATGTATTTGCATTTTAAAATATTTTTTTAAGCTTTATTAAAGAGAGTATGAGCTAATATTATCTATTTACTTTTAGCATATATATTTATTACCTGCTCGGGCTTTATACATAAACTATACACTTATTACGCTAATGGGTTAGAGATGACTAAGGTTGAATTTAGAGTAAGAGTACCCTAATCTGCGTGGAGTTAGTGTAGAAAACCACGCTGGTAAAACCATTATCAGTACACCCGACTGGGACTCGAACCCCAATCTATCCGTCATTGACAGTCCAGTCTACTTCTGGAGTGACGCCTTGGCTTAGACCATGCGGCCACCGGAGCGGGTGAGTAATTATAATGTAGTCTTAGCAGGCTTTAAGACCTTAAGATAGATATTTTCTATGAAAATCAACACCTAATTCCACCGGTCTCTAGTTCGTCACCGTGAAAGGGAAATCCCCAATTTGAAAATTTTCAGCCATACCAGGAATGGAACACGAGAACCTTAGCCCAGTTGACAGATGCTCTACCAACCGATCTAAGGTTTTGGACGATAATAAAAGTAATAATAATAAATAGGTGTACGTGAGTTAATTTTCCGGGTGGGAGCCTCCCCAGTCGTCGGGCAAGTTCGGGCCCCTGGTGCTTGGATCTCATCTGGTATTCACGACGCGCCCGCCGCTCTTCAACACACTTAGTACCCAGACCGGTCCATCACAGACTCCCTTACAGGTTTCCTCACCCCTCTCCTAGCAGCTTCACGGTCACTTTGCTACAGGAAGACGCGAGGTTAGAATATGTAACTGGCCGCATCACACGTCCTAATAACTTGGGAACAACCATTTAAGGTAAGATTAATTTACAGGTGTCTACAGATACGAACAAGACGGTTATAAAGAATTTTTTTTAATCACCGCGTTCAGGTTGTATACAAACATTAATTACGTTCTTAAGGTAGAAATGAATAAAGTAGAATTTAGAGGAAAATAAACCCGCATTTGCGTGGGGGTAAAGTGAGGAAACTAATCAGGCAATCTTCCTCAGTAAATTCCATCGGGATTTGAACACCGACATCACCGTAAAAGGTGAATAAACTAAATTAACTTGACAATAGGACAACGTGTCCCTCAATACGGATAACTCAGCTATTCATGGCTCAAATAAAAACACTACTGTGAGATTACAATCTTATCCCCTCATACCGAGATAATCAAGGCCGTAGTCGGGGAGGGGGGGTTCAGGGTTCAACCCCCCCTCCCGAAATTTTATGAACAAAATATATATGGCTTTATTTATGGTTCAAACAATATCAAAATTAAGGTACAAGTACAAATTAGGAGGCTGTGTTACCATAAAAAGCACTTCAGAGAGCTTCCATAGGTGTTTATTATTTAGAATTTTTTCTAACCTTCGGCAGTTATGGTGTTATGTTGTCGTAAAAAAAAATTTCAGATAGCTTCTAGAGGTGTTTAATATTTAGAATTGTTCCTATTTTTCGGTGGTTAGGGAGTTATGTTGCCATAAAAAAACACTTCAGATAACTTCTAGAGGTATTCAATATTTAGAAAATTTCCCAGCCCTCGGCAGTTAGAGTGTTATGGTGCCATAAAAGACACTTAAGATAGCTTCTAGAACAGTTTTTTATTTAGAATTTTTTTTAGCCTCCGTCAATTGGGGGATGGGCCCACCAAACCCCTCCTGAAATTATTGGCTGGCTACGGCCTTGGAGATAATAATTAAGAATGAGAACAAATAGTAATTCTTAATAATGTCATTGATAATATAATTATAAGCATATATTAAATTGTAGAATAAAGTATTAAATTTTCTTTTCTAACTAGTATAACAATACTTTACTTTACATCCATTGCTGTTTCCAGCCTGTGGTATGGGTCAGTTTTGTATTCAAGTCATATATTTTACACAACCAGCTTACTAGGCCTGTCTTAGCTTCATATGCCTTATAATCTACCTTAAAACTAGGACAGGCACAACATCCAGTCCCCAGCTATTAATTGATCACTGTGAAAGTGTAAAACAACATATTCATCAATGGTATAAATTTTCGGCTATGCTGGGAATCGAATCCAGGACCCTTAACTAAGTAAATAGACACGCTACGATTGAGCTCAGGTGTCGGATTTAGTTTACCAAGAGTGTCTTGCAATATTCATGATCGACACACGTTTTTTTCTTCACTTCACCTAAAAAGGATGAATAAATATCTTAATGAGTATACCTAAGGGAAATAATATAACCCCCTAAACAAACATGTTTGTTTTTTTAAAACTTTTTAAATTTAAAATACTAAGAATGAAAAAAAAACAATCAACTTTAAAATGCCTTTTATCTTATTTTTTTACTTTCTCACGACCCCTTGGATAGAGAAAGTATTGTGATCGTCAACAAAATTGAATTCGAGATTTTGATGGATATTGACTTTTCATGAACCTCTGAACCCGAAAAAGGTATTTTTGCGATGACGTCTGTTTGTCTGTGTATCTGGATCTCAACATAGACATAGGCACGGCAGCTATCATTTTCCTATGAAAATGACTTCGAGGGTACCTTACAATAGTGGAAATTTCCAATTTCGAGCGTATATCCGCAAATATTTCAGATGCGAAATAGCTTAGCGTTAAAGTCGTAGTACTATTACAAGTAAAAAAGTTTTTTTAAAAATATATTTTCTTAAAACCAATATTTTCCGAGTTATTGGCAAATATACTTTTTAGATGGAGGTTTCGGAAATTAGGAGTTGATTGTTATGCTCTTTGTTGAACAAAGATGCTACTTTTTTCTCAATATGTTTCTGTAAAAGTGAATGCAGTGTGAGTGGACTCAGTGAAATTTCCGTTCAAGTAAAATATCCAGATAGTTAAATATCAGGAGAAGGGGATGCAGGCTATATTTGTTAAAGTTTTGATCAAAATATTGAAGTATAGTCATATATGGTCTACAGCAGACCCAAAGTTAGTGACATATTCAACCACAAAGCGCTGTAGTCAATACGTAAGATTAAGGAAGAGAACTGGAATAACGGTTACTGCTTTATTGTAGCCAGCGGCAACTTTGGTGTATGCGAGGCTGTAAACGTGTCATTTGTGGGGCACCACCTAGTATAACATAGCCTAACATAACCTAACCTAACCTAATCTAAAAATTGCATTAACTAATCTAAATTTGTAATATATATTTGGCTATAAGATTTAAAAGTAAAATAATAACATAGTTATTTAACCTTAGTACTTACAACACAACATTAATAAGAATGCATGAAAAGTGGACTCAATGAAATTTCCGCTCAAATGGAATGTTCTAATGTTTCTTGGAGGTGTGAGCGGATATTTCACTGAGCGGAACCTTCGCGACACCGTAAAAGTGTGTATTATTTAATATTTTTTTTGGTGGAAAGTGATTCTATTTTTTTTCCCCCACAATGTTTCTGAAACAATGTAAATAATTTTGTTTAACAAATCTCATGAGTTTTTTTACTAAATATCTCAATTTTTAGATAAAGGAGATAAAAAGTTTGTGCGTTGCACCGTACCATTTATTTTTATAAATACTGAGAAACTATCTTGAGAATCATTTGCATACCAACACTGTGTACTGTACTTTCAGTAAGTTTGTTCTCCTATTATGCTCGTCTTTCGGCGTTTCAAAACAAGGGATATCCCTTTGTGTCTCATCTAATAGCACCTTTCCCATCTCCCTCCCTCCTTAGACTTCCAATAGCGTACCTGCTATTTGTAAATGACAGCAAGATGATTGTAAACTCCAAGAGGATGTAGTTAATAACAACCCCTGTGTCTAATGATCTGATAGGATCAGACATCAAAGACTGGCGACGAAGATTTTCTTCTGCCCGATAGTAATGTCACTTCAATCAGAAATTTAGCCTTTTGTAATTCAGCTGTTTATAAGATGTGGGGTGACCTGATGGTGTAGGGGTAAGGTGTCAGACTTCTGTGCTGGGGGTCCGGGGTTCAATCCTCGGTCCTGATATAGATTTATCTGATTGCCGAACCCTTCCTTCACCTCTGACAAGACGTGTATTAATCAAAACTTGTGAATGTGTGGAATGCCAGGCCTCCACCGTGGTTCGGATTCCACGTTAAACTGTAGGTCCTCCATTTCATCTCACAATCAACCTACCATTGCACATTAGCGTAAGTGCGTATAACCCGAACGGGTAGTAAGACGCGGTGATAATAATAATAATAATAATAAGATGTGCATATATAGCTATTATTATTATTATTATTATTATTATTATTATTATTATTATTATTATTATTATTATTATTGAAATGCACTGCAGTGACCAGAGGGCTATTGTGGTTTGTTGAAATAAATCGTTAATGTATAAAGATAAATGATGTAAAAGTGAATTATTTAGGCAGCGGATTGGTGGTAATACGAATTTCACAACGAGGGGCAGGATCATTTTTTTAAAGCGTCTTCATAAAAGATATGTCATTTCACTAACGGAAATGAAAAAAAGTTAATTTAGAAAAGTTTGAGGAAAAGCTCTTCTAGAATTAAAGGTTTTTATTAATTATATATTAGACTTTAGACTATATTGCTGTTAAAAAGTAAACCACAATTCTTGGCTATCATTCAAAATGAATTGCATTCTTTATTAATGTAATCCATTGATAAACAAAATCGGAGTATAATTATATAATTAATGGAATTCGTGGATGAAGATCTCCGATAAAAAGGTCAAAGTAAAATGTAAGAAGAAGTATCATACTTAGAACAACACAAATATACTGCAATGCATAATATCCAGAAAGGAAACAGTAGCTGAACAATATTTTCCTCAAGAGGAATCCAAAGCAATTTTACACTGACTTAATCTCTGCGATGGTGGCTGTAAATATTACTTGAAAGAACCTGGATGATCCAGTTTTCAATGTTTCTCTCAATAAATACCCGTATATTAACAAGAAGAAACCGGATGAATCAACTTATCCAATTTATTTATCAGTAAGTTTGTAAAGTTACAGTTTTTCTTTCAAACATAAATAAAAAATAGGCTATGCATTTTAATGTAGAAATTAGCTTAGTGGAGCTTTGATTTAGATGAGTTTTTTCCTCATTTAATACTCAATTTCGAAGCATTTAATTTAAAAATATAATTTAATAATGAAAACCTAATTAATATGCTTAGCTAAATATCGAATATGGTAAAGAATTAATTTGGCTTCAACAAACTCTCTACTAACCATTTCAAAAGAAACTATGATTTGTTTATTTTGAAAAAAATCATTGAATTTTTTAAAAAGTAATTACTATTTTACACTGTTTAAGCTATTTTATCCTATGGAAACACCACCTATAAATAAGTTATTTTTTAAAAATATAGTTGTATTGTGACCATCCTAAAACAACAATAAAAGTGTTTGTGTGTTGCTGACAGACAGTGTATCCTAAATATTGAAATCATCCGAAAGCTTGAAAATATGATACACCAAGTTATTCATCTGGCTTGTTTAGCGCTTGCGGTTAAATGACTAGTTGAGGATATTAGAGCACATTTACAAATGTTAATGCTAAAATATATTAGTCAATAAATTGTTTTTGAAAGCTTCATAATGAATTATGACCTTTAAGGTTGTTACATGGGGAGAGCGTTTTATGCTTTTGGAAATCCCGCATTTTTGAAGAAGTGGTTTTATATTTTTAAATAGGGTTTTCACCAAACTGTAGGTGAAAGCTACCAACAGGTCCCTATATAAATATAAAGTTTAAATTTTAAGTTTGAATTAAAAAAAATTCAGCTACTATTTACGCCAATATTTGTACCTTCGAGATTAAAGTAAAACGATAGAGACCTAGAACTAACCTTCCTCTATCAAATACAGTCATTTTTTGATTGGGTCACAACAAAAAATTTGAAGCAAATGCGGGATTTTTTTTAACTTTAAATTTAAAGTTAAAACTCTTTAACTGGTCAAAACTTAAGCCTAAATTTGGTTGAAAACTATTTTAAGAAATATCAAACCACTTCGTAAATAATCCAGAATTTTGAAACAGCTGCAACGCTTTCACTGCTTCCCCCATGCAATCCCCTTAAGGCAGCCCTGCCCAACATACTCTTGCCACCACATTCAGTGTTTACGTGTTGGTGTATGTGGATACATGCTGCAGTGTAATACAAAGATAACCTGGTTGACATACAAAACATTAATTTTAGGAGCGTTCCACTAGTTTCATTGAGTCCTCATTAAGATTTTGTTTACATCTCCTATGCATACGTTACAATTTCTAGCAATTTCAAACATTTTTGTTCACATTAATTGGCAAAATACTATAATATATTATATAAATAAAATATATATAAATTTTGCACCGCGTCTTACTACTCATTTGGGTCTTACGCTTTTATACTAATTATTGTGATGATGGTAATAGGGATGGGGAAAGTTACATTTAGAGTTAGTATACCCACATTTGCGTGGAGGGAGAGCGGAAAGCCATTTGGGGAAAACCACCCTCATTACACCCGACCGAGATTTGAACCTCAATCTCCCCATCATCGGCAGTCTAGTCTACAATGATAGTAGTGCATTAGAGCATATGGCCACCGAAGTGGGCTAAATATATTAACAAATTGTAAATGGTATGTTTGTAGAACAGTGGTTCCCAATTAGCTACCAGTCAAGGATCCCCCAAGAGGCTATTTTAGATCAGCGGACACCCCGTTTTTTCTAATCATTAGAATATAATCTATTCTATGTATAGAAAATAGCACTCCCGCTCTCCCATATTAATAATTCATGTTAGAAAACCTACGAAACTGGGAATTTTTCACGTTAATCCGAGTCAAATGTGTTTTTACATACTTTTATTTTTACACTAACTCTAGTTGTAATAATAATGAATATAATTGTAATATTTAACATAAAATGTTAGGCCTACATGAAAATGTATTAATTATTAAAAAGTTCAAATATATTCATTTGAATCTAGTATTCGTGAGATAAGTGAAACCTCTTCTTTTTCTCCATCACATCTTGAAGATCAGGTTGAAGGCTGGACACTTTCACTCGAAAATCCAACTGCATGTCAAGTATATTTCTATACTTGTTGTTCATGTAGCTCTGCGCAGGTGAGCGAAGAGGAGGGAAAGATTTTTATTGATTAAGATTAGGCCTACTGTTGTTTAAATATTATTTTAACTTTTTATCTTGATAAATTTTGGTGGTTGTCACAGGATCCCTAGGAACATCTCACGGACCCCCGGGCGTCCGCGGACCACCTTTTGGGAACCACTGTTGTAGAACAACTATTCTAAATACTATGCTTGTAGGTAATCTTAGCATTTGGGCGAGGAACAAACTGTCGCCATTACAGAAGCAAAGGTTTGCACATGTGTCTAAGCTAATTTGGCCTACGTAAAAAACCGGGAACCTACCTGGAATGACCACAGGTTTAGAGGTGAGGGTCTTGACTCTAGTGGAAGCTGTGAGCATCATTTGGAGAATAGAGGGAAACCTGAAGCAGGTTCCTGTCTCAGGTCAGCACGGTTATCGTTGACAACTTCTTTTGAGTGCTGTATTAAAACCCCGGCTGGAAAGCGATGTCAAGTATTACATCCCCTTTGGACAGTTATTATTTACATTCCTTCCAGAAGTCGATCTTAATCTGGCTGAGCTAGCTTGTCTGAAGCTTTGTCCGATGACTTTATGTGAACCTGAGAGGAGATTCTAGCAATTTAATACATTTTGTCTGACCACAGACTTAAACTTACACATGGAAATCGAAGTATTTGTTAATAAGCTGTAATAATATACTAATTAATGAGCGTTTATGGAAAATGCGTTTTGGAATATAAATAAATAAGTTGAGGTTTTAATGTATCTTAATTATATGCCTATTTTGATCTTTTTATTGCCTATAAATCCGCTCCTACTAATGATTCAGTAAAAAAAAAACATACACTTTAATAAACGAAAATCTAAAAATCAACTAAAAATGTTGTTTAAAGTTAAAATGTTTTTTATAAACTTTTTTTTCTGAACTTATTAACTCTCATCCTGCTGTATTTTTTTATGGGAATGGCAGTTCTGATGCATCAAAGCCATCGAAACCATCCCTATTTATTTTAGAATTTTAGTTTACCCTAATTACTTAATTTAATTAAAATTTACATTTTCTTTGCTTATTAGTTTATGAATTACCCAAGATCCATGGCTTCAGGTCAACAAACATATATACAGTATAATAAAAACAAAACAAATAACAACCACTCTCTTTCACACTCTTAGGTTTTTCATGATAAGAATGCAACGTTTCACATTTCTAGATTTCTCTGTTTTTGAGCTACCCACCAATGGTCAAGAGATCTAGTGCGTTAGGCTCTGAACATAGCTAAAGGTAAAAATATAAGCCTAAGGTGCACATATTCAGGTATCCTTATGAACTACCTATGCAAATATTCTTGACCTTGAGGCTACACCGTTCACACTTAAATATACGTTCTATTTTATTTATAGGATTACTTTCTTTGATGCTCTGGAGCTTAATTTTCCTTTTAACAGAATAGATTTATCTGTTAATCTGAATATTTATCAATGTAACTGTAAAATCAAATCTCATAAAAGATGTGGAACGTTACCTATGTTCAATTCTTACTTGTCAAAGAAACAATATTTATCTACTAATGTGAATAAGAAACAACCAAACCATAATTATTTCCTCTTTATATTTAATATTGAAACTTATTTTGTAATTTCTCATTGAATTTTCATTGATTTGTAGGTCAAGTTAGATAAGAAAAAATGAATACTAGATTCAAAAATAATATTCATTGAAAATAACCATTGTGTAAATAATAACAATTTTACTGGTTTTAACAGGATAAGATAGTATATTGCAGTCCTGAGACTATAAGAAACATATCAGTTAAAATCCTATCAAAATAAGTGATTCGGCAGCTTTCAAAACTTTTGCAAACATACAAACACATAAAGGAATGTCTTAGTACATACAGTACAAGCAATGTATTACTTATAAATATGTTTCAAATTTCCTTCGCATACGTACTTTATGATTAAAGTGTATGACATCTTGATACGGGGGCTGTCCAACTTAAGGTAATCTAAGGGCCACATCTAGAACTATAAAAACAGTGTAGATATTAAAATATATGGAGAACCCAACCGTTAGATTAAGCAATCACATTTAAAATTTCGTTATAAAGAAAAGTCATGTTGCTTATAAAATAGAGGCACAGTCCTATGAGAAATAGTAAACATGTAATATAGTTGTACTCACTTCCTTGTGAATATAGAAAGTGATACAGTTCTATAAAGTATAGTAAGGGTGTAATCTAGTTGTACTTCCTTCCTTATGAATATAGAAAGTGACAGTCCTAAAATCCATACTAAAAAGGTATTCTACTTGTTCTCACTCCCTCCTTTATGTCCATAGTAAAACAGCCTTAAGAACTATAGTAAGCATGTAGATGTAACTTACTATACTTTTAATAGATCCCTTCTTAATCTACTATAGTTATAGTAACAGCCTTAGAGTCATAATGAGTGTACACTACTTGTTATTTATCCCTTATTTCATTTTGACGTATAAAAATATCTTAGTAAATAAGCCCCACCTTAATTTATTTAAATTTAATGTGCGAGTAGTGAACCACTCTAAGACTATATTGTGTCTAAGTTCCTGGTCATCCTGTAGCTAGTATATTATGTTCGCATCAGATGTTTGATATTCTCTAAATTGTCAGAACCAGATTATTTATCGTCTTATAACTATGATGAGATTATGTTTGCTGGAAAATATGATTATTTGAGTGTTCTGTTATAACTAGCAATAAAGCCATAAACCGTAATGTTGGACTTTACTTCAGACGCTGGTTTACAGGGCATATTCAATTACAGCACCACCAAACATTATTTTTATTAATAGTATTCTTAATTGTCATATTATTGTACTGGTGACGTAGCCCTACTTAATTTTAAAACACTTATAACAGAGCTCCCCTAAACATCCATTTATCAGATTGTGAAAAGTAACAAACTCACTTTTAAGGCCATGCCTTGAATTTATATCCTTACATTCAATTCAATGGGTGGACGCGCTACCCAATGTCCTTAATGTGTCAGATGGGTTCATGATTATTACTCACTGATTTGTTTTAAAGATATTTCTTACCCGCTTCAGTGGCCGCATGGTCTAAAGGGTCACTCTCACAATAGATTAAACTGCCGATCACAGGGAGATCGGGGCTCAATCCCGATCGGACGTACTGATGATGTTTTTTTTACAAAATAACTTTCCGCTATCCCTCCATACAAATGTGGGTACACTTCCCCTAGATTAAACATTCCTCATCCTCAACAATTAGAGTAATTTAGTGCATAGGCATGCAAACCTAACGGGTAATAAGTAAGACGCGGTGCTAAAAAATTAATAAAAATAAAGAGGTGTATTGACCGAGCGGAGTAAGATCCTGTTTTAACTTGACTATTTGTTCCATGATTACTGCAAAATACGTGGACCTATTTAATGCAATTTGGCAGTGACATTTGTTATGCATAGGCCTATGGTTTTGTGATCAAGATGGTGGCTACTTAAAATGGTTTCGATTAATAGTTCATTATTTTTTATTAATTTAATAGATTTCGAGTCGACATTTGTGGCCTTGGGGTAGGTACTTGCCTCAGGACTAAGTGTTCGTGGGTTCTAGCCCAGTTGGTGTCGACGGATTTTTCTTGAGTGATAAAAATTCCTTAGCACAACTTCTTTCGGAGGGGAAATAAAGTCGTCGGTCCCATGTCGGTTGTGAAATGTTAAATAGGCTTGGAAGGTATGTGAAAATACCTTTCCGTGAAAATTTACAAGCCTTTTCGCTCTTGCCCATAGAAGTTCTAGTGTGCTGATATATCAGTCGGTTCAGAAAGTGCAAGTTAAATACCTCAAATAAATGAAAATTAAACTTTGGAAAGCCCTGACCCATTTCCCGGCCTTTCATTGTGGAGTTTCTTATTTAAAAACTATTTTTTTTAGTACCATCTCTTATTATCCGTTCGGGTTATACTCCTATGTATTAACTACATTAATGGGTTAAGGATTATGAAGGCTTAATTTAGAGGAAATACACCCGCATTAGCTGGGAGGGAGAGTGGAAAACCATTTAGAAAACCCTCAGTGCACCCGACCGGAATCAAACCTCGATCTCCCCATCTTAAACAATCTAGTCGTAAATGAAAGTAGCACATTAGACCACGCGGCCACCGAAACAGGTGACTTTTCTAATCATCTAGAATCTATATTATTAAGTGTATTAAGACCGTAAATTTTCAACTCCCCAATTACCAGAGCACAATTTAAATAAATATATATGTTTGCTTATAGCTCAGAAAATATTGGTTTTATAAAAATATTTTCCAAATAATTTATTTTCATCATTAATAGTAGACCTACTAAGGCTTTAAAATTATAAGTTATTTTATATCTTGAATATCTATTGAAATATGATCAAAATTGGAGATATGCGTTTATGAAAAGTACCCTCTAAGTCAATTTCCAAGAAAAATGAGATATGTCATTTTATTTTTTTATTTTAAATTGTGCCTAAATACGAATTTTAATCAAATTATTAAAGCTAATTTTGGCAACATGGGTTTTTCTCTTATTGCCCATAAGTAAATTAACCTTAATTTTTAAGGTTGGATTAATAATTCCAAATGTCCCTTTGGAGAACCTTGTGAAAATTCTAAGCACATTACTAGATTGTTGATTTTAAACCAAATTCAGCACGAAGAATACTTCTCTTATAGTAGAACATTATAAAATTTAACTCAATTTTCCCTCTAAACTGACACCAAATTTCGTCAGTATAAATTTTAATAGGATGGAATACACTAAAGGTTCAGTCTCAAAAAATCTGCATGATTATAGTATGTTTTATTTTATGAATAACAACATTTTTTAACAATAATTTTAACATATACATATAATTTAAAAAAAGGCACATTTTACTGAAAAATTAACTAGAATACACATAAACTATCATACAAAACATATAACGATGTAATAAATTATATATTTAAGTACCTTACGTAAAATATTTGGATGAACTTTAAATAACATAATAATTTTACAAATAATAAATAAATTGTTTATTTCCACCTTGTAAAAACAGTCACAAATAGTCGACATATTTAATATGCATAACTTTCGAAGTTATTCGGTAGCTATTTATGGTTTTAAAACGTAAGATATTAAGTGAGTGTTGTTGGCATTATTATTCTAAGAAACAGAAGAATGGATATGCATTGAAAATACATAAAATAAATTAGTTCTAGTGCACAGTTTTATAAGCTAATAAAATTGCACCTAAGGCCTTTATTGCGATCATAGATTGATCGTTTCTTAACAGAAATAAAATACAACAGTTGGTAATCATGCTATTAGAAAAATATCCCTGTACTAAATATAATTATTTTAAATGAGGGAGAAATATGTTAAATACTTTTTACAGCGTTCATAAAATTGTCTCCTGAGATTCTACTTGTAGTTTAGATAAATTTGAAATTCCAGTTTTTGGAAAATACAAAGGTCTTTTTTTGCCTTCCAAACAACACGAACACTGAGAAGTTTTTTTTCACATAAAGTAAATTATAATATTTGAAATGTTATAATTTAAAATTAAAGTTAAAATTAACTTACAATCAAGGCTGGCATCAAAACAGTGTATTTCGAGGAAAACAACCCAATAATGCTAGTCAAGTAAATTTGAACAAAGAACTAAAAAAGGAAATTTAAGTTTTTTCATAAACCTTAATCGTAATATGTTCATAATAAATAATAAGATTGTTAATGGCAGCGATTGTTGCAAACGCACTCACTTTAAACTCTCACTTGACAATAAACAAGAAGTTAAACTCAATAATTAACAATATGCTATCGACGGTGACGGCATACTTCAATCCGCGGTATTTAAGGCGCCAAGAGATGACTTCTTTGTTTTTTGAAGTTAAAGACTCTCCACATTCACGAAGTCCTTTGTTTGGCTTATCACAGTTCCACGAAGAGACGCAGTAATATTCAAGGGTAGAAGTTCTGCAAGGCGTCAGCGTAAAGAGAGTTGTAAGAATTTCTGAGGACGAAAATATCTGATGGTTTACCGTTGAAATTATAAGGTCCTTTGTTGAGGTTTATGACGGAAGAGGACAGAGCGGGTCGAGGGGTGGACGTCGTCGTTAATTCGGGTCTCTGGTAGTCTTCGGGTCTCTGGTAGTCTTCTGGTCCCTCCTGGGCTCCTGATGACCATTGGTAAATAGTGGTGGGCTTACCATTGGCTAAGAAGTTGACCGGCAGGTTGATGAAAGGGTTCATGGACTGGCTAGGTGGAGGCGGGGGCTGACTCACGTACCCTAGACCCGGGACGTACATGTAGGGGGTAGGAGGCAACCGGATGTAGTAGATGGGCGAGTCGGGGTAGCTATCTAGGGGTTTACCGTGCATCAGTGGTTCTGTTCGTGATAGAACCTCGTTTTCATCGTTTTGCGTGGGTTCGTAGTGGTTCCAAGCGTCGCTGAAGTAATCGCCCTCCCCGCTGAAAGGTGGTTGGAGGTACTGGAAATACTGCAAGGCCTTGTTGGTCCTTTGTTCGTCTCCAGGTCCAATGACGTCTTCAAACGGCGGCTGTTGTTCAACGGCTGGTGGGTTCCTCGGGCTTTGGACGGTGTCGCTAGATGTAGGGGCTGACCAAGATGGGGGCACCACCAGGAATAGCACCATCGCGACGAGGTACAGGAATTCTGGTGTCCTCTGAAGACTGGATAGTACTGAGGAAACTCTGAAATAAGAACAAACAAACGTGTTGAGTTTTTCACACAAATTGGCTTGGATTTATTTGTTGGCTTGGAATGTATACGTGTTTAAATGTTAAAATGAACTGAATTTTGTGGATTTTGAAATTTTGAAGCAGGTAAAGTAATATGTAATTTAGAGGAAGAGAAATGTATTTTTTTTTAATTGAAAAAATTTGAATAATACCATGACAACGCAGATTTATTTTTCTAATAAAATACCTCTACAGTATTTATTTTAGGTATTTATTGACACATTGTCTTATGAAATTAAGAAAAATAATATACAAATGGTCCATTTTTTTTGGTGATAAGATAAATGGCAGCTCAGAATCACCGTGGAGCTTGGGTTCTAATTTTCTACACCTGTTCTTTCCTATCTTCTCAGGTTATCCTCATATTTAAACTACCTGATAGGGGAACGGGTAAGTAGAGCAAGTATTGAAGTGGCCAGGTTTGTATGAATGGTGTATTACGCTGAATATTTAAGATTTAATAAGAGTGTTCGTTTTATATCTAAATTAGATATGTAACATTGTTAAAATTGTTCAGTTAGTATTTAAGTTTGTATATGTGTGGCTATAATTGATTGTTTGTAAGACGAGAAGCACTAGGGTCTGGTGAACTTTGGATGGTTGGGGACAGGTGGCCATTATGCATGATGGACAGTGGAGTCTGAAGAACGTTGCGACGCAACAGGATTTAATTTAGAGGAAATGGGCACAATTTTTGTTGGAGGAAGAGTAGGAAATAATGTATCCAAAGACTAACCGGTTAAGAATCAAGCCCCTAACTTATTGTCACCGCCAAACCAGAAAATATGAGACTGGCACATTTGTCCACATGCCCACCGGTGCTGATATGGTTTAAAATCCTGGAAGGATACACAGGGATGAAATTTTCCACAATGTAGTTTTCCATCCTCACTTTAGGTGATTGTTTGTGTATTCCTTCTCAAACACTCTCACCTATTCCGTCTTAGATAATGTCATTAATAGCCCTTATGGTATTAACCAATAAAAACCAAACAATAACATCATCAAAACAATATTGTTCACAGCAGAACATGGCCTATTCTGATTTCTTTGTATCGTCAAAATTCCTTTTGATTTCGTGCGCCGCGTCTTACTTAATTTATTTACATTAATACTCCAGCGTAGGGATGAGCGAGGTATCATTCAAATAAAAAGTACCCAAACTTGCGTGAAGAAAGATTGGAAAACTTTTGAACAAAAAATATTACAAATCGATGATCACATGGTCTAACGTGTCACTCTCGTGTTGGACTGAATTGTCAGTGACGGG
>CABFWO010000729.1:38837-52699 GCA_902155825.1 Timema genevievae
CAGTCCGTATTATGAAGTGTTCTAAAAAAAAAAAAAGCTGGTAAATTTGAAACTACGTTCAGCCGGGGTGGCCGATAGTCCGAATTATATAGTGCTTCATGATGCTGTTAAATAAAATTAGAGCTACATCTACTCTGTGTTGTATAGTGTTTTATATCACTGTTAAAATTGCGGATCTTCACCCAGTGGGTGACTTCCAGTCTGTAAATTTTAGTTTTCTTTTAACGCTTGAAAATCTAAGAACTAAGTAAGACCAATTATAAATTATGACCGCAAACTTTGAAAATATTCTCTTCCTAAATAATAGGCTATTGCGATTATATCAACGATATAACTCTGTAATCCAAGAGAACAGGATTAGGGAATGAATAAATGGGTTGAACTTGAAACTAACAACTAATTAGTGGGTTTTATTAGCGTATGGCATTATTGACCGGGAGGGACATGACACCCAGTCCAATCACCTGTATGTAGACTATTCACCTCTCTGGTGGTACAGAGCGTTGCTCAGGGTGCACCATAGGTGGTTGTCAACATGTACCCGGAATGAGATGAAGTGATAATAGTGAATATGGAGGTGTGAGCTAGTAGGAGTCTTAAACCTAGATTAATCCTAAATAAACAACCCCTGGTGACCGTTGGGATAATTACCTTTAAGAGAGAGAGATACCCAAGGTACTAGCCGGGAATCGAGCCCAGAACCCCTAGGTTCATAGCCAGGTTATTATTATTATTGTTGTCTTTATTTTGATTTGCTTTTTCGGTGACCTGGTGGTCTAGGGTCCGGGGTTCAATCCTCGGTCCCGGCACAGATTTATCTGATTGCCAAACCCTTCCTTCACCTCTGACAAGACGTGTATTGATCACAACTTGTGAATGTGAGGAATGCCGGGCCTCCATCGTGGTTCGTATTCCACGTTAAACTGTAGGTCTTCCATTTCATCTCACAATCACCCTGCCATTACACATTAGCGTAAGTGCGTATAACCCGAACGAGTTGTAAGACGTGGTGCTAATAATAATAATAATAATATTTACTTTTTATAGTGACGAACTGTTCAAGTTTTATTGTAGGGGCGAAGGCTTATTACACATTGGACTATAACTAATATATAGGCCTATACACGTATATTTACTCATTACTCTAATGTGTTTGGTATGAGTAAAGTTAAATTTAAAAGAAGTGTACTTGCGTTTACGTGGAGGGAAAGTGGAAAACCCCTTAGGAAAAATGAACCTCGGTACACGTGACCGGAATTTTAACCCCTTTCTTCTCGTCATCGGCAGTTCAGTATATGGCGAGAGTGACGAATTAGACAATTTTACCATCAAGGCTTGTAAATATTTTATCATCTTCAGAACTTTATTCTACAGGTTTACAACGGCATCTATACAAAATGAACACAAGGCGTACAGCCGAGATCACAAGAAATCCCTTTCCTTTAATTGATATATTATATTTATAATTAGATCACCATATAAAAAACCATGTGTTACTAGTTATAATTTGATGTGTTCATACGCTTAGACATGCTTTCTCCCACTGCCCCTTTTGTCAAATTGTGTTAATGTTGACAGCTATAAACTATAGTCCACAATTAATAATAAGATTTATAGCAATGCTGGCTATTTGACATTTAGTTTTAATATATTTTAAAAACACCCAAAACTGTGGTCTAAGGTTCCAAGGCAGTGATTTTCAAAAATTTTAAACTCACGGCACACTTAACAAGGTGCTAAAATTGTCAAGGCACATCATCAGTTATTTAAGAAAAGATTTTATCAATAAAAATGTAAAAATAACGTTGATCATAAATTTAAGAACATTTATGTTTATCCCAACATTTTCCCCTGACTCTCTTTTTATCTCTACCCTAACTTCCGTGGCACACTAGCTGAGCCTTTGTGGTACTACAATGTGTCGCGACACAACGGTTTGAAAAACTCTGTTCTAAGACGTCATGTTCTCTGTACTGGATTGATATTGTCAGGGCAGTCATGTTTCGGGAGATAGTTTTTAGAGATGTAATTCATCACTTTGGTTCTAACATCCTCTCTCCACGCTAGTATGGGATCATTTCCTTGAAACAGCCACACTCATCCCCAGGTCATTAGTAATCACGGTTTAAACGTAGGCTTACTCTTTAAAAGTTTTTTTTTAATGAAAATGTCCTCGTGACAGATATCTTATCACAAATTTTACATACAAAAAAAAATAATAGAAAATATAGTGTCAATTTCCTTAGTATTAATCTTTAAATAAAATCGTCTACAATTTTATATCCGGTCTGGCAGATTGAGTAGAATAAACCAATGATCTCTCGCGAACTGGACAGCAGAACATTCCATCCAATTGGAGGATAAATGTTGTAATGTTGTCTTCCTCCTTCAGCCCACTAAATGTTGATGCAGTTATATACACCGGTAAGTTGTGTGCGCCACCGCTGAGGCCACTGTCCTCTGGACCACAAGAAGACAACCTTGGAAGGTCGTCGGAGTTTCAGTCGGCTGTGACATTACTCATCCTCGGTGCAAAATTACTGAATTGACCTTGAACACTGCTGGAGAACAACAGCGAGTGGGGACTCAACTGCCTTAACAAAGCTTTTCGTTAGCTTCCTACTATAGCTATCTATCTATCTATCTATCCATCTATCTATATCCATATATTTATATAACTATATTTATATCCATCTATTCAACAACTTATATAGCCATCGATCTTTATAACTATATACATCCATAAGTTGTATTTATTTATCTTCTATCAATATACGTAGCTTTTTTTTTAATGTGTCTATCTATCTATCTTTATCTTTCTCTCTCTGGAGAGAGAGGGATAGATCGCTAAATTGATATATATCCTTCGGTATATCTAATCTATTTATCTATTTTATAACATACATATAATCATTTATATATTCATTCATCTATCCATTTATATAGCTATCTATATATCTATCTATATTTATCTTTATATATTTATAATATAGTTATCCATACAGTTATGTGTGTTTATGTGTGTGTTTCCCCAGTAGCTATTTAAACAATAGACGAATCTCAACCAAACTAAGAAAACATGGCTTGTTTGAATATACCAAAGTGCTATTCAAAAAATGTATCATATCTTTATTAGGTTTCTCATAAAATAAAAACAGGATTAATCTCCTTTAAAAATATTTTGAAACACAAAAACATCATATCCAATTGAAAGAAAACTCTCTCCATAGTACCTAGCTAGTTCATCACTAGCCTAAACTATGACTTTGTATTTCCCCCATAGTTTATTAACCCTTTAGAATCTGACCAACATCCTGAAAATATTGTTTACTACTGATCAAAATCAATCTAGGGCCACACATAATGATTCTTTTTAAATTACATTGAGAAATGACGAACTTCTTTTTTATCTGCGTTAGCTTAACTTTAACAACTTTAACAATATATTTTATGGAAATAACAGCTATTTAAAACCGTTATATTTCATTTAAACCAAAGTTAGTACGTTATTTCTACTTTATCAGGAAAAAAAGTCAATTCTTAAATTATTAATTTAACTGTTCAGTCGATATTAACTTGCCAATGATGTTCAAAATTCTAATTATTTTTTGTCAATATATTCTATCCGATTCACACAAAACTTTGTACTAATGACATAAATTAGGATATCATTCAGAAATATAATCTTTCCCTTTGGCTTATACCACCAGAAATATAAGGCTAGTTAAATTGTTTGTGGAAAATTTTGAAAATAAGTTAAATGTTTTAAAACATAAGGTTAGAATTGGAACACAATCTTTGGAAAATGGGCAATAAGTAAACCAAAATTTGAATAAAAAATATGTTCCTTCAGTTTTTTAGCTTAACTTTTGAGATATAGTTGTTATTGAATCATGTCCTTTCTGAGGGCACATTTTCAATTGGGTATAATATTTGGAAAAAATACGAGTAAACATGTCTGACGTTTAAAAAATTAACAATATTTACTAGGCTACTGATTAAAATGTATATTATGTTATCGCTATAAATATATTACATTATAAATAAGTAGCATTGAAATTGAAAGACAAAGTATAAAACGTATGTAGACGATAATACCAAATTATAGAACATATCATGGTACTATGCTTGTTAACACTATCTTAATTACTGTCGACGTTATTTATGAAAAATTACCGGTATGGAAGTGTTAAACACAATTTGTTGTTTGAAAACAGAATTTTTTCGGTTTCATTATATACGTTACTTTGTGAGAATTCAGTTTTAACTTTACGACACATTAATAAAATAATTATTTAAATTATATTAATCACTCTACAAGTATCCACCGTATTGTTACTGGGGATAAGCACTGCATTTTGCTCGAGTCTAGTATTTAACGCTCACCCAGACGTAGTGGCCAAGATTGGAACTAACAAGTATTTCGACCACCGAATTCAAATATTGTGCAGAATGGACTTATTTAATGAATGAAAAGAGGTTTGGTTTACTATTTTCAATAGAGGGCTTTGGATTGTTGTTCATAATAAAAAATAATTAAACTTTATTTTTCTTTCAGCGTTCTTTTTTTGGTGTGGAAAAAAAAACTATCAACGTCATATTTTAAAATGAAGAAATAATTATGAATCAGCAAAGATAACGTTTATAAAATATAGTATAAAGTGAGGTGTAGGCCTGATAGCTACTTGGAGATATAAATCTCAAACGGAGAACTACAAGAACGGCAAATCGGTCCAAATACTTTTTATGATATCTAGTGAAAACATGTTCACTAAGTTTCTATTGCAGAATATTCAAATTTGGTGAAGCACAAGCACTTAAATTCTGTTATATTTTATGATTATTGGAAAGTGCCACCACATAAAAGTAACGGAGTGGATTCACAATCTAATAACATCTCTCACAAACAATCATATTATATTAAAATTTCATTGTTGGAAAAACACAAACGTAATTTTTTTTTAACATTTTGGTAAATGAACTATACTTAACTAGTGGATAAAAACAACTGAAATGTGTATGCGCCTGTTAAATTTTTTTTTTATTATCTCTCCTAGCTCAGGTCGTGATTTAATTTTATAAAACTGAAAGCTTTATTAAATAAGAAAACATCCTTGTTCCATTTTATTACCTGATTCAGAATTTAATCTATCTGGTTCCTGGTTAAAATGTATTAACTTTCATTTTGTTCTAAATATATTTGTAGGCATGTTTTTAAATGGTGCAATCGTAGGTATTGTACATATTTTGAAATTGAGTAATAATAATTATTTAAACTTGATATTTTTCAACTCATACGTCTCTAGTTTATGATTAGTTCAATGCTAGAATTGGCAGTAGTATTAGATCTTTCTTCCTAGTGATCTAAAGATAAATAGTCTTCGTGTGAAACCCTGTTAGCCACGAACACCTCAAGCAGAGCCGGAGGAGTACCTAGAATTTATATAAATGCACCCGTTTCTACTAGGCTTGTAACTAGTATATGGCGCCCATATATCTGAGCAATATAAAATAAGGTATACTATATATTTTTATTTTTATTTTCAAAAGTACAGACACCAATAAAGTATTAAACATACAGTGGCAGTGAATAGCTTTATTTATTATCGCATGCAGATACGTATGTTCATACAGGGTGTTTCTAAACTCTCTGCCCAAACATAAGCCACACTATCTATGGGCAGAAAGAAACAAAAAAAACCTCGTAAAATATTGTCCGGAAAAGTCATCTTGTATTACAAAATGTAAGTTGAAGCTAAGGGCAACAATGCCAAGAGTACGCAGCAGTAAGTACGTACGTGTACAAAGAGTTGCATATCACTAGGCGGCAAATACACAAACAACCACTTCTGTCCGCCATAAAGATAGGCTGCTTGTTGTACACGTACGTACTTACTGCTGCCTACTCTCTGCTTTGCTGCACCTTGTTTCAACTTTAATTTAGTTGACTTTTCCGGACACATTTTTACTATGTTTTCTGTTTCTTTCCACCCACAGATGCTGTGGTTTAAGATTGGACAGAAAGTTTAGAAACAACTTTTATAAATAGTTTCATTGTCAAATTACTTATATTAGGGGTGACCTGGTGGTCTAGGGTTAAGGTGTCAGACTTCTGCACTGGAGGCCCAGGGCTCAATCCTCGGTCCCGGCACAGATTTATCTGATTGCCAAACCCTTCCTTCACTTCTGACAAGACGTGTATTAATCACAACTTGTGAATGTGAGAAATGCTGGGCCTCCACCGTGGTTCGGATTCCACGTTGAACTGTAGGTCCTCCATTTCATCTCACAATCACCCTACCATTACACATTAGCGTAAGTGCGTATAACCCGAACGGGTAGTAAGACGCGGTGCTGATAATAATAATACTTATATTAGAATTTTTTAGGAAAAGCTTAAAGGGTCGACTTAAAGATTATTTGTTACAATATTATTTTATATGTTACTCTCACCCGGTTGGCATAATTTGGTTCACCACCAGACAAGACGTGCCTAACGCCTTTGTCTACGGGCACAATAGTTTGATTGCAATGGTTTCAAATAGTAAAAATAAGTCTTGGTTACCTTTCACTAGATTACTGTCTTTTGTAAACTCTAGGTCAATTACCAGCTAACCAAAACTAAAAACCAAATAATATAATCAAACCGGAGTAGGTCACGTGGGAATATATTCAACAAAATTGTCCTGTAGAAAATCTATACCACAATTTTCTTACGAATGTACATATCTAACAGCTAGAAAAAATTATTTTATATACTTTCATGCATTCATACGTCAAGTCATGTGATCTACAGCTGTAACATTAGATAGATATTATCAACCTATAAAAATATAACACTAATAATGTGGTAAATCTTTTTAAATGTTAACTGCAAAATAATGGGTTTGTATATACTAAAAGGTGCTTAAAATGTCCATATGCAAGAAAACTAAGATATTAAAAAACTAATTTTGACTGAAACTATGTGCAAATGCTATGTATTAAAAATGTTAACATTCAAGTACACTACACTCACGTCCAACTCTGTTTGTACTACGTGCTGTACTGAAAATAGATGATAAACATAATACTATCTACTTTATATAACTAATCAAAACTAATTAGAGATATCTAGCTAGATCCCTTTATAGAGTGTGAAAATAAATTAAAAGCGTCTGCAACCTCTTTCACAGTCTAGTAAAATGGGATGCCTAACTTTCAGGAATTTATCATAGGTTGAGTAAGCTGTGACATCTGTGAGCGTAGTTGAGAACTAATCTGCACCAGAGAAGTTACATGAAATACCTATAGAGTGCACCATTTTATCAGTTCTATTAGAGTAACCTCGATGCGTTTCTGCGTTAGGTTATTTTAAATTCTATACTCGGTGTCTTCACCAAGATAAAAATATCCTAAAAAAGAAGCGTGAATATTAATTAAGGCAAATATTTTGTGTATGAACATAAAAGAGTTACTATGAGCTTTTGGTAACTAAAACTCAAACATTGTGTGTGTAAATGATTTAGTCTCAGTGGCGTACTCAGAATTATGGTTTAGATGGGGTTATTTTAAACTGTAGGCCTAATTGAGGGAGGAGTTACATATACAAATATAAAAGTTAAACGTAAATTATGTTTAAATAAACAACAGTCTCAACTTATCGAACAGACGAAAGTTTGAAGCGACACCCATTTTTTGCTAACTAAAGCACTAAATAACAATACCAGTAACCGATCACCAATAAATTCACGATTTCAACTAGGCTTATTTAAAAATAAATTGTTTTAAAGATCACTTTCCAAAATAATAATATACAGACATGTCAGTGCTTTAAATGTTTTATTCACGTTATTTATCTTTCTTTATTTTTAGGGCTGGTGGAGGGGGGCTTGAACCCCCTTGTACCCCTCCGTGGTTACCTCTACTCTCAAGTAAATTACGCTATTTTTAAGGGAACTGGTTATTGAAGCAAAATATAACCGCCGTCTCCAACCTAAAGACTTTCATCCTATCAACATCGACCAAATGATAGTTCCAGATAATAATCCAAACAACAACCTGAACCCCGCATCAAATATTTTTCTTCTTAAATATACATATTTAGTTGTAATACTTCGCTTTTAAAAACATAAACAATCGCTACTTTCATTAGATTATTCTTTTTTTAAAGATATGAAACATGACTTGAATTTAAACACTATTCTACAAGCAATATTGTAATGGAAAAAATGCATAAATTGTTTCTTTGACTGATAGAAAATCTTAACCTTCCAGTGGCCCTTTTACGTCACTTTTGAGCTCACAATGAAATTACTTTCATAAAAAAGTTCGGTTTAGTGTAGTAGAATATCTACTTTTAAACATGCTAAAATACAAGCACCAAACTCTTTAGTGGCACTAACCAGTATAAAGTTTATAAATAAATGTTATGCAGTAATCCATAAGAAGTTTTTATTGGAAGCTTTTGATAAATTTTTGATTAATAAATCAAATAAAACATATTTTTAGAATGCCAAATTTTAGTGAATTTTAACCAACGTTGGTGGTCTAAAGTGGATCCCTCTTATGAAAATCAGGGTTTACTTAGGATTCAATTTGGGGCAGTAGGAATGTGAAAGAGGTGGTGTGTGGAGTGGTACGAGGTGGGGGGTGGCAAAAACTCACTCATATCTTTAAAAAAATGTTGCATAAACACTTTCTCAAGTTATTCTTAAGGCCCTTGGCCCTGTCGAGTGCAAGTTTAAAACCTATTTTGTGGGATCGTGGGTGGGAGGGTGAATGGTGTGGCGTGGCTTCTCAACCGATCAAAGTATCCTTCCGCGCCAACAAGAACAGATGGATCACGGAAACCGTAGATGGCGCTAGCTACCGGACAGGACTTGTGGAAAAATCGAGGTGTATTAATTGTTACATTTTTTTATTTTTCGTTATAAAGCTGGTAGTTTTCTATTGGAAAATGTCAGTTTTATCGATATTTGATCACTGATCAGGTGTGTATATAAACTTAATCAACATACTTATATTCTTGTACAAACCGTTTCGGAAAAGACAATTGCAAAATAATGCAAATTCTTGAAGATAGCCGTCTGTTACCACGGCTCTGCATTTCCACACCAAATGAAAAGGGCCAATCGCCTTAAATGAACAATATCTATTCATGATGTCACAGGGCACGAAAATAGACCACTGCATACGGTTCATAATACCTTGGACAACTATACAACTCATATGACCGCTTACGTTTAGTATATAATAAGTTATAATACTTCATATATATAATATTGTTATTTTGATAATTTATAAATCGATTATAATATATTTATTTGTTTTAACCTAATTGCTTTAAAAGGTGGATTATAATTCAATTTAGTATTCGTTGAAATTTCAGCTCAAGGGGAGGGATGGGGGCATGAATAGGTTTTTTTTCTGGGTCCCCACAAAGTTCTTCCCCCACTTTTCCATTTTGTATTCGTGCCTGTAGCTTATCTTCCTTATAATTACTATACACAGAATAGTTGTAGAGGAATGACTTTTTAATAATCAACATCTTTAGAATGTACACGTATACATTCTCACTTTTATTTTTCAAGTGACGCCCATCGATTAATATAAAAAGAAGGAAATTTTTTTAATCAAAATCGAATATCTATTAATATTTACTTTGTTTTGTTAAAATAAGTACAGATATAGGTTTGCACCACAAATAATTTTTCACATATCTGGAAATATTAAATATACACCGCCCATGTTTGTTTGTGAATTAACATGTTTGTGCTAGTTTAGTGAAAATGAGGTGAACCTTTTTTTCTAGAATCGTGCTACATTAATAGGATGTTGTTAACCTTACAGTATAGTAATTGATTTTAAATCTCTACACCACAAATATGTATTAAATCTTTGTTTTCCATGGTGCCACAAGTTCCCACCTTAAAATTCCCCTTAGATATGAAATAATGCGTCTCTTTGAGAGATTTATCTGTATAATAGAACAAGTCAACCTTGTAACGCAACTTGTTACTGTGGTTACATGAATTTATTCGCTCTATTAACTTTCAATACAAGCAAATTAAAAAAAAAATCTCTTGTGCGTACGTCAAAAGTGAGGTTATGTTCCTCTAGGATTCGTTAATTCTCTTATTTGTTGCGTGACGTCACGTATCGAATAAACGTCTTTACAGTACTTTTAACAAGTCATGTCTTATTGCAAACTGTTTACTAAAATTTTCGTTTAAAAGTTACGTGATTTGATCTTTATTTCACTTTTTTTTTGGGGGGGGAGGAGGAAGGGGATTTTTTTTTCTCGGCTAAACTAACGGTTTCCCAAAGTGAGTGACAACCGAAATGAAGATGTGCGCGCGCATCACTACTAGGAAAGTTGTAACTGTTTGAATGTTCCGCTAGACTGCGCCAGGGAGCACCATCTAATTATATCGTGTTAGAGTTTCATGCTCTGTGGCTCATGTGCTTAGGTGTTAGTTTAATATGGGTTGATTGATACTCCACGATGATTAGAACAAAAACAGATATATTGACCACCACATCTCACGCGATTCGTATTTATCTTTACTTCTTTTTTTTCTGTGCGTCACGTACAAGGCTACTTTTAAATTAGTACAAAACACGTTCCGTGGTCAATCCTTCTTATTTTAAAACCCAAACTCTATTTCTAAACAAATCAATTTGATAGGGTATTATAATCTTTCAATATTTATCGGAAGTTGATTTTTAAATCATGATTATTTTTGATATTATAATTCATTTGATTACTCCATAAGGAAAATAACACTAACGATTTGGTCTGTGTTATAAACTATATCTATTTACAGACCTTTGCCGCGCTGATGAAATGGTTTTTAATATTTACCGTTTCGTACACAATACGTTTAATTAGCTTTTAATAGTATTACTCATTTTGGTAGGGATGTTAATTTTGGGTGACTACTCCGAACAGTTCATGCAAATGGAGTATTTATAGGGATCGATCTAATTGTGGCTTTAGTTAAAGGTTTATTTATAGCGTGCCAAGTGAATTCTTAAAATAAAAAATAAATATTCAATTTGATGTTCTTGAGAAAAATTACATCATTGAT
This sequence comes from Timema genevievae, assembly GCA_902155825.1. Classification (NCBI taxonomy): domain Eukaryota; kingdom Metazoa; phylum Arthropoda; class Insecta; order Phasmatodea; family Timematidae; genus Timema; species Timema genevievae. Next base: position 49,910 of record CABFWO010000729.1, read on the forward strand.
AATTTGCTAAATATGTTTATGGTATATTTGTATAGGCCTATTATATACTTAAAATTTAATGTGTGCTTGTTTGTTTGGTTATTTTTGTGTGAATGTTAACGCCACAACTCCAAAACCAAGAAAGCTTAAACTTGACATGGAAATTTATCTTAATCCATTTTTAAATTGGATAGGCATATTTAGTGGTTCAGGTACAATATCCCAGCCTAAAATTTAATGTTAAAACATGTTTTTATTCAAATCTATCTCTAAATAAATATATAAAGAGCATTTTTTCCTCCCTTTTTTGTGTCTCCCTTAAACAAATCGGATCAATAAACCATTTTGACTCTATTTTGAACGAATCGATATCAAGTGTATATTATTTAAGTTCAAGTCAATATTCCATCAGTGGGGCTAATTATCTCCATCCTGCCTTAAAATATTAAAATTTTTAGCTTAAAAATTAGAATAAATTGGCTTCCTATACTTTCAAATAATTACTTACCTTTACTTTCTTGACACTCGTAAATATGGTAGATGTATTTTACAAGAAATAAGCGTTTCAAATTTACGAGTATAATACTAGCAAATATACCCAAATTGTTACCAAGGATATTATTTTTAAATTATGAAGGTTTTGGACCAAACTTGCTAAATTTAAAACTTTAGTTTGGGCATCTTAACTTATAATTTCTATGGCATTACCCTAGTGCTACAGGTAACCAAGAATAAAGGCTTTGACTATTTCGAGTTTTAAATGAAACATAATGCAAAATATGGATTCATAACATATATATTTTTATAATGGGGAATACTTTAATTTCTCACAGCGTATTACTACTGATCAGAATTATCTGCATATAGCTACACTAATGAAGTAGGGATGAAGAAGGTAAAATTTATAGGAAATATATATAAATAATTTATGTTGAGAGATAGTGGGAAACAATAAAATAAAATACACTTTCAGTTTAACGAGCCAGAATTCAAACCCCAGCCTCCTAGTAATCAGAAAATTACACTAGATTATCTTGCCATCCAGCCCACAGGCCCACTGATTAAGGCGTACTAGATGTTATAATAAAAATAGCAGTCCTTTGATTTAACTAAAAAAAAAAATCTAAATCATGTAAATATAATTTTAAAACTTTGATTTGGTTACATATTCACTAAAGATGGTGTTTGTTTTGTAAACATTTATATAATATGCATAAAATTTAAAAAAGCCTTGTGTCCAATGAACTCATGTAAAATATACTAATATTTTATAATATAAATATAAAACATATAAAAATATTTTAAGGATAGTTTTGATAATTTGAACAGTAACTTTAAAACTACACTTATATCAATCCAACCACATCCAAAATACATTTTATGGTATATATATTTTAATTGATCTTGCCAATGAAGATCGAACTATGAATATTTTATTTTGTCTCAATGGTAACTAATTAAATCATGAAGGAACATTCTTTTTATTACAAACCTTTAAAAAGTAGTCATTTTTGGATAATTTGGAAAGTTCAATGTTCATGTATCGTGCCCATTACATTAAACATGAAACCATTTGTTTTCAAACTTTAATTTGATCCACATCCACTTTTGAAAGGAAGGGCATTTTAAAATATACAAACCTATTTCTGCGCCCATCATTGATAATATTTTATTATTTTATTAGTGTCATAGATATTTATAATATTTACCAAGAGTGATAGTTGCAGATAGTATGGCATGAAATATGAATACGTGAAAATAAAGTAACGTTTCTAAAAAAAATTGAAATCTACCAGTCGGGTATAAAGAAGTTTAATAACAAGAATGGTTTAAGAATGAGCAAGCCACAATTTAGATTAAATGTACCCTCATTTGCATGAAGGTAGTATGGGAAACCATTTAGGAAAAATACAACCATCTGTATACCCGCCACTTATTTGAATTCTAGCCACTGACAAACCAGACATTTATTCTGCGTGATCACTGGTAAAGGGTTTCAAAATGTCCTCATGAATAATAAATATAACTTTTATGAAATTTATAAAGAGCAAGCAAAAATAGCATATTAAATATGATAAACATTGTTTCGTAACATAGTTACTTAAAAAACTCCACAGCAATGAGAACATTTTATCAGCACACACCCAAAATAATAAAAAAAGTATTTTATCAAGTTTTTTAAAGGTGGTTATTTACATTTATATCAAGTTCCTATGTGCTTCAAATAACACAGTAATTACACTCCACTCTTTCTTCCCGGAATGTCCAAAGATCGTGTTGTATACAGGAAACCAAACAGGATTACCATCATCCTATTGGACCACTGATTGGGTTCAGAGGTTAGACATAATCTTATTTTATGGTTTATTTTCGCGAGGAAAGAAAGTCTTACAACCTGTTTCGCGCTATAAAAGTCGTGTAAACTGGGTCCTCCACCATCCAATCTTTAGTAAGGATGTCATTATGACGGGACAAAGGAGGTAAACAATTTAGAATATCAGGCTCATTTCTAAAAGGACAGAAAAAAATAATTGGTAATACCATGTTTGTTGGTCTGATTTAAAAAAAGGATACATCATTTGGATAATTGATACTTTTCTAAAACCGTGGGTTTACAATTCTAAACTAAGTGCTATGTCTGTTTTGTTTTTTTAGTGTAGCTTCGTGCAACCAATAGGAAGGGCTATCAGACAAATAAGATTTGGTCGGTGAAAAAGAGGTTCTAGGTTGTATCTTCAAGATGTGGCTTCCTTCCTTCGGTAATTACTAAATGTTCCGGTTACCTACATAAAGTAAAGTAGTGTTTTTTTC
>CABFWO010000729.1:52845-109844 GCA_902155825.1 Timema genevievae
AAAAAAAAAAAAAAAGCAAGACCCTTCCCAAAATAGAAACTACACAGAAATGCCACTTTCCCTTGTATACTCGAGACGGAAGAGAGCGCAGCTCAAGATCCATATTTTTACATTTTTTATGATTAAACATATTTTGGCCATAATATATAAACTTAAGTAGATACATTTACTTTGATTTTACACACAGTTATCTCAAAAATACTTAAATATTTGTAGCGGACATCACGAAGTTTGACCAGAAACTTTTTAAATGAGATAAAAAGAAGTTATGTTCAAAACCCACGATGTCCATGACCAATGTTTAAGAACTTTTGAGATTATAGCGCTTAGAAAATTAAACTAAATATATTTATTGATGCAATATTTTATTAATTTTTGCAAAAAAAAAATGTTATAATAATTGAATTAAAACAGACTTTTAACTCATGTTCCCTTAACCCCCCACCTTAGGTTAAGCTCCCCATTCCCTCCGCAGGGGTTCAAACTGTCAGTCTGCCGATTTAAATATGACTTATTTGTGTGCGATGTGTCTTAATTATTATATACATGTTATTATATTAATTATTATAGGTAAATATATATATTTATTATTATAGGTAAGTATATATATATATTTTTTATCACCGCATCTTACTACCTGTTCAAGCTATACGCAATATGATCATTACTCTAATGGAGTTAGAATGAGTACGGAAGAATTTGAGAGATAATCTACCCACACTTGCGTGGAAGGAGAGTGGAAAACTAATTAGGGAAAACCACATTCACTAGACCCAACCGGGAGTCAACCCCCGATCTCCCTGTCATCAGCAGGGCCACTGAATACTTAAGAGATGTAGAGTAACCAACTTAGCATAAATTAACCACATGGATGGACACGCAGGATAGGTGTCGAGACCATCTAGTCCAGTTTGTTGGTGATGGGGAGGTCAGAGTTCAGATCCTGTCTAAGTGTACTGAAGGTGTTTTCCAACTCTCCCTCCACAAGATGCATTCCCTGTGCATTCAAATAATACATACTCCATTAGCGCCTTTAAAATGCGTATAGCCCGGGCTAATAGTAAAATGGGGTGGAAAAAAAACCACTTCTTCCTCACTAAATATATACTATTTCTAAGACAAATATGGTAGATCGCAGATTGAAAAAGATAATTCTTGTTCCTATTCTAATGTACGTAAAGACGTAGTTGTTATAAATTATTCGAAATTTGAAACACCATAGCGTGAATATATGTATCCTGATCTAACCCAAAGGCTAGACGTAGTTTAACCAAACGATCATTCATTCATTCATTACTCAAGAGGTATTTCGTTCTTGCCACCTCTTGAACATGATGATATCCTGATGGGAATAGGGGGTTGATCAATAGGAACTCGTTCAGAGTTGGTTGAGGGAGGTCTTACCCATTTGGTCAATATGGATTTTTAAGGCTGCTTCCTTACACCAACAGGACGCAGTAATGGATGGACACCCAAACGTCCAAATATATATTTTTTATAAATGATGTAGAAAATACAGTTCAAACCATATAAATTGTTAAACTTTCACACGTTAAGCAATAAAAATAAGACCTTTATGCATGTATTTCAGTGTAAACACTAACAGATAAATTAATCTATAAAATAATAGGAATTATTTCTTCATAAATGTGAGACTAAACTACAATACATACAGTGTTCACACTTATGATATCATTAATATCATTATTAATTTTAATGCAATGAAAATGATGGATTTTAATTTTATGATAGTTTTGACATTATCTTGGAAACAAGGAAAGTATCGTCGGCTTTTCTCAAAATAACTATCTAAATAAATTGGGTTGAATTATATTTTTTATGTCAAACAAAACAAACTTACGACATATTTAATATTGTATTATTTTAAGAAATGTTTTCTATTTGTATGATCAGCTTATATCGAGGAAAAATAATACTATGGGTGGACTTGAAAGTTTGCCACAGGCAAAGGAGGGGGTAGTAGGCGTGTTTCTGTTTTCTGTGCATGAGGCCAACGTCGAACGCTGACTGTGAGATGTTTATAGGCAAAACGTCGGGTGATTTGTATGTTATGTGTTGCAGGCTTGATTGGATTGTATGGTAAAAAAACACTTGATTATTTCATATATTTTTTTCCATTTAGTGAAAATGTTGAGCAATATATATATAAATTGTGACAAATGTGGTTTAGAAGTGTTTCGACATAGCTATATAAAACATTCGATTTCAATAATATAATAGTGGCTTGCCTCAGACACCAAATTTAAAAACCTTCCACTTCTACGTACCACCGTTTGACCATGCTATACCATGTTCGTTATCTACCACTGGAACTGTATTACTGTAGGCTATGTCTTGCCCCTAATCAGCTGTTTTCAACTAGGGATTTACGTCTGAGCAACTGCATAGCTGCTATGCGCACATATACACCTACAGTTTAACGAGGAATCCGAACCACGGTGGAGGCCTGGCATTCCTCGCATTCACAAGTTGTGGTTAATACACGTCTTGTCAGAGGTGAAGGAAGGGTTTGATTATCAGATAAATCTGTGCCGGGGCCAAGGACAAAAATAGTAACTCTAACTAAAACTCTATCTCCCTAAAGAGTCTACAGATTTTCTGTTGTGTGCGCAGTAACTCATCTGTACACTGATACTTTGTTTACAACACCATGGGAACCATGATTTGTGTATGACTGTATATCATTACATGAAACATTTCTCTTTGGTTAAAAATAACTCAATCCTTAAGTGGTACTGTGCAACCAAAAAATAGAAGTCGTTTTAAAGTGGGAAGAGGAAAAATATGCGTTTTACTTAAAATTAAGCCCCGAAAAGCTCAAAATCTATGTAAAATGGATAAACTTTGAAAAGTAAATCTTTGACTAGAAAGTTTAATGAGGTATCACTTTATAGAACCTTTCCCGATAGAACGTTTTAAATACATTTTAGCGTGATAATCTGAAGCCATCACTGAAAAGATCCACTAGTATATGATATTATATATATATATATATATATATATATANATATATATATATAATAGAACTTCATTACTTTTGAGGCAAATTTAAGTTCAAGAGAAACATAAACCAATCATAGCCAAACCAGTTCATGTTTCTGCACCATGTATGATTCTGTTCATATTGATGAAGAGGTAACAGAGGCAAAATGTGTCGTGACGTTGCGTTAATTTATGAATAACAATTTGTATTATTAGAGGACGGGACCAACACATGTTAGAGCTTGTGTCTGCATCAGTCTCTGCCAGTAACTGACAAGTTAATATTCTCTAACCATACTAGTAGCCATGAAGGCTAAGGATATGTTAAGTGTATATTTCCCTGAATATTTTCTAAAACTACCTTTACGCAAACACACATACATTTCCTCTAAATTATACCTTCCTCATCCCTATCCTATTAGTGTAAATTTAGGATAGCCTGAGCGTGTAGCACTAATATAATATTAGTTATTGATATAATGTTGGACCATGGGTTTCATTTTTCTAGTAAAGAAACATATGCCATATAGTGCAAAATTTAAAATAAATGATACGGCGCACCACACATACCTTCTCTCTCTTTTATATTGATATAGACATTTAATAAAAACCAGTAAGATTTGTTAAACTAAATAATAATATGCATTGTTGCAGAAACACTCCACCAAAGAGACTAACTGAAATAATATACACTCTTACAAAAACATTGAGAAAAGCGGGACACCTTAATGTTCACCAAAGAGCATAACAATAAATTTCACATTTAAAAGACATTAATAAAAAATATTATAGGCCTATATTTGCTTATAGATAGAAAAAACTATTGGTTTTGTAAAAATATATCCCGAATAAAATATTTTAATTTGGAATATTATCCACAACTTTACAATGAAAATCATTTATCTCAAATAGCTGTGGAATATAATACAAATGGAGGTTTTATGCTTGTGTGAAATATCCTTAAATACATTTTCATGGAAATATGAGAATCACCATTTGGTTTCTAATGTTGTGCAATGCACGAATACAAAATTAAATTAAATTTTTAGAGTAGATTTGGAGAAAATTGATTTTTTTCTCTTTTTGCCCTTCAGTAAACCATCCTTAATTTTAGGGCTAGATATATACTTTCAAAAATCCCTCGGTATCATCTTGTTTGAACTCTAAATACCCAGTTTCAGCCTGCATGATAACATAGATTAGGCTCTAGGCCGAGATACAGACACACAGACAGACAGAGAGACGGTATCGCGAAAACAATTCTTTCGGTTTCAGGGACTCATGAAACGTAGACATTTATAAAAATCTAGCTTTCGATCTCTTGACGATTACAATACTTCTCCCTCCGAGGGGTCAATCCTACGAGTGATATATTTCATGTAGCTACGAAAGCATATTTTACTAAAGGCTTAGTAAGGTAATGAAGAGTCGACGCCAGTTTAAACAATAATAGTTATTTCTTTATTGTAAGTTATTTATTTAGAATATCGATACATGGTGAATATTGTTAGTAATAAATAAGTATGAAATAAGTAGCTGGGTCCTCCCCCCAAACCCCCTGAGAGCCCCCCTACTTCACAATACTGCGTACGCTACTGCTCAGGACCAGAAGTTCGTGAGTTCAAGCTTAACCAAGGTCAATGGATTTTCCAGGTTCGGTAAAAATCCGTAGCACAACTTCCTTCGGAGGGAAAATAAAGCTGGCAGTCCCGTGTCGATTGTGGCATTTAACATAACCCTGGAAGGTATGTGAAAATATATTTTGGGGCAAAATTGGTATGCCCTTTCACTCGTGATCATAGAAATTCTCGTGTGACGATATAATTAGTCGGTTCAGAAAGCGAATGTTAAATTCATCCAATAAATGAAACAATGAAAATTGAATAGAAACTATTGTTATTTCGTGGTGATCAATAAGACATTAAACTAAAATATTCGAATCGATCATTTATAAACTGAATTTTTAATTATTTGGTGATTACTACTCTCCTCTTTGCTTTATAGAATATATGATAAACCTGACTAAATAAGTATCTGACAGAATAAAAAAAACTGCATCGCAATCAGTTAGATGATTCCAGAAATCTTAGGCAATAGACATACAGACAGACACTTTGTTTTATAAGAAGTAGAGGTTATAAAATACACATATTAATTTTTCTCATTACTTTCAATGTAGTTATACACACTATTTAACGAGCCTATTGACAAAGTTTAATATAAATAACGAGAAATAAACTATTCACAACCACGTACGGAACTAAATGGAAGTACCCAGTTGTAATGTTTTCGCGTATAAGTCTACAGGTATATTTTATTCATGTAAAACATTGTATAGGTAATATAGTTCTCTACACTTGGCAGAGAATTATGTCCACTTATGTACAAGACGTATTTTTCTCCATGTCATCTTGAAGCTTCTCCGAAGACAGAATGACAGCTCTAACTAAAGGCGTGTAATATATTGCTGTCGACATAGTTTGCTGCAAGCAGACTAGTAAAGAAGTCATAGCCGCGATTCCTGAGCGCATTCAGAGCCATTTAGAATAAGTTTTACACTTAAACTGACGGGAAATATCACTAGAGATGCTCAATAAAGTAGCCAGGAATATTGTTCCAGCGCTAGGGTATCAACTATTCGAATCTCGCTTTTATAAAAAGAAACATTATTTTTTCAGTATTAATACGTTTAAATTAAAGGTTATTAACGACCCAAACCAAGGGATCACGTGGACAGATGAGTGAGATGGTACCTACTAAAAATGAGTTATCTGCACACTAATATAATATGATCAAAGTTAGTAAGCATCAACACTGCAAAAAAACAACTCAATTATCTGGTATTTTTGATTGTTTCACCTCGTTAACAAAAGACTATACTTGAGGAAAGCTAAGTCTACGTTTATAACGATTTACTTTAATCATATAACCAGAAATTTAGCGTGAAACGCCATTAAAAATTACTACTAAACATAAAATGTATTCTTTTTAATCCCATACGAGTATGATGATAGTTTCTACCTGAATTTTGGCTTTAACCATATGTTGGAATGATAAACACCTTCACAAGAGGTGACCTGGTGGTATAGGGGTAAGGTGTTGGACTTCTGAGCTGGGGTCCGGGGTTCAATCCTCGGTCCCGGCACAGATTTATCTGATTACCAAACCCTTCCTTCACCTCTGACAAGACGTGTATTAATCACAGCTTGTGAATGTGAGGAATGCCAGGCCTCCACCGTGGTTCGGATCCCACGTTAAACTGTAGGTCCTCCATTTCATCTCACAATCACCCTACCATTACACATTAGCGTAAGTGGGTATAGCCCGTACGGGTAGTAAGACGCGGTGCTAATAATAAAACCTTCACAAGACTACTCTCTGTATATGGAAGTCTGCAACGCGTCTAACCATTCAGGTAGGTGCCTCCCTTTAAGTTTCACATTTACTTTAATCAAAACATTAATTTAAAACTGGTTTTAAAAAGTGACGACGCACTTCAGTTAAATAAAATGCTTCCTTTGCGGACCTGTGTATTACTGCACGTTCGGGCTATTCACATTCATACAGGAGAATTAAAAACCTCTAAAGAAAAACGAACCCCAGCATATCTAACTGGGATTTGAACTCCAACCTACCCATCCCCGCTAATTCATGATAGATGAGCCTAGCAGTTAATATGCGTGGAGTTATTATTATAATACTGTTCATAAAAACTGATCAATGATGAAATTAATCCTCCTAGTCTTTGCTTTAATAAAATATTAACGAGATTAAATATTTTCTAATTTAACTTGATTCTCAGTATTATCTTTAAATTGAAATGTTTTGTTTGCTTTCTATAGAATATTTCTTTATTTTTACTATACATTAATACAAACACTTCTGACTTGTCAATTTTACTTATTTATCATAAATAACAAGTTTTAACAAGGAATTGCTACTTGTAAATGAAACAACTAGCTAAGGGGAAACACACCAGTATTTGGATCCAGCCTTTATCTAAATCATTCGAAACCCAGTTTTCTGTTCAGAGCCAATCCTTGAGATGAAATTAAAATTTTATAAAAATTGTCAATTTTTTAAAACTCAGTTGATATAAAATCAAATCGTGCAGAGGGTTAGAATTTCCAATATGAAAGTAGATTTTAAAATAAAATAAGTTCAGTATCAACATTTTCTCATCGCAAAAGCAGATCAAAGTACAGTTGTAGCCACAAACTTAGTGTTAGCTAGCACACGTGGGGTACACAATTTTATAATATTAGCTAAAATAATTTATGTAATGGATATAAATACTTTCACCACTAAATTTATAAGCACACAAAATTAATATTCATTCAATACAATGCTGGGTTCGTTGGCTGAAGGAATGATTAGCTAAAGTAATACTTTAAATATTGATATATGACATAATATAAACAGGCTGATAAAATAAATATTTATTTTTTAAGTTATTCCGATAAGTTCAATGTGTTTTATAAATTGAAAAATTCAGAATAGCGACAAAAGACACAATCTAGGGTATTTTAGCTTAATATTCTACAAATTGTTATTTCATTAAAATTAGAATGCCAAATAATATATTTTAAAACCTCAATATAATACAATTCTAATTTCAAACCTTTAATTATAGATGATACTGAGAACTGATAGCCCAATAATAAAATAGCTACATTGTTTTCTAATTTAAATCGTATCTTTTATTGAATGTATTTCCTACCTCTTACTCTGCCATTAAACTTTAATTTTACTTTTATCAGTTTTCACGGAAAATTGTTTATGAATGCTAAATTTCTCTCACTCACATTAAACTGATAGAAGGAAACACAGTAATGGTAAAAATGACGTCACAATCTAGATATGCATCACACATGTCTGATGAATTTTTTGTAAGATTTTCTTTCTACAAGTGCAATGATCTTTTGGCCTATTTTGTTGGCCTAGCCTGTTACGAACAACTGTTTTACCTCAAACCTCACGATGACTGCTAGAACTCAATCTCCTTATTTATGAATAAGGTTAGGTTGTTTAAGACGTTATATTTTTACTATAGACTTAATTTTAATGCTCAACAGGGTATATTATAGAGTATGTTTTGAGCGTTTTTTTTTACTAAAACAGTTTGTTTTATATATTGAGAGATTATTTAAGTTTAAACAATGTTTAAACAATGTTTAGCGTTTATTGAGAATACTCCGAAACAAATTCTAAGATAGTTATCTTATTTTTAACGAAAATCAATAATAAATAGTTTAAATAATTATAATAATTACTACAAAATATAATGGTACATAAATGAAGATTGAAGACTTGAGTTACGGTAAACTTATATAACATTGTTTGTATTTATTTATACACTGTACATATTTAATTTGTACCTAAATAAACAATATTTTTAACAAATTATCTGATATTATTAAAACAATTTATCCCAGATTTTCAGGAAACTTTCTATTTGAAAACTTTCTATTTTTAAAACTTAGTGTAACATTTTAAATAATTTTTTGATTTGAATATTTCATTGGTTTTTTAGAGCATAAATATCCGAGATCTACTTATGAAAGATTTTATTTCTAATCCAAGAGAGATTGTCCATTTGTGGTTAAGCCAAATACAAGTAATAATATTTGACCCGGTGTTAGTTTCACTGACCATAGATAACTGGACACTTTTCTAGACATAAGTTCATTTTTAACTGTCAGAGTCAAACAAACTTACCGTAATCTAATAAAGTGGTTGAAGTTATATCTTAGTACAAGAAAAAATAATTATAATATACTTTTAGCCCGCATTAGTGCACACGCAGACTAAACGTCAAGCTCATCTAGTCTGGTTTTATAGTGATGCGTAAATCAATGTTCGAATCTCAACCGGGTGTATTGAGAATATTTCTTTCTTAAATTATTTCCTACGTCCACTCACTTCACGCAAATGTGAGCATATTTACTCAAAACTATACTTTCTAACCAGTTAGTGTTATTAAATATTAATATCTTATACATGTAGTAAGATGTAAGTAGTAAATACATATATATATACAAATATAAATAAATATCTTACCCACTTTGGTGGCCACATGGTCTAAGGCGTTATACTCGCAATATACTATACCACTGATGATAGGGAAAACGAGGTTCCATCTTGGTCGGGTGTATTGAGTATTGTTTTCCCTGGATGGTTTTCCACTCTCCCTCCACTCAAATACGGGTACACTTCCTCTAAATTCAACCTTCCTTATCCCTAACGTATTTGCGTAATTAGTAGGCTACATAGACATACAAAACAAACGAGTATTAATATGCGGTGCTAAGAAAATTATATATATATTTCAAATTCTATGAATGGAAAAATGACCATAAAGAATGGGAATCAAACCGGGGATATTTGGCTTGAAGCTCAAATGCTCTATGCTGAGCCAACCTGGTTCATCTTTTTTTATTATGATTCGCGCACAAAGCCTAGGCCCCGGTTTCGATTCCAGTGTCCAGGTTGCAATTCTCCACTTATTTGAGTTTTATTCAGCTTTCAGGACTGATCCTATTTATGTACAACAATCACGTATCAATTCGTGATACACATGAATTAAATATTTATTTTTGTACTAGCGGACCCGACAGACGTAGTCTTGCCCGCATGTTGGCTTTTCGTTTGGGTGGCATAATTGATTTCGATAATAAAACAAATACTATGTGATCATCACAATTACAAATTCACAATGAACTCCAATTAGTGAGTTACACAAATATTACAAATTCAGTGTTTGTCAAGACAACATACAAAATAAAACATCTTTTCACTTTTGGCATTTCGCCCACAACTCCACAAATATCAGCTGTATCGAAAAACAAACATAACTACGAATAATTCTCAGAAGTTCAATTATTCATGAACTTTTCAGAAGGTTTTAACGGTCAATTATTGATGAACTTATGATTTTTNAAATCTTGAGGTTACATGTTCTAATATGCAAAAAATCTAAAAAAAAAATCCCCCCAAAAAAATTTCCTAAAAACAAAAAAAAATCCTAGAACCCGATTGCAGCGCCACCTACCGGGTCCAATTGTGTATCTAAATCATCCACGGACCCACTCAAACACACACAAAAAATTTCATCAAAATCGGTCCAACCGTTTATGAGGAGTTCAGTGACATACACGTACAGAAGAATTATATATATTAAGATGATGTAAGCATATGTCAATTATTTTTTGCCGCTTACATCGGTGCGCAAGTGGACAATGCCTACATATAAATCTCCTTGGGCTAGGTTTTACAGTGATATTTGGTCCGGTTTACTGTTCAGATTTACCGAGATGTTTTTCCTAAATAGTTTCCCACCCTCACACTTAACAAATTCGGGAAACTTTCCAAAATTGTTGCCTTCCTCATATTTTTCTTAGGGTAATTAAGTATCTATAGCCCCGACAGAACACGGGGGGAGAAAAAAGTATTTTAGCACATTAAACTTTTAGAATTAACTCTAAATAAAAAGACTTACTTTTTTCTTAACACCAAGTCTTACTGCCCGTTAGTGCTTTACGTACTAATTACGCTAGTTGTTTTAGGGATTAATAAAGTAATATTTAGAGGAAGTGTACTCGCATTTTCCTAGAGGGAGAGTGGAAAACCATTTTGGAAAAACCACTCTCAGTACACCCGACCGAGATTCAAACCTTGATCTTCCGGTCATCGGCGGTCTAGAATAGTTTTATATTTGTTTGATGTTAGTATAGACCTATCTATTATTATTATTATTATTATTATTATTATTATCATCTCTATTGGGCGATCCAAATCTTTGTGCTAGCCAGCATTCCTATAATTTTTCACTCAGAGTTCATTCGCTTTTGAAATGTAAAAGAAAACGAATCCGTGTAGAAAGAGATAAATAAAATAAAATAAAATAAAATAAAATAACCATTGGAAGCGACATGGATTTACAGTTGTTCATTGATTTCAAAGGTGTGCCTCGTTCTAAACGAGAACAGTTTTCCCAAAGAAAGGCGAGAACAACTCGTCTAGTTGTTGGAGATTCTTCTTTTTCGAAAAGAAGGGAAGGGGGGGCAGACCACGATCAGGGAATACCTCCCACAAATTTGTAAGAGAACACGTTTTAAAACGCCCCTTTTATATTAGTTTTAAATGAGCGTGTACATTTCATCGCCACGTGCACAATGTAGCCAGGGTATCTATCTATCTATCTATCTATCTATCTATATATATATTTTTTTATTGGGCTGGTAGCGTGTGACAGTTGCTACCTGTCTTTGGACAATGACTTCCTGGTAATTCTCCGGTGCTAAGATGAATGGTTTTCATACCTCCATGTTAGGACACCTCTAAGGCGGACGTGTGCCCACTTGCAAGAATTCCATTATCAGCGGCTGCCCTTTGTTTCCTCGGTCAACCCGCACCGTTATTGTGAAATTGCGAGGTTAAAGTTAGCGCTCATAAACGTAACTCTTTTCCAACGATCCATTAGAGCATTCGTTGAAAATAAGTACAATTCATAATAAAAAAAAATTCGCTTTAGTTTGGATGAAACTCAATTTAAGAAACGTTGCTTACTCTCCACCTCTGTGTAGGTGATTTGAGGCCTGATCTTGAAATCGTGTATGAGTTGCGGCCCGGCTTTTTGAGAGACGCGTACGAATTGTGGCCCACCCAATTTAGAGAAAGGTATGAGTTGCATCCACCTAATTAGCAGTGTGGTTTCTATCATGCTGTCTTAAATATCATATAGAAATTAACATCGTCTCATGTCGACATTCCTCGTAATATCCAAACTTCCTCAGTTCTTGTCGTTCAATGGTTTTTGGTAAAAGAAGATTTGTTAGGTTAGGATAGGTTAGGTTAGATTAACAGCCCGGGCCCCAATTCGTACGTGGCTCTAAAAATGTTGGGCCGCAATTCAACTTTCTCTATAGAGGTAAACAACTCATGCGGCCGCAACTCACCTGCAGATCTCCACCTAATTTCACTACCCATTCGGGCTATATTATCTTAATTACGCTAATAAAGTAAGGATGAGGAAGATAAAATGTTGGGCAAGCTCACTATAATTTATCTAGAGGGAGAATAGGGACCAAAAAAACCCACACTTCAATTCACTGAGCAAGGATTCGAACCCTTTAACTCCCCGTCATCGACAAATAAGATAAGGCAATACTCACGCCCTTCTCTGCGTGCCAAATGGTGCGGGTCCAAATTTTTGGTGTGTTTAAATAACTTAGAAATTTTAAAACTAAAACCTCTGTCCTGTTACGATAGCTAAGTAATTTCCATCAATTTTGAGTGTCTACAGCATGATATATATATATATATGTTTGTATAACATTTATATATATAAATAAATGTTTATATATATAATATGTATATGCTAGATTATCAATAAATTACCAACATGGGGCAGAGAGCCACAAATAAGCTTCGATGAACTCTCTAGATCCATTAGTCAATAAATTTTAATTGCATAGTTTTAACAAGCTATAATAGGCGATTAATTGATTTCAAATCACCTCGAATCACGAGTTATTAGGACGAAACTTCATTCTCTCTGTTTTTTTATTTGCCTTTGTTAAGGAAAAGTAATGAGTGTATGATGCTGATATTAAATCAGGAAGGCATTCTTACGAAATGTACACTGTAAAATAATTATGTGAAAATTAAAAAGCAGTTTTTCATTTTCAAGCATTTCAAGAGTAATCAAAGTGTATATAACATTTATGATACTTAAGTACGGTTCTTTTTATTCATGGCTAGTTTTGTTTTAACTCATTTTGCAGTCTTTTTTCCGACTTAATTGGTTTTTTAACCAAACTATTGTAACCTATTTTTACAATAGTTTGGTTAAATATTGATTACAAATGTCATTTTACTCATATTTCTTGTTTCGATGGCACCAAGTGTAGAGATTTTTATTTAGCACCGCGTCTTACTACCCGTTCGGGTTATACGCTTAGGTACTAATTACGCTAATAGATTAGGAATTGGGAGGGTTGAATTTAGAGGAAGTGAGCCCGCATTTGCGTGGAGGGAGAGTGGAAAACCATTTAGGAAAAAACCACCCCCAGTTCACCCGACCGAGATTTGAACCTCGATCTCCCCGTCCTCGAGGTCGAGCTCAATACGACTGGCGCGTTAGCCAACTACGCCACCGAGGCGGGTAAGTGTAGAGATGACTGAGAGACTTTGCTAACAGCAAATCCTTTTCTAAGGGAAAAAAAAAGTACATTTTCTAACTGGATTATATTTTCAGTTATTATATTTATACCCCTCTTTTTCCCCTTTTATTCATGACTATATTCATTGCCATGCCTTGTTTACAATTACGTTTACAGTGATGTTGTTACCCTTCTACAAACCTTACCATTATTTATCAAACTCACTGCCAGGCCTAATCGACAATAGATAAAATGACATTTCTACCCCTCTATAACCCTTGCTATTCGTTACTAAGCTCACTGCCAGGCCTAGTCGACAATAGATAAAGTGACATTTTCACCCCTCTATAACCCTTGCTATTCGTTACTAAGCTCACTGCCAGGCCTAATCGACAATAGATAAAGTGACATTTTCACCCCTCTATAACCCTTGCTATTCGTTACTATGCTCACTGCCAGGCCTAATCGACAATAGATAAAGTGACATTTCTACCCCTCTATAACCCTTGCTATTCGTTACTAAGTTCACTGCCAGGCCTAATCGACAATAGATAAAGTGGCATTTTCACCCCTCTATAACCCTTGCTATTCGTTACTATGCTCACTGCTAGGCCTTATCAACAATGGATAAAGGGGCGTTTCTACACCTTTTCACCCACTCGCCTTTTTAAGCTGCACTCTACCAGAAAGCTATATCCTCACACTCTCATCGTGTTGCTTCTACGAAGCATGACCTTAAACAAATGTGAACCAAGTTTCCACCGTTCCACTCCAAATACCTGTCATATTCTCAGAGTTCCCTTGCCGCTACTTGGATTCTATTGTTCACTTCCCCTTAAGGTAAAAACCAAACACATTATTTCCTCTTCTCTAAAGCATTAAACACCTACTTGTCTAACCTCACCACCTGTCTTCAAAATAACTACCGGCCTTCCTTTCTACATAATCATATCCAATCTCACGGTTAACATTAGATTCATTATTTAATGTTCATGTACCTACTTTTATCTGACTCTTAACACGGAACAGTGCCAGAAAAAGAGGATGTAAGGTTTGTTTACTTGCACGTTGTTCGGTTGTTTCATTTCATGGGTAGTGTTTGTTCCATTTCTTACTGGAATGTTTCCTGTCCTGCATTGTGAATGAAATCCGGGGTGTTATTTCTATTCGAGGTCTAACTATAGTCCTATCTTCATAGAAAGAGACTCTTAGAAAACACAAAAAATATTCTTCGCAGCCAAAAATTGATAACATTTTACTTTATTATTAGTGTTATTTTATAAGTATTGTTGATATAAATCAAAAGTGATATCTGCGGATAATAAGACAGGACGTAAGACTATATTAAATTAGATCTAGTTAATTTTCTAGTTGCAAATTTCACTCTTTTACAACATTTATAAGTGGTTTATTGTATAATTTTTGGGAATATGGAGACAACTCACTTCACCCCTCCATTTTACAAACCCCCCATATAAATATAAAATATTTAACATTAATTTTGTTATTTGGAATGTTCCCTCTACATTCCTGGAAAATTTAGTTTTATACTTCTCCTAAAGGTCTTTTTCTAACTATATGCCTACCCTTCCCTCCAATATCTTTCATTTGGGTACCAATTGAGAGTCAGTTGATTGTATTTTTGAAAAACCAATGTAGGAATCTTGTTTACCACCCTTGAAAATCCCTAAATATAAAATTTCTTGAAAATTAAACGGGAAATAACAATTTTGGAAGGTTTTTGGTACAGTTTATGTATTTATTTAGGGTCAGCCAACTGGAATTTCTAAATTACTTACAACAGGGTTGTGTTTACTTAGTTGTGTTAAAAACTCCTGTAAATCGGGCTTTAGAGCGGTCGGACAGACTTAATTTTTTGGCCAGCAAAGTAAGCATGGAGACTTTTTGGGGACCAATATTTAGCCCCTTTTTGAATTTTCAGTTTTAGGATTTTTCACATCATTCTCGGATTCCCAGGAAACTCCATGTCGAATGTCAACTTTATATCTTACCGGGAATAACCTCTGTAAGGAAAATAAACATGGCAAGGATACTATAGATGTTTACAAAATAAAAACATTTTACATTGAAACTAATATTCTGTATTGCTCTTTCTCTAAGCTATAAAAACACACTCAATTTTTAGTGGCCAGTTATAAGAAGATAGAAGTGTGAATATAATACTTTTTAATTAATTATTTAATTCACTATACTATCTTTTGTTGCCACAACCACGAAACAAAAAACATATTAGTTTTATTAATATATTTTGTTCTTTCAATAAGCTACGAAATAGCCAATTATACAGTAATCCTTAAAGAATTATTATTATAGGCGTTTATTAACATTTTAAACTGATAATATAGGCTATTATTACTAAGAAATTAATAATTATATCCATATAAATTTATATTGATGACTTTCAACCAATGTTTGCAATAAAAATCTTCTTCTTCTGTCAGTTACCATAGTTAAAGTCGCGAATTGACTGTAGAAATGCTTTCACATATTCATTTGTCAAATCATGTAAGCTACGGCTGTCACTATATAATAGCCTATATATGTTATCAATTCCCCTGCCTATCAGACAATACCAATAAAATAGTAAAGTGATATCAATTTTGACCAAAAATATATGTTTATATCTTCTATAAGGCGTTTCCCATGAAAACTGGACTGTAGTTTCACTTTTACTTCATTTTGGTGGCGGAGCGGATGAATACGGAACGACTTTAGGGCAATTGAATTGTCATAAAAGGCCAAAGTTAGTGTGGACAAATTATATCCACTCTTGTAAGCTGTACCACTTTCAAACTAAGACTAGCTTATAGATTACCTATATCTATAGATTGCTTGTACAAGAATAGGCTTGTTGTAATCAACTTTGTTTATATTTTAAATATAGTTCTGAAATATTTAGTTAATATATTTACGACTTTCAGAATCCAATTATATGGCAGGTGTACGGCCTTTCTGTAAGTACAGCTATTATACTTAATTTTCTGAAGTATCCATAGAAAATTCATCTCTATTTATTAAAGTGACTCAGGCAGTCACCTACATCTGAGCTGACCAGAGGAAAGATTGAAGGGTACGGAATGTCTAGACGTCTTCCATTGTTGGCCTAACAATGCGGCAACCTAACTAGCAGATGTTACCGGCAAGATACGCACGTAGACCAATACAGTAATTGGGCCCCCACTTTGACCAACAGATTCCTCATTGTTGTTCGGTTCCTCTAAACATCGAAGAGAGGTGCTTTAAGAACTTTCTTCATTGTTGAGTTTTAAGATCAGGTGAGTCAAAGATTCGAATAAGAACATCCTTCTCAATTTTCTTCCGGTACTGGGCCTGGTGGAAAATGGATCATCCAACGAGATGGAAATTGCTTACCGTTTAGTTTGAATTCGCTTCAAGTGATTTCCCTGTTTGAGGCTCGATCATTGCCCATTCATACTATCATTATTAAATAAATAAGGTCGTTTGTTAGAGTCTTGTATTTCATTTTAGACATTCATTATCAAAATTAACCAGCCCTGTAGTATATAGGTTAGCGCTCCTACCTACCAGCCTGGGGGTTCCAAATTTGATTCCCGGATAGTATCACGGGTATTTTTCCCGAAAGGGGAACCATCCCAACATTCACCAGGGTCAGGTTAGTTTGGCTTAAGTTAGGTTAAGAGCTTATACTGGTTCCACACCCTTCTGGTGTTATTCGACACCCTACTATTTATACTTTTCCATTTGTTTTTCTAATCTATACAAATATCTTACAGTAATTTATTATTTTTGGGGAATTGAAATGTCCTTCGAAGTCCGTCCGGGGCATAACACGCTTTGTTATCGTGCAGGTCTGATACTATTTGTGTTCATTCACAATATACGGAGGGAAAATTGTCCAGCACTGTTAATCATAATAATGATGATGAATTTTTAAATACGGGAGAATACTTACCTCTTTATTAAACGTATTTATACTTTGAAGTCGTTGATTGAGTTCTTATTGTTCATTTTCATGGTCGGCCATAATTACTCAAGGCATAATCAGCTGATGACAAGTGAAGAGCAAATCTCGTTCAGAATGAAAATAAAAGAAGTGAGATATTCATTTAGACAGAGCTGATCCCACCCTGAGGATATTCATTTGGCCAGAGCCGATCCCTCTGACAGAAAGGAAGCCTGTGCAGAGAGGCTCTTGGGAAAAGAATGTTTACTTACTTCTAAACTAGCGCAAGATTCAATTTTGACATAGAAGTGAAGATTTTGATTGTGTATTTTTTTTAAATTGTAGTTTCACCTGGTACAATTCATTCAGTGGTTCATTTTATTTAGATTGTTCGATATTATATTATATGTATTTTCTTTAACTCTTATACGGATTTCGATCGTACCATTGTAAGTAATGTCATTATTAAAAAAATAATATAGTGTCATCCAGAAAGCGTTTCCGAGCACACCAGGTGTTCTCGAGTTTTAAAGGTCATCGTGTCACCGTCATAGCCGAGGAAAAGTTTTTTTTTAATTTCTCCTAAGTGTAATCCCTAAAATTGGTACCCACCAAATATAATTAAAACCACAAACACGCACCAATTTTACTATTATATTCTATATAGGTAGTTTTAAGAGTCATCGTCCTTTACCGGGTGTTTATATGTATTACCAGAGCCCCATATTCACTATCCCAACCACCTCATCTCATCGGGACATGGAAAGAACCTCCACGGAAAGGATGTACGATCTGTAGATTCGGGCGTCCCCTAGACAACAGTTCATTAGTACAGGCTAATCCTTCCACGAACTGAGCTACGAGTAATGTAACTCAGACACGCATAAATAAAAATTATCCAAATTAAACCTAAAATGCATTTAATTCAACAAGTGTGATATTCCCTTATTTCGTAAGTTATAAAATTAGGTAAACTCTTAGTGTATTGTCAAAATTAAATACAATTTATATTTAAGACGGTCTCTTTTTGAAAAAAAACCATTTTAACCGAGTTTGACACATTTTATAATAATATTCAATTGAGAATATAATTAAGGTGTAATGAAAGGGATCGCGAATTAAGGTCAAGATTTTTTTTAGTTTTTATAACCAAAAAACCTTTAGGTCTAAATAAAATATTGTTCTAGGAGAATTTGACTTTTTATTTTTATTTAAAAGCTAATCATCAAATGCCACTATGGCCATGACAAATATTCACTAATTGTTGAAATTTACTATGTGTAGAAAATCAACCCAAATATTTATACTGGAGTAATATTTCATTCATATTTTTGCCAAAGAGAAATTGTAATAATAACTGTGAAAATACTGACTCTAGTTCAAGTCCCCTTCCATCCTACCTTAAATCTAAACATAGGTTGATAAGGCATTATTCTTCATACAACAGTTTATTTTTGTTGCGGAACGGAATAAGTTCATAGAAATAGAAAACTCCAGAAGTATTACAACAGGAATCTACTTTTTATGACCTAAAATAAGAAATTAGCGTTCATTAATATATCAACCTTCCAAGGAGACCAAACCCGACTGAAAACAACCGGTTAAAGTTGCCTACAGCACTAGAATCATTCCGGCAAATTATTTCAGCCTGACAGAGATGTCCAAATCCAATCTGGCACGGCGTACCGAATGGTTGATCACCTGCTGACGCGATTGTCCCGTCAACTAAATGATGGAACGACCGCCCAACAGAAGTCCCTGCTACAACTGCTAGTGGCCGCTCAAAGAAGCAACATCTTCTTCTCGAGTCAAGTGAAGATGTCTCTCACCCTGCAAGCGCCTCCAGTCATCCCACCCAAGAGGTCCACGAGTTGAACACAGGCTGCTTCACATTTCCCTTGGACACGAGAACACGCGAGTTTGTGGGCCATTTGAGGCGGCGCCTTCTTGAGAAACTTATAAATTCCCGATAGTTAGATTTCAAAACTTTTGAGAGTTAGATCTAATTCACTAGGTAATTAAACTCAAGTAATGTCAACAAAAAATATAAAATTAGCATTATTAATGAACAAAAAAGAATTGTTTGAAATAGAGCTCTTCAAAACTTTACGGAGTTGTGTTTTTGAGCTGTGTGAGCTAATACGTACAGAGATTTCGGCAGGTAGTTAACACACAATTATTGGTGTTAGTTTTAATTTCGACTCAGATGACGATATTTAAAGAGAGTAAACCTTCAGATTTTAAGCTTATTTTATGGTTTGACTTTGAAATATTATATGTAACGTCAAGGACTAAACTTATTCTGATCCTAATACATAATAATGACCTATACAATTAAGTATTAAATATTTATTTATTATATTAGCGTTTTAAAAATATTGTATTTTTTGTTTTATGATTAATATTTCTTTATTAACATATTTCACAGAAATAAAGACTAAGAATTTATAGAAAGTTATACTTTCATTTTACATAATTTAATAGCCAAAATGTAGTTTTTGAAATTATTTGCTTTTCATAGTTTGGGAATGTCACAAGATGCATTTGAGGTTATGCACCAATCGGTTATTGTAATTTGTAAGACTAAGCTTTCAATAAATTTTGTTAGAAAAATATCCAAGTTAATAACTAAAACCACATACATTACACATCGTCAAATAGCCCTCTTTAAGTATTATAAATATATTGTACTTTACATTGTGGTGATGAAAAAAGGTCTAAATATTACAATTTAAAAGTGTTTGGAAAAAACAATTTTTTCCAAACACAATAATATTTGGTTGTGTAAATCCAAACCTTTAATAATTATTTTAAATTATTGAAATATTATTTGCTGTGTGAACATCGAATAATATTTTAAAATTATTCACTAATATTTTATAATTCAATAAAAATAAAAAACTACATTTTTTAAAAACAAAGGTTTACATTTTTATGTAGATTAATTTTATGATAAAATGACTATTTTTATGTTAAGATTGTAAACGCACATATATATATATATATTATTTTAAGATCTTCAAGGTTTTCCCGTTTTTTGGAGGTAATATTGCATATTTTATTGTAAAAAACTCCCAAAGAATTTTTTTTTTACATACATTAGGATATACTGTTAAAAACCTTGATTGAAAAATTATTGAAAATCTAATCTTATGACAAAAATGTTGTTAGTGTTTGTAATGCATCTTATTTAAAATCGATTAAAATAGTATTTATATGAAATAGATCATATTCATATACCTAGGCAAAATAATCCTAATATAATATTGATAGAAAACTGAGTTAATATTAAAGAACAGTTCATGCAAATTTTAAAATAGTTTTAAAGATATTTTACAGGCCTGTTTTGTGGGCCTCTTTATTCTAGGAAACTCCTACTATTCATTTAATGCTTTCTTTTTTTATTTAGCACCGCGTCCTACTACCCGTTCATATTATACGCTTATGTACTAATTACTTTAATGGATTAGGAATTAGGAAGATTATATTTAGAGGAAGTGAACCTGCATTTGCTTGGATGGAGAGTGGAAAACTATTTAGGAAGAACCACCTCCAGTTCACCCGACTGAGATTCGAGCCTCGATCTCCCCGTCCTCGGCAGTCTAGCTCTACACGAAACTATCGCGTTAGACAACTACGCCACCGAGGCGGGTAGTTGATGCTTTCTAAATTGTAAAATGTACTCCTAGTTATTAGAGAACGATTACCACTATCATAGCTTTGATATGTCTTTCGCCATGTTTCAGATATACAAGGCGGCGTTTAATTGGTGATGAATTTAATTTTTAAACTAAATATAATTTGGTTTGTTTGCATATTATATTACCACCTATCAGGACTATAATGAAGATGGGAGTATGATGGTGGAATTTAGAAGAAATTTTCTCGCATTTGCAGCAATTAAGAGTGGGAAACCATTTATAAAAATCCCTCATCAATATACCCGGATGGGATTTGAGCCATGAATATCCCGTTATTGTAAAGTCAGATGTGATGGTCGAGAAGTTATTCCACGTACACACCGATACACTGCATTGGCGTGGAGGGAAATTAGTAAGATATCTAAAAACATATAATCGGGACACCCAACTTGGAATAGAAACGCAAACTCCCCATCAAAGCAGTTAAGACAAGGCTCTTGGCTTTATCCACGTTCCACTGGTGAATGGTAAAAAAAAATGTTGAAAATGGTATGAGCTGAATTTAATCCAAAACATTTTATTTATTGTTGTAGACCCGACAATCTTGTTTAGAAACTCTGGTGCATATTATGTTTGATCAGTAAAAATATTGTAGAGGTAATTAATTGTCCTTAAAATATCTACAATATATGTCCTAAATTTTATGTGTGCCTTTGTTTAGATTATGCCTCACACATGTAAGTTTAATATTATTTAAAAATAGAAATACACTGAATTGCGTAAGTGAGTGAAATTTTAACTTATTTATAAAATAGCGATGATACCATTTGCCATCAGCTGAAAACAGTTAAATCTTCACCAAACCCACATTATCGCTGCGTAAAGACGGACTGCCAAGATTCAAATCACACCAGGCTAAATTCTATCCATATTAACACAACCACTCCATCAGAATGTCATCAGAAAATACGTGTTTGTTTAAACTACGTTTAGTTGATTTAGATAGCGATTGTAGTGTGGTTCTAATTTGGAATGTTCTCAGGTTTTTTTTTAATTTAACACGAAGAGAAAGGGAATCTTGACACGCCCAAGTTTACAACCTTTCCAGATACTTGCAGACATACACGCGCGAGACAATGTTGGTATTTTGTCAAAGTTCCAGATGGTTACAAATTTATTCTTCTCACATTGTTTGTTAAAACGTCCTGTGAATATTAACGCATGTTACATGTGAGCTACAGGTACATTACTACACACACTCTTAACATATTGGTAAAGTTGTCCGAGTGGTTGGAGAAACTATCTATTATAAAATAATAGGTGACCTGGTGGTCTAGGGGGTAAGGTGTCAGACTTCTGTGTTGAAGGTCCGGGGCTCAATCCTCGATCCAGGCACAGATTTATCTGATAATCAAACCCTTCCTTCACCTCTGAAAAGACGTGTATTAATCACAACTTGTGAATGTGAGGAATGCCAGGCCACCACCGTGGTTCGGATTCCACGTTAAACTTTAGGTCCTCCATTCCATCTCTCAATCACTCTACCATTACACATTAGCGTAAGTGCTTATAACCCAAACGGTTATTAAGAAGCGGTGAGGATGATGATAATAATAATAATAATAATAATAATAATAATAATAATAAAATATACAACAAAACTTCATTTGCATTGAATCGTTTGAATTAAATTGTCAAGGTGTCTGATTAATGTTCGAGATGTATTAAAATACATTTTCCTTCTATAATTTTTATACCTTCTTGTTTACGCTTAGTCCAAAAGTAGGTAGAATTGTCATATGTATAACAAATATAAAACATTAAGTCTTCAAAAATATATGTATATATGTTACACCCCAAAAGTGAATCTGACCATTTCATTAATTGGGAAAATTTTTGCCCATTCTTTGAACTGGAATCTTGTCCATCTAACGGACCGGGGAAAAATTTCGTCCGGTTCGTGAATTGGGCAATGCTTGTATGAACTGGGCAGCTCCAAGTGCTACGCAATTCATATCGTCCGGTTTCGTGAAATGGGCAATGCTGGTATGAACTGGGCAGCTCCAAGTGCTACGCAATTAATATCGTCCAGTTCGTGAATTGGGCAATGCTTGTATAAATTGGGCAGCTCCAAGTGCTACGCAATTCATAAACCCTAAAATCGAAGTACAGGTTCGGTCTAGGCCTTTATTTGTTTTAGAATGGAAGGTTAGGTTAAGCTAGGTTGGGCTACTTTATAATTCATATCTGAGAACAAATTTCAGATAAGCTTGTAGTATATAGAACAATAATTTCCAGCTCATGAAATGACCAAGAAAGAGACCATGAAATTCTTGCCCAATTTGTGAAATGGTCAATAGAAGAGACCACTTCACGAAAATGGACAGAGATTTGCTCAATTAGTGAAATGTGCAGTTTCAATAATGGGGTATAACATATACAGCCATACTATACTAAAATTGGCCATATTGTTCAAAAAGTATTTGTAATGTTGTTTTTATCAGAGTAATAGCCTAATTATCTGCATTCCAATGTTAGGATTACTAGAATTGTTTTTGGTTGAGCACAGCTGAGGCTGCACTAAGAACTATTTAATTATGTATAGTGTACACAGTGTATTCTACCCACCCAGTTATGCATGTTTACACTAGGTGCATGGGGATTAGTGAGTTACAATTCAGAGGAAAGATAACCACACTCGCGTGGAGGGAAAGTGGGAAAACATATAGGTAGAACCACTTGAGCTGGAGTCGAACCCCAACATCCCGGTCACTGTCAGTCGAGTAGCTCATGAGAGTAGCCGTGAAAAGAGCAATGCGGGTCTTAAGCACTACAACACGACACTCCAGGAGGATGTACTGTACATGCATAATTCTAGCTCTGTAGGCAGTGTGTTAAATAAAACGAGGCTGCGGGTCGTGTGTATATGTTACAGGAAAAGTAGATTCTCCAGTAAGAGTCGAATTTACCTAGGCCGAGTCGACTCTTACTAAAAGTATCAGTAAAAGTTGATTAAAAGCGAAAAGTGATGAATTTCGATCAACATTTACTAGTCAGAGTTGACCGTACCTAGGGAAAGTATACTCTTACTACCTTGAGTTAGTAAAAGTTGACTTTTTGCAAGAAAATGGTCTACTACCTAATAAAAAAAATAAAAAAGCAAAACCTTTATGATACAAAGAGAAATATAAATATTTATTATTTATTACAGCAAGGTAAAGATTTGTGACACTTTGAGTTGCATAGCTAACCTAACCTAACCTAACCCAACCAAACCAAACCTAACCTAACCTAACCTAACCTAACCTAGAAAACAACAGTAAACAAATAGAGCTGGGATATTCAAAACAAAGATGTGTGCGCTAAGTCGCATGTGGAGAGCAACATCGTGGAATCAACTTTTACTAAACCACAGCAGGCATAGTTAACTCTTCCTAGGAAAAGTTGATCTGTTTATTCTTTATCAACTTTTACTGATACTTTTAGTAAGAGTCGACTTTACCTAGGCCGAGTCAACTCTCCCTAACAATCTACTTTTCCTGTGACATATACAATGTGAATGAAGATAGAGTAGCTTAAGGTTTACCCTACTGAACAATAGACATGTTTTATTGGGAAAGAGAATTTAAGCTGGTAGTATGTGGTACTGGGGATATTCATTACTTTAATAATATTATCTGTGATAAAATAGCTTCTATCACTGAATATAAAGTATAAGAACAAATAACGACTCATAAAAGGTGCTATGCGCAAAAACTGTAACAGCCAGGCCCATATCCAAGATTTATATTCTGTTGTGAATGGAGGGGGGAGACAAAAATGTTGAAATAAGGATATTTTACTACACAAAAATGAATATTTATTCCAATATCATATTATACAGAAAATGTTACAAAACAAAGCTTCTTTTTAGCACCACGTCTTACTACCCATTCGAGTTATACACCTATGTACTAAATATTATAATGTGTTAAGGATGAGAAAGGTTGAATTTAGAGGAAGTGCACTTGTATTTGTGTATAGGGAGAGTGGAAAACCATTTAGAAAACCCACCTCAGTGCACCCGACCGGGATCGAACTCCGATCTCTCCATCTTCAGCAGTCCGTAGCAGCGAGCGTAGCGCCTTAGACCATGCGACCACCGAAGTGGATCAAAACAAAGTTATTAAGATTGAGAATCGTGCTGAAAAAGTGGATGTATCTGAAAGAATATATTCGTAAAACTTAACGCAACCTTGGAGGTCATTATCAATTAAATCAGTAACCGTGCAAGGTCTGGAAACTGTTTTTATAAAAGGTCAAAACAGGCTTTTTTTGTTTTGAAAAACGAATCCTCAACTCGGAAAATATGTGTTCTACAAAAGGAATGTAAAGTCCACGTCTGAAATATGTTTTTAATATAGTTGCTGACAGGTTCTATCTTCATACCTAGCATTGCGTCACGGAAATGAAATATTTTCGCCATTGAAGAGCTGAAGCATTGTCCCAGCAGCACCAAATAAGCATCAAATTCACTTACTGCATTCTCGCGAGGTGTTTATAATTGGGCCAGTAGGTTATCAATATGCAGGGAGCATTTCCTTACATTAATATGTTTGGGGGAAGGTGGTTAACCCCTTAGCCACCACCTCTTAAATACTGTCCTGGTCACAACTACCACAGTCACTTTGTGGCCAGCCTGTGTCAAACAGTAAGATTGCAACAAAAGAAGAGAGGCTGGCATTGTTTTCTTCTACGTTATCTGATCAGCAACAATAGGCCAATTCTGGCGGATAATTAAAATATTAAGTATTATTATATATATATATTATTATTATTATATTTAGCATTATTATTATTATTATTTAGCACCACGTCTTACTACCCGTTCGGGTTATACGCTTAAGTACTAATTACGCTAATGGATTGGGATTTGGGAAGGTTGAATTTAGAGGAAGTGAACCCGCATTTGCGTGGAGGGAGAGTGGAAAACCATTGAGGAAAAACCACCCCCAGTTCACCCGACCGAGATTCGAACCTCGATCTCCCCGTCCTCGGTGGTCGAGCTTAACACGACTAGCGCGTTAGCCAACTACGCCACCGAGGCGGGTTAATATTAAGTTCCATGTACAAAAAATCAAGTGGAAGTTTCTTTATATCCTACGACTCAGCTTATATCATCGCCAGTGTACCTGAAGTCATTGACGGAGCGTAATTGTACTATTTTATTTTTTAAATCTAAAAAGTGAAAAGATTCGCTCAAACAATATTATTAAGAATAATAATTATGGTTGGTAAATCAAGGAATACAAAAAAAATAGATATATTAAAATGAAAATAAAACGGAGATAGTAGATATAGAAGGGACTTTTTTTTTAACTATACCTACATTGGACACAAAGTGACGTCTAGAATTGGATGATGGAGAAAAGGGCTCGTTCATGCCAGTGCAGTTACAGACAAGTCCAGAATTACCTACAGCTCTTGTATCCAATCTAATTTGCGGAAACGCTTGACCTCATATGTTTTATTTTTAGATTGTCAAAAGCGAATACACACCACATTCCCATATTCTTTTCAAATGCTACCAGTGATAACATTGGATACCAGAAAAATTCTGCCACTGCCCGAGGTATGTTTTGGCACATACCACGGTGTGGTTCATCGACCGATGAGATCGAAAGCTAAACAACTCTAAAAAGGAAATGAATGGATTGACGACTATTCCCAGTACAGAGAGCGTGCGTGACACAACCGCCATCGTTGGCACCGCTCATACTTGGCATGTTCGCCTGGTGGCTAGTTTGCCAGGGAAACCCATGGGACAAGGGGAAGGGGGATTTGGGGGAGGTAGGGTGTGTGTGTGTGTGTGTGTGAAAAGGTAACGTGTCGATGGACATATCTGGAGGTGGGAAGTGTCTGAGAATTGTTTCTATTGGAGGTGGGTCGTTTGGCGAACGTGTCAGCTTGCAATGAGCCTTGAAAATGTTAGGAAAATGAACATCAATCTGCATGCCTATTCACTCACCGAGAGCAGGTTAATGTACTCGTCTGTGTGCGAAAGGTAAATGTGAGAGGGTCCCTCACATGAGGACATGCACAGAGGGGGAGGGGGGACTGGCAGACAGAAACACCAGCAAATCTCCCCCGAGGCCAACCTGCTAGTCTGCCTGCACCTGCCCCCAGATTAGTAAAATTTAAAATATAGCATGACTCCGATTTTGCTACTTCAGTTATAATACTTTATGTTTTATTGATTCTACGATAAAACGGATTTATTTAAGAATCCGTCACCCCACGGATTATTAGGCAGCTAATAGCCTACAGCGATGTTTCGTGATGTGGGTTTCAGCAATATTCATAGGAATACAGTGATATTGAAACAAAATAAGCAAAATAAGAAAAAGTGATTCAGTTAAATATAATTTTTTTTTACCAAACAGAGCCCAAGCATATTGTTGTTAAGTTAGTAACTCAGAAAACAGCACTTTAATTTTATTTCTGTTCTGAGTGTAATATTGTATCTAATTTATTGATTAATCATCCGCGAAATGGGCTCTTGTAGGTATTATGTTTCTATAAATATTGCGTGTTTTATTAATATTTACCTGCACTGACAATCATACCTACCTGTCGTCATAGACCCGAGCCAACCCTGAACGTGTATAAAGTTGATAAATAATACGTACAAATACGTATTATATGAAATTAATATTTTAATGCAACATTTGTATTTAATTTGACTTTTTGAATGTAGACCATAACAAATCCAATTATTCGAATGAAATTAATCTAAAATAACAATTTAATATCTCACAGTGGGAGACGAGTTGCTTAAGGTATTAGATTCGCATTCCATATGATTACCGGCGTCGAGGAAGTTGGGGTACAGATTATTTCGGCTGGATGAATTAAGGACTATGAGTGACATTAGCTATGTTTTTATTATCCTCCACGCTAATGTCGATGCATTTCCTCTAGGGTTGTTTAAAGCCCTTGTGTTAAGTAAATCAATGAAAAAACCTATAATAAATAGCTAAGAAAATTAAATGCTCATAATTTATCACCGAGCATTAACTACCTGTTCAGGTTATACGCATATAATGATACTCTAATAGGGTAAGGATGCGAAAGGAAGCATTTTAGAGGTAGTATACCTGCATTTGCTTAGAAGGAGAGTGTGAAACCATTTAGGAATATCTAATCTCAGTACATCCAACCTTGATTCAAACCCCGATCTCCGGATGGATTAGAGTTCAGCCACTGAAGCTGGTATCAGAAATAGTATTTCGGCCAGTTTTAAGACACGAAATCATCATTTGAATACATTACTCCAGTGTTCACGTGGAAAAAGACGTCAGTCTCATCTTTTCTGGTTTGCCAATTGAGGTCGTTATTTTAGTCCCGTTTAGGTATCCTGATTGTGTTTTTATTTTCTCATTTAGAGAAAGTATTTTAATCGTGAACATTTACAACTTTGAGATTAAATGTATTTTGAGGTTTTGTATGTTCCCAAGCCATACACAATGTGTCTTACAGTTCTGTATGTCTGTCCCTGGGGTAAGAGCAGCTGAAACGGTTTGATGGATTTTTTTCAAAATTAATATTTAGGATTCATATGGTCACATTTTGGGGGTTTCTTCTGATGTTGGAATCTAATCCTCAATTTAAGGGTAGTTTACTAATGAGTGATTTCAGATAATTTGAAAATTTTTGAAATTATTTCTAATGATTTTGTTTAAAATGGATATTTGGGAAGTGTTTGACCTGACAAATAAGCATTAAATACTCGATTTACGGGGGAGAATTCGTTAAAAAAAGTTTACTGATGATTAATTTTCAAAAATTCAAAATTTTCCTAAAAGGACTATAGCAGTTTTTAAAAAATATATATCTAGGGATTTTTCTAAATAACAAATAACACCGTATGTTCATTTTTATAGTAAAAGACTATTTAAGTTTAGTTTACTGAGAATATATTTTGTAAAATATTGTCACAAACCATAATAGACTACATAAGATAGTATGTATGATTGTAACGTACAATCTATTTCTAAATAGATTCCCAGACTCCCTCCAAGCAAATTCGGCTATACCTCCTTCAGATTGGATATTTCCCATTTCTTCCCACTCACTTCAGTGGACGAATTCTCTAAGGAGTCGCTCTCGTGTTAGACTGGTCTGCTGATGACAGGAAAATCAGGGTTCTAATCCCGGCCGGGTGTACTAAGAGTAATTTTTCCTAAATGGTTTCCCCCTCTCCTGCCATTAAAATGCGGGTATAATACCTATACCCTACTCCATTAGAGTAGTTATCACATATGCGTATGACGTTGTGATAATATTATATAAAAGTGTTTGTCTATAAAAAGGTTTTTGAATTAAATAAATACTAATTCGAACATATTTTTTATAGGTGAGCCGTTATTCAGACATGGATGATTCTAGTGTCCTTTTATGATCTGATATAGCTTTTTGGTGGTAGCTATTTAGTCACGATACGTTGCACAGTTTCTGAAAAAAGTACCTACAATAACATGAGACGTATAGTCAAATGATTCGCGTCCAGATGGTCATCTTAATGTAAATATGCAGATAGCCCAGACGTATATTAGTAACCGGAGATAATATCAGCACACGAGAATTTCTATGATAGAGAACGAAAGGGTCGACCAAATTTTTTCAGGGAAAGGTATTTTCCCATACCTTTCAGGGTTCTTTTACATGTCTCAATCGAGATGAGACCAATGGCTTTATTTCCCCTTCCGAAGGGAGCAATCCGTCAACTCAAGCTGGGTTTAAACCCACGAACATCGGATTCTGAGGCGATTCTGAGGCGAACACTTTACCTCAAGGCCATCAAGGTCAAAACAAGAATTTAAATGTAAATTTGTGGAATATGTCTATGTGTGTACATTGATGTAAGTGAATAAACACAACGAAAGCAAGATACCTAATTAGCCTTGGGTGGTGGATAAAGAGGCATTGTAATTATACTGACAAGCCACGCACAATTGCATCATAGCCCTACCAGGAAACCCGCACTTCTCGCTAGCTAAATATTAGTTAGATGAAAAATTTGCATTCAGCTTTAACCTTCAACATTAACGATGCTTTAAACAAAAAAAATAAAAAAACTAGAATACATTCCAAGAAGATTGGCCTATTATATGAGTTTGCTTCTCTTCAACAAAAAAATACTGCGTAATTTGTGATCCAGTCCGATTCAGGTAGGAAGAAATCTTTTTTGTAGATATAAAAATTAGTAAAATAAATTTAATAAGCTAATACGTTAAGTCATGTGATAATTAGATGCAATTTTTGGTAAATTTGATCAATAATATTGTAAACTTACAATATTAATATAGTAAAATAGTATCAATGTTGACTATAAAAAGTATATTTGCATATTCTTAAATGTTTTTCTACTATAATTATAATATAGCTACATTATAATATCAAAATTGTGTGGTGCACTGCACTGACTTTCTCCCGCTTTTATCTTAAAAATAGGCCTGCATTTACTAAAAACTCGTAAGATTTGTAAAACCAAATAAAAAGTCTATAGGTACATTTATGTAGAAACAACACCAAAGATCATAAATGAAATAATACACATTGACACTTAATCTATGGCTTGAGGAACTAGGAACTGTTACAGAAATATTGAGAAAAAAGAAATATATTTGTCCACCAAAGAGTACGAGAATCAAAATAATTTTCAAAGATCTCGATTAAAAAGGTTATATATTTGCTTAGGCCTATAGCTAATAAATTATTGGTTTTATAAAAATGTATTTCAAATAAAAGATTTTTATCTTTAATAGTGCTACAACTTTAAAATGATAAGTTATTACGTATCTCAAATAGTTGCGGAGATATAATGAACATTGGAAAATTACCCCCATGTAAATACCCTCAAACTCATTTTAATAAGAAAATGAGAATTTCCGTCCTATTTATCATAATATACAGTGTATGGATATAAAATTTAACCAAAATCGATTAAGATAATTTTGAGAAAATAGATTTTTTGTCTCTTTTTGGCCTTCAGTAAACTACCCTTAAATTTAGTGTTAGATATCTAATTCCAAAAACCACTAGGAGGGACTTTTTGAAAATTTCAGATACTAAGTCTTAGCCCAAATGGTAAAATTGTTTCAGTTCTAGCTCAAGGTACAGACAGACAGACAGACTGACGTACAGACAGACAGACAGACTGACGTACAGACAGACAAAGTGACAGACAGGAAAACAGCATTGTGAAAACAAATTTTGGTTTCAGGAGGTCATGAAACGTCGATATTTATCAAAATCTCAAGTTCAATGTTTTTGACGATACCAATACTTTCTCCCCGAGGTGTCGAGAGAAAATAGAGATGTAGATTCTCGGTTTT
This sequence comes from Timema genevievae, assembly GCA_902155825.1. Lineage (NCBI taxonomy): Eukaryota > Metazoa > Arthropoda > Insecta > Phasmatodea > Timematidae > Timema > Timema genevievae. The sequence continues at coordinate 83,975 of CABFWO010000729.1, forward strand.
ACAAACTAAGCCTAAGTCAAACTTTAAATACTCCATACCCCATATTTTGATTTGTAATATGATATCATAACTATGTGATGTGAATTAATGTGAAGAGAAGGGAGAAAAAAATATCTATATAAATGATAGGTGGAAAATCACCTTAAAAACAACCGGCCGATATTCGAAACTTGACACCTCTATAATCATAATTTTATTACATTGTAAGTCTTACACCTTAAACCACGTGATACCAGTTGTGGATTGTAGTAATTTAAAAAGGAATATTTATAATGTAGTGCTCGCCCTCGAACCCGATGTTCATGGGTTCAAACCCAGCCGAAGTCAACCATTTTTTCTTGAGCGATAAAAATCCATAGCACAACCTCCTACGAAGGAGAAGTAAAGCCGTCGGTCCCATTTCTATTGTGACATGTAAAAGAAGGTATATGAAAATAACTTTCCCGGCAAAATTAGTAGGCCCATTTGTTCTCGGTCATAGAAATGCTCGTGTACTGATAAAATTATTCGGTTGAGAAAGCGTACGTTAAATACATCAAATAAATAAATAATAATATAATAAAATGCTATACCACATAACAGACTTTTATAACTGGACAACTATTAGGTTAGGTTCTGTTACAAAAAAATTAGTTTCCGTATTATAAAATTAAATTGTAAATAAGTGTTTGATGCACCTACTAAATTAATTTAAGAGTCACAATCATAATTTAAAAATATAATTAATTAAAATAAACGGCACGATGCACTCGTGAAAACTTTATCTTATAGTAGATTATAGCTTGGAACATAATTTTCAATTTTAAATATATAAAAAATAAATATGAAGAATTTTTTTCTTAGAAAAACTAGTACATCGGCTTGCTAAACACAACAAAAAAACACTCCTAAACGATATATTACTCATTAATAAGCTACCCTTGATTTTAGGGCAATGGTTAAAATCAAAACATATTCCTAAGTATTAGCCTATAACATCTATAGATATAAAGTTTGAACTAAATCCATCAAATCGTTTCATATTTGTGGCCGGGGACAGATAGACAGCCACACATGGGGACGGATAGAATTGTAAAATCCACCTTTTTTTTGTTCAAACGCATATAAAACATAATTATTCATCATAATTTTTAAGACGAGAACTTTCACGATTTTACTAATTGCTCTTCATATGCAAGAGTAAAAATGAACATTTTTCGCGATTATAAATTTTTTTCTTTAGATAAGAAAATTTAATTTTTTTTTATTTTCCATAAAAATTGTAAAATATTTGGTATATAGTGTTTAAATAAATTAGTAATGGCAGTACTTTCAACTCCAGGGTTGTTGATGACCTAATCAAAGGGTAAGGGGTTGTAGTTTTAAAGGAATTGTACCTACATTAGCGTGGAGAGAGAGGATGAGAAAACTAATGTGATATCATCTATGGGACAGATCAGCATCAGATCATTAGACCGAGATTTGAACCTTGGATTACCAACTATGAGAAAGCCTGACACCGTAGACTACATGACCATTGGTGCGAACACAGGTTATCACTCTGAAACCCTCTTCCCAGAAATCAAATCAACCCAGGCGTTTGGGTTGGCAAGAACTCCCTAGAAGATTCGGGGGACCCAGTCCAATGGAGTATTGTATGTCATCTTTTATACAAAGTAAATAACTTGCGTTTTACTAGCTTTTTTTATAGTGATAACTTTTAAACTATGCACACTTGGTTTAACCAGAAAAATAACATTAGCAGCTTGACAGATTACACTGTCTTAGATGCCCTATAGTGTAATATTTCATAATAATAAAGCTATCTTTCAGTGTAAGTATATTGTACACTATAAAAAGAATAAAATAAAAGTGGATTGTTATGATATATTTACCACACGTACGGAATTAAAAGAGACGTTCTCTAAAAATCAGTAAGAGTTCAACACACATTCTATGCGTATGTGGTGACTACGGCAAGAATTTCATCTGTAGTGGTTGGGGGGGGGGGGGAGNGGAAGGATCGATGTCTAGGGTGTTTGGGACCTCTATTAATCCTGTAGTACCACTTTTGAATTTTGAACTTTTTTTGATGCCAAAGTTTTGTACTAGTTTTGTACCGTTTTATACCACAAAGAAAATGTTTTTTACCCGTACCCGTTTTGAGTAATTAGCATATCAAAGTGGTGACTCCAGGTTAATGCTGTTGTACCACTTTTGAATTTTGATTTTTTTGTTTGTGGTACAAAATGGTACAAAACTAGTACAAAACTTTGGCATCAAAAGAAGTTCAAAACTCAAAAGTGGTAATACAGGTTAATGGAGGTGGTGTTGGGGGCCCTAGAGAAACAGTGACCAAGGTTAAACTACCCCATTTGTCCTCCCCTCTGGGTAGTCCTGCTAATACGACTGATTCTGAACCGGGTCATCGTCCACCAGCCCAGCTGGGGGGTAAATAGAGCAACCTGCGAGATACAAACTTGACGAAGAAACAATAAAAGAAGAAAAACCAAATAACCGGAGGCAAACAAACATGTGAAGAGGAACGGCCTTGTCGCGTTAAAAGCCGTCCTTCAAGATCTGCAAACATTGTTACGTCAGCCCACGACAGACGAGGAAATGAATGACCCTCGTACGAGAGAGGGTTTCTGTCTTATTGTGTTGTGGGCATTGACATCACTGTGACGTCACTTGTGTGACATAACCCAAGATGTATTCGGCCCCAGGGGAGGCGAGGAAGCTGAATCTATTACAAGGACCTAATTATCATAAGTGTGTTTATCTTCCGTTGAGGCCAGAGGAGGTTAGAAGATTGATAGCTCTATTATACGTTTAGTTGGCTTCATTTCTAGATTTGTTTTCTTTATTTATTAAGTGCACTTTTTTTTTCCTTTTTAGGGAATCACCGTTGCAGATGTATTCAGATGCCATCCATCATAGTCAAATGGACAACACGCACAATGAGCTCGCGTAGATTTACTTGCGGGTGTTAGAAATTGTGACTAATACTATGACTAATATATTATATTAGTTTTGTCATGTGCTTATTACTCCTACACGTTTGTCAGTACGGATAATCTTGTGTCCTCCTTCCTAAGAAACCTTGACCTGTTTGTTTCACCTCCTTTTGTAATTATATTTTATTTTAGTTTCTCCCTGCTTTTTGGTTGTTTTAGGAAAATAAAACCGCCCTTTTCTTCAACCATAGCTTAGGGTTAAAATGCATTTAATATTATTTGAAAAATTAATGTAATCATATTCAGAACAGAAAAATTTAGGAAAATTAAATAGTATGGCGCACCGCACAGACTTTCTCCTGCTTTTATATTAAAACAAACATTCACTAAGATCTATTAAGATTTGTGAAACGGAATAATAGGTCAATTCAGTGTTGTAGAAACACTACACCAAATATCATACACGGATTAAACTTACTTTATGGCAATAGGAACGAGGAACAATGTTAGAGACAAATTGAGAAAAGAGAAACCTCTTTGAGCATATAATTCTAAGATCATAAGAATCAAATTCATTATCAAAGACCTGAGTTGAAAAGTCTATATATTTTCTTTTAGCTTAGAAATTATTAGTTTCATAAAATTATATTTCAAATAAAAGATTTTTATCTTTAAAAATACTACAACTTTACAGTGATAAGTTGTTTAGTATCTCAAATAGTTGCAGAAATGATCAAAATTGGAATATTTCCCTTATGTAAATTACCCTCAAAATCCTTTTCATGAGAAAATGAGAATTTTCATTTTGTTTATAATGATATCCAGATATCCAGATATCCAGATATAAATTTTAATCAAAATAATTCTTACAAATTTTGAGAGTCAATTTTTGTTCTCTTTTTGCCCTTCAGTAAACTACCCTTAAGTTTAGGGTTGAATCTCTCAAGGAGACCTTATGAAAACTCCAGATACCAAGTTTGAGCCCAATCGCTAAAATAGTTTCGGCTCTAGCTCGAGGTACAGAAAAATATCATTGCGAAAACCACTTTTTGGTCTCAGTTCATGAAACGTCGTCATTTATCAAAATCTCAAACTAGATTTTTTTTTTACGATCACAATACTTTCCCTCCGGGGTGTCAAGATAAAGTAAATATAATTGAACCAATTTTTTTACAGGCAAATTGATCATTTCTTAAATGAGGATATTCTTCTTCACAAAATATATTTCCAAGAAGATGTTTGGGAATCGAGCTTGGTAGCACAAGACAAGAGTAATACGCAATAATAAATAGGTTGTCTGGTGCCGGTGGTCACAAGATATAAGATGTCAGGCTGGCAATACACTAGTTTTCCAGTGATGGAGAGGTAAGAGTTTTAAATTTTAATCAGATATGCATGGGATTCTTTCTCCACATATTGTGTGGTTTTCCCTTTCCCTTTTCACGCTGATGCTGGTTTACTTGTTTCAAACTACCCTCCTCTCCATAACTTTAAGGTTAAATCGTTATTTATCTCAGTGTTGATCATGCTAGTAGTTTATAAATAAATAACAAATTAATTGTATTAATACACGAAAGTGAAATGATTACCTTTAAAAACTGTCTACGTGAATGCGACTATAGTAGGATTTTGGAAGAAACATTAAGAAAATACAAATATAATTTTTGCGATTAGTATTGATAATATTTTACTATTATAGTGGTGTTATTTAAAAGTATTGATATTACTTATCAATTGTGACAGCTGCAGATTACATGACTTGACGCATGAATGTATGAAGTAGATTCTACAACTTTACTAGCTGTCAGATAAGACCCTTTTTTATGAAAGTTTTATGGTGAATTTGAAGTTAATCTTATCAAAATTCTACAGTAGATTAGACCACCAATGACAGCGAGATCGAGGTTATAATCTCGGTTGGGTGTACTGAGGCTGGTTTTTCCAAAATTGTTCTCCACTTTCCCTCCACACAAATGCGGGTATACGTCCTCTAAATATAACTTTCCTCATCCATAAATCCACTAGCGTAATTAGTACATAAGCGTATATACCGAAAAGGTAGCAAGACACGGTGCTAAAAAAAATCTTATAAAAATCTTCCACCATATGGGTTTTATATATGTATTCAATCAAAAATCTATTATGTATCTACTAAGAGCTAGGCCTTTTTTTAAATAAGTTCAATTTCTGATTTCGCACAAAGAATGTTTTCTGTAGCTTTAATCTATTTTTAGATTTTTCAAAACAGGTGGTCACATGATTTGTGTCCTCAACTCTGTCGGGTTATCAGGTTTTTTTTTTCCAAGTTTCGGGTTTTTCTCATAAAGATGACACGCTCCATAAAAGAAAACTCTGTCTATAACTCATTTCAACGTGATTGTGATATGATAAAATCCTCCCTACAATAAAATTACAATTTTAATACTTATAAGGGTAACTACAACACTAAAGTAATCAGAGTGAAAGGTTTTAACCTTAGCTTTATATCTTATAAGTAAGTCCGAGGAAGTATCTGGATGGAAAATAAATATAATCTACACGGATTTTATTATATAGATCAGTGTGGTCCAACTTTTTCATCCCAAAGTCCAAATATCATAATCAGTTAGCACCGCGGGCCGACGATATCTTTAGTAATCCCATCGGCTTATATAAGCCTACAAACAAACCTTAATAAACAATTTTTTTCAATATTTATATATTAATCGTATTTTAAGTTGTTAGTCTTTCAAATTTTATTAACAAATAAAAAGTGTATTAATCTCCCAAATAGTGTATTATAAAATATGCACGCACACACGCTCACAAAACAAGTTAGTATTATATATATATATAATACTATATATTATATATATATAAAATACTATATATTATATATATAATACTATATATATAATACTATATATTATATATATAATACTATATATTATATATATAATACTATATATTATATATATAATACTATATATTATATATATATAATACTAACTTGTTTTGTGAGCGTGTGTGCGTGCATATTTTATAATACACTATTTGGGAGATTAATACACTTTTTAATTTGTTAGTAAAATTTGAAAGACTAACAACTTAAAATACGATTAATATATAAGTATTGAAAAAAATTATTAATATATATATATATATTTATAAATATTTTTACTAATCAAATAAATCCATGATAAAATGCAATCATGGAATTTTAAAGTAAATATTAATATTTGAACCGATAGCTATTTTACATCCACCACCGAATCTTTCCTATTAATTTTCCTCCAGAATACAGTGACGACCACATTTTCAGTGAAGTGCGGGCCGCCAATTTGGACCACACTGATATGGATTGTAAAACTCAATTCCACGTGTGAAATCTAGCTCCAGCGAACATTTAGTAACACCGTCCCTTCCCGGAGCCCCGGGACTCCGAATGATCCGTGGAGCATGGAGATCTACGTCCTACTCCGCGTGTAATTACACCGCCCGGTGAGTAATTGCGTACGATCATTAACCTACCCGCCCTGAGAGAGGGGAGGCAGCCTACTTTTCACAGACGCACACTCTCGCCGTAGACAATGTCTGACTCATGGCGATTACTCGGCGTTACACGAGATGTACCATGAGGTGTGGTACGTGCGGGACATTCAGATTGGGAGGGCTGTAGTTCTGTGATCAAAGGGTCTAACACCCCTTCATGTATAGTGAGGTATTTGCAACTAGTACACACTGTCGGTAGGTGGTACAACGTCTTCTTAGGGTGTCTTACCTAGGGTACCGGGAAGAAGAGAGTGAATAGTGCTTGTATTATCTACCAGTGACTTAGACTTTCATGCCTAAGGTATTGCACTAAACCTTCCTTCTTACAGGCGTTTGAGATCAAACAACGAACTCCCTTTTAAGAGCTACGAGCGATAGTCGTTATTTTTGAGTTATTATAATAGGCCTATCTATTAAGATTGATAGCTGAAGGTCACATTACTTGATGTATGAATACGTGAAAGTAGATATATTAAATTATCTGGCTGTCAGATAAGGCTCCTATTATGAAAATTGGGCTTTAGATAAATTAAATATTCATCTCAGTCAGAATTAAAACAGCATTTCACTTTGCCAATGAAGCCAGGAGGGCTGAAAATAGTTATGGTGAAGCCATAAGGGCTGAAGACAAGTAATGCCTTAGCTTAGTAACCAATTTAACCAAAATACTCATCTCCATCAGGACCCAATAGCCAGTGTCTTATGTCGAGGAAGCCATCAGGCTGAAAACAGATAGTGCCTTAACTTAGTAACCAAATTAACCTAAATACTTGTCTACGCCAGGACCCAATCTTAAGTGTCTTGTGCCGGTGAAGCCAGTGGGTCCACCAAAATATAATGTTCCAGAGAGAAAGGAAGCGATCCCCACTGAAGGAAGTCGCACAACCACTGTCCCTCTTCTCCCCACCCACACGTCTCCACCGTTATAATTATCATCTGACTGAGACCTTCACACAAACAAAAACATCCTTGACGAATCCTCGGGGAACCTCCCTCTGCCCCGAAGGAGGAGGATTGCTGCCGATACCCCCTGCAGCACCTTTCGCGGAACTGGGTCAGGATGACCGTGAGATGTGGTTAGACGCGCATACGCTCAACAAGTGGGGAACAAATTGGAGAGATTTGCACTCAAATCAAGTTTCCATTATGATTTGGTTCATGCGCTACTATGCCATAACTGGCTATGAGCGACTTTGCCAATTTTTTTTGAACTGCGTCCTACCACCCTTCAGGGCTATCCGCATATTTGCACCAAGGGGGTAGATATTGAGAAGGTAGAATTTAGAGGAAATATACCCTTCTTTTCGAGGAGAGAGATCAGGTTATAATTTAGGGAACAAAACCCTCAGCACATTCAGCCGGGAATCAAACCCCCAACTGACATCCTTGTTCGCGTGCTCGCAGGCGAGGGTTTTAAACGGACGATTCAGAAAGAAGAGAAGGATTTTTGTTTAAATGATTGCGCGTTTGCCTTGATATAGAGTAAAAACAACATGGTAAGACAATATTAGATGTAAGGATGTTGTTAGTGGAGCAACAGAGTTGTTGTAAAGGGTAAGGTGCGATTGGAAGAACTTAGCTGTAGGAGTAGGTAAGTTGCTGGTAAAGCAACTGAGCTATAGTAGTGGTTAAGTTGCTTGGGGAATAACTAAGATGATTTCGTGGGTAATTTGCTAGTGGAGTAAACAAGAAGATATATTGGGTAAATTACTAGTGGAGCAACTGATCTTCTGTAGTCGGTAAGTGGCTCCTGGAGCAACTTAACTGCTGTAGTATCTGAGTTGCTAGGGAATCAACTAAGAAGATGTAATGGGTAAGTTGCTAGAGGACCAACTGAGCTTATGTAATAGCTGAGTTGCTAGAGGAATCAACTCAGAAGATGTAATGGGTAAGTTGCTAGAGGACCAACTGAGATGATATAATAGCTGAGTTGCTAGGGAATCAACTAAGAAGATGTAATGGGTAAGTTGCTAGAGGACCAACTGAGCTTATGTAATAGCTGAGTTGCTAGGGAATCAACTCAGAAGATGTAATGGGTTAGTAGCTAATGGAACAACTAAGCTGCTGTAATAGGTAATTTAGTAGTGGGTTAACTGAACTGCTGTAGTGGGTAAATTACTTGCGGGGCATGATATTTTATATGGGATAGGTTGCAAACTAAACAAATGAGATGCTGTAGTGAGTAAGTTTATAGTGGAGAAACTTAGCTGCTATAGTGGGTAAATTGCTATCGGAGCAACTTACCTTTAGTAAGGGATAAGTTTAAAAATGGAACAACTGAGTTGCTGTAATGGGTAAGCCAAGTTGCTAGTGGAGCAACTGAGCTACTGTAGGGGGTAAGTTGCTTGCGGAACAACTGCTCTATTGTGATGGAATTCATATCTGTTTCTTAAAGAAATCTGTTATCCAAGCTGCTGTTGACCAATCAGAAGTAGGTCACTTGAGAGAAGGTAAAACAAAGGGATGAAGTTTTCATGCACTGGCTTTATTATTGCACGGATGATTACTTACATTTCGAGGCAATCTCCCGAGGAATTCAGGAGCAGGGGAAATGTAATAAAAACAACAACAACAAAACTAGCTCTTGGACAAACAATCTATTTTGTAAAAGGATTTTCTCTCTGCAGATGAAGTACAAATGGCCAGTCTTAATAGCTATTTTATTAACTTCATGAAAGCCAGGTTTCTAAAATTCCAGCTACATCATTCAATGAAACCCAGGGTGTGCCACAGTCTCGTATGATTACACTTTTCATTTCCACGTTCTACATCAAGTTAATATGAAGTTACGTACAAATTATTTTGGTTATTTTCAATTAAAATAATCACGATTGTTTGGACATAAAGTAGGTCCTACCAGCAAGAGCGTAGAAAACTCATTTTTATAAGGGATCATCATAATATATCGATATAGTTTATATGGGGGTCCGGGGTTCAATCCTTGGTCACGGCACAGATTTATCTGATTGCCAAATCCCTTCCTTCACCTCTGACAAGACGTGTATTAATCACAACTTGTGAATGTGAGGAATGCCAGGCCTCCACCGTGGTTCGGATCCCACGTTAAACTGTATATTCTCCATTTCATCTCACATTCACCCTACCATTACACATTAGCGTAAGTGCGTATAACCCGAACGGGTAGTAAGACGCGGTGCTAGTAATAATAATAATAATAATAATAACATTAATAATAATAATATAGTTTATATATAATAATAAATATATGTGAGAGGGGTTGGATGGGGGATGGCTGGGGGAAGGGCTGTATTTCTCAACCATTGTCTTATATCACAGTTATACAAAACAATAGTTTTACTGATGGCTCTCAATGAGTGTAAAACGTGGTCTCTTACCTTACAAGACGAAAACAAACTTAGGGTGTTCAAAAAAAAGTTGCTTAGGAAGATATTTCGTCCAAAATGGGATAAGTCTACTGGGGAGTGAAGGAGATTACATAATTATGAGTTACATACCCTGTACTCATCACAAAACCTTATTAGGATTATAAAGTCTTGTAGATTAGGGTGGGCAGTACATGCAGCGTGGATGGGAGATTCTAGAACCTTGTTCAGGGTGTTAACTGGCGAACCCAGTGGGAAGATAACGTTGGGAAGACCTATATGGAGATGGTATGATAGCATTTGAATGAACCTGAAAGAGATAGGGTGTAATGAGGCGGACTGAATATAACTAGCTCAAGATAGTGATAGGTGGCGTACATTTGTAATTAAGGAAATTATTAACTTTCGATTTCCTAATGCCATAGAATAAGTAAGTAACTAATAAGGTCCTACAGTTAATAACAAATATCTATGTGACTTATTTTCTCGTACCCACTAACTTGTTTCAATCTCAGAAACTCTTTTTGTTCTCCGAAACTATATGGGTGAACCAAAAAAACTATCTTTGTTTTGAAATGTTCACAAAGTTTGTGCTACGATAATCGGTTTTAAAAATAGCATATAATGAATGAATAGCAAAATAATAAATAATTGGAATTGTTTAGTTATTCGCATACAAAATGAGAGATGAAATTAAAAAAAAAAAACACTATTTCTTATTTAACTGTTTATGCAAATACGTTGACCCCTACTGGGGAGGGAGAGGAGAGGGCACAAGGGGGTCCACAAGCCCCCAAACCTCACCTTTCTACGCCCATGCTTATCAGTAACTAGGGGTGTGTAAAGATTCATAACAATAAAGTCAAAAATTAAATCTCTCTCGGTTCAACTTCAAAATTCACAATAACCTTCGCATCTTCAAAAGAGTTTGCTGAAAGAAGAAATCGTCGATATATAAAGAACGAATTTGAAATATCTGATTAAATATTACATTTTTTACACATATTTTTTTAGAACATGTAATAACACCAACTAGTGTTAAAAGGACATCTCTAGCTTAAGCATGTAAAAATGCATATATGTTTTCATATAATAATATAGTATGCTTTGTTATTTTCTCAAAACGTTTTTTTTACATAAATTCACTAAATAGATAGTTTAAAAATTAAAAGTATTGCGATATGATATGACAAAAAAACTATCTTTGACATAGCTTCGCGTTTAAAAAGTTACCTTCGCATAAATCATCAGGGACTGTATTTTATTTTAACTATAACAGTTTGCTGGTCTCCGTGGTTTTGGGGTGATGTACTCACCCCATGACCCGATGTTCACGGGTTTAAACTCAGTGGAGTTTGACGGAATTCTTACGGAGCGATAAAAATACGCATCCAGTTTTTTTTCGCAGGGGAAGTAAATCCTTTGGTCACATGTCGATGGTGGCATGCAAAAGATCCCTAGATACTATTTTATGAAATACCAATTCCAACAAAACTTTTAGGCTACTTCTCGCTCGCTCAATGTGGAAATAAATGGGTGACTACCGTTATTTCAGAACTCTCCTAGTGCATGGGTTTTCTCCCAGATATATTTGGGTGACACTAACCAGCTGAAGTGATGAGTGTGCTCGCTTCTCTGGTTGGATGGGAAACACACCCGGATCAACCTTTGGGTTGTAGATTCAATATTGTTATTATTATTATTATTATTATTATTATTATTATTATTATTATTATTATATCATTTGGCTTCCATTTGTTACTATAATTCTAAAAAATTATTGAATTTAGACAGCACTCGTAAGAAAATTTGTTGATAAGCGGATTAATCTGTTAATCTTGTCTACTCTGGTTTACTGGTGAAGAAGAGGTCGAGGCTATCATCCCGGCCTATTTTGCCGAGGAAGGTGATTTTCAGTAGCTTCTTTACCACTCTCTCTCAGAGCAAATGCAGGTACATTTCCCCTAAATTATATACTTCCTATTACTAGCTCATTAGTTTAGTTAGATATTGATAGGACAAGTAGTTAAATGGGGTGCAAAAAAAAAGACAGAAAAAAACACTGGTATAGTTTTGTGAGTGAACATATTTTGATACACGACATAATGGGTTCGATCCCATCCTATTACACTTGATGTTTTATTAAACATAACGTGATTTGCTATCATTTATCCTTGTTGCCTACATGAGAAACAATAACTATGTCCTTCCTATCTTTACTCAGAAACGTTAGATGTGGAAACTTTTCAACATACATTTAGACGATCACTCTATCCACTATGACACAGGTGGCTAATTATACAGGGTGTATTTTAATTGGTGTAAAATATTCTAGGGGCGTATTCCCATTGACCAAAAATAAAGAAAAGTTAATAAAAAACATGGGTTTAGAAATGCTTAGTTTTAGAGTTATTAAAGGTTTTTCTAAAAAAAAAATATTGATCGTGGGGGATCCAATGAATGGCATGCTGGGTCACCAGATTTGAGCCCGATGGATTTTTATCTCTGGGGATATTTAAATTCAATTGTTTATTCAACTCCTGTACCTGATGTTGAGGTGTTAAGAGAATGTGTCATAAATGGAAATGAGTAAATACCTAACACCCCAGGTGTATTCAACAGAGTATGACGTATCATGGAACGCAGGCTCAGAGAATACATCTAAGCAGATGACACCATTTTGAACAATTTTTATAATTAGAATGTTCGTCTTCTTGTGTTTTTGTTAAACTTTGTCTTGTCTAATTCCATTGCTTCTAATGTTGGAATTCTTATTAATTTAAAACTAAAATTCCTCCTAGCTAGGAATCTAAGCGTTTCTAGACTCATGTTTATATGAAAATTTCTTAATGTTTGGTCGATGGGAATAAACCCCTAGAATATTTGACATCAATTAAAATACACCCTGTATAGAGTAAAGTAATTCGTAGTTGTTATTTTGATAATACATCATACTACCCGTCCAGTCAATCCACGTTTAATTATATAAATAGGCTAGGGATGAGAAAAGTAACATTTAGAGGAAATGCACACTCCATTTGTGGGGAGGTAAAGAGTTTAAACATTGAATAAAACCATCCTCAATTACATGTAGCCGGGTAATACAGTCCCGACATCTGTGAACCAGGTTAGACGAGGTTGATGTCTTAGTTCACATTCACAACGATGCAGGGTTAACATAGATAAGAGCAGTATTAATATTATCATCATATGGTGCTGCAAGAATTATATAATTTTTACTGTTAGGCATCTCCTCTTTGTTGGAATCTGCTAACTTCCAACCTCTTGGACCTAGCACATACAAACTACCCAGTCCTCGGCCCCCATTAAGGTTGGAGTGTAAGGGGTCTTGAGAAAAGGCAAATGTGTTTGCAGATTTTATAGCAAAAAACTTTTTTTTGCCATAATAAATTAAATATTGCCTCAGTACACACATATATTTGAAATTGTTTCATATGGTGGTATTTACAGTTATTGAATATCTGTCATGAAGATACCGGCATTAGATGACAACATTTTTAAACAAAGATAAAAAGTGTTCAATAAACTCTAGGACATCCATCAAGAAATGTTGACGATATATTGTGAAGAAAATTAAACTCTATGTACAGAAGTAATATTTGATTTCTTTTTACAAAAAAAAAGTTTTGATACAAAAATTGCATAAACACCTACCTTTTTCGCATCCCCTATTTTCCTAAATTAATTCATCACTGCAAAACGGGAAACCAACACATACAAATTGATACATTTTTGGACATATTAGGAATCGAATCCGGGACTCTTAACTCAATAAAGATACACTTTTCCGAAAGAGCTAAAAAGTGTCAGACAAGAAATATGAAGCCTATTATCTAAGAAAAACTATCCTTGGTGCAAAATACACATTTAAAAATGACACATATAAGGTGATAAAAAAAAGGGAACAATTTCAATATCATCATGATTATTTTTTATGGTAGGGTTTGGTTTTGATATCGGTGTCCGAGATTGAAACTCAGCCCTGCAGATCAGAGTCAGGAAGGGAGACCGCAAACCAAATGCCAAGGGATGATTGAGAAACTTTTCTTAAGTGTAACCCGTTAAAGTTAAATTTTTCTTCCTCTTCAAGCAGTAGGTTTGACCTGTATTGTTACCGCTACTATCCCGGCCTATTCCAAGTTCTGTCCAGGACACGTGGGTTCCAGTCTAGTGGAGAAATGTGACCACGGTGGAGCGTGAAGTGAGACGCTTGAGGAACAGAGCTGTATCATTTGCGAAGACACGTACCATTTTTTGGCGTGACGGCTGCCAGATCAAACGTAGAGATGCCTTGGTTAAACTGTTTGATTCAAGAAACACCATTGTGTCACATTCAGGGGCAAGTACCACCGTCTGGTGGGAATGTAACCAAATCAAATGTTGATATGCTTTGATACAAATCTTTTTCTTCGAAACTATTTATGTTTGTTAATTTTAATTTAGTTTGTATCTCTGCTCATTTATTGCAGTTGGTATTTGTCTGAAATATAATGTTCTCAATTTTAAAATAAAGTAAATGTAACATTAATAGCCATACGAACAGTATTACTCGCTCCCATTTTTTTTAGCGCTACTTATTACTATTCGTTAAATCTAATGAGCTTTCCTCTGTGTTACTATCTATAGTAGCTATGTAAATAGTAGGCTTCACTCACTTCATGTTTGTATCGTTACTACAGTCTAAGATTTCTTTTTGGATTTCAAGCTGAAATTTCTACAATCATTTTTTCTTGGATTTAAAATGGATATTCTTCCTTGGTGATCAAGTTATACAGGAAAAAAAATTATATTCAACAATACGTTACACTTATAGAACATAAACGTAGCTTAGAATTTTAAATTCTAATCTTTTGCGATGAGCTACTAAACGAAAAGCACTTTGAATCGTTGCCATATTGAAACGGATAGCTAGATTGAAAAACTATATATAGTGCATATCGTTCAGCCTAGGTTCGAAGAATGTCTATGCCAAATTTATTTAAAATTGGTTCACACATTTGGTAGCTATCGTGGAAAAAAAGCCACTGACATATTTTTGAGTGGCCATCATACTATAGAAATGGATGACTAAACGAAAAAAACATGCGCGTGCGTTGTTCGACCTATTCTCAAAGAATGTCCACGCTAAATTTAATTAAAATTTGTCCAAGAATTTGACAGTTATCTAGGAACAAGCATACAGACAGACAACACACCAAATGGTCAAGTTAAAACAGGACCTCGTTAAGTTCATTCAATAAGTTTAAAATTTAAAAGTAAAGGGTTTTTCATATTTTCACTCAATTTTGATAGATAAAAATGCAATGGATTCATGTATGTTTCGGTTTGGTTAAAAATATACTACAATTTTAAAACTCTCTATAAATCTCCTAATTCCCACTTAGCCTATTTAAATACCTAACCTGAAATTGGATGAGGACACGTCAATCATGATTGCTTCAGCCTTCTTATTTATCAGTGTATAGGAAACGGGATTTCTCCATCTTTCTATTACGGCCAGGTAAAAGTAGTTCTAGACTTAAAAAAAAAACTTTCAAGACTTGCACTACTTTTAGAAGAGTTCTATTTCCCATGTTAGGTCACATAAAAAAATAGGTAAACAAAGTGTTTCTACAATACCTATGCATTTAAAATAATTATTTTAATGATTAGGTTTGTTAATTAGAGGGAGACATCTTTAAGACTAGTGGAAGCACCCGGCATTGTCCGTGGTAGCCACGCAATGGCTGGCGTGGTTACAACCAGCAACTTTTTATTTGCTTCAAAAAACCGAAATAAAAGCTCTTAATTTTATTTCTTCCTAATCAGTTTTTAATTAATTAAAAAAATCAAACCCAAAATTTAAAATTCCGGCTAAGAATTTCACATGTTTATGCACATGAGCTACTAATTTTTAAATTTCAGACCTCTGCGTGTGGTAGATATCATTCACGCTCATTGCAGACACACATACTCTTAATTTTATTTATGTAGAAAAAGAAAGAAGATAGATAACATATTTTTTCTCAAATTTAAATTGTATATTAAGAAAAAGTTAAACATACATATCTAAATGTATTTATATGTTAAGTTTGTTGTTTAATGTTGAAACATATTTATAGACAGTCCACAATTTATTGACACTAATGTATAACAGTTGTATTAATTGACAGTAATGTATAACAGTTTGATTAATAATTATATCTATTTTTAAATATTCACGAGACAATGTTTTTTAAAGATGATGTAAGTTTTGAAAACTACAAGATAAATCCGGCTAGTGACATTTTGTCATTGTTATATAATTATGCAATGTTTATTTTTTAAATATACAAATAGTGCTAACATATCACGGTTTTAAGTTATTTATGTCAACACACACCCGAATTGGTCGACACGTGTACTAAACGTCAGGAACATCTAGTATGGTTTTACATCGAGGGGAGGCTGGGTCTCAAATCTCAGTTGAGTGTATTGAGTGAGCTTTATCCTAAACTATTTACATTGCTCCTTTTTCGCAAATGTAGGTTAATTTCCTATACATTCTACTTTCATCAGCTATACGCCATTAGTATAATTCAATGTGTAAATCTAGGATGGTAGTAATATTCAGTGATTAAAATATGTTTCATCACATGACCTACAAACTAACTTAACCTATGGCAATACACCTAATAGCCTACTACACGCTTGGTATGCTACGAATAAACTATCAGTATGGTAAAGACCTAAGAACGATTTATGTATATTAGGTTTTAAGTAATGTATTCATTTACATTATTTCTCACGATAGAATCACAGAACATTAAAATAAATATTTAATTCAAAATGTGTACCCGTCTTGGTAGCCACATTGTCTTAGGCATCATTCTCCCAATAGATTAGTCTACCAATGACAGGGAGATCGGAGTTCAAATCCCGGTCAGATGTACTGTGAGTGGTTTTCCCTAAATGGTTTTACACCTTTCCTCTAGGTAAAGGCAGGTACAATTCTTCTAAATTCAACTTTCCTCCTTTCTATTAAATTAGAGTAATTAGTACATAGGCGTATAACCCGAATGAGAAGTAAGACGTGGTGATAAAAAAAATCAAAATTTGTTCAACTAACACCAAAAAAAAGGTAACTATTCACAGTTTCGGAAATTAAGTTTCTACGAATCACTTTAAAAAATTCACAGTAAAATAAAATAAAATAATTACAGCTTTAACAATATGACACCATATTTTATGTGAAAAAGAAAAATAACAAGTGGGGGGAAATATTTTGGATCAATTTCTAGCATCTTAATTTTTGTAATTTGGCTTTAGGTAAAGTAGACTTTATGAAGACATTTAAATCACGTAATAATTACATCACCCTTTACCCCTATTTATAAGTGAGATTTACTCAATATCAATAAAGATATTCCCAAAAACTCTTTTTTTTTCTAGGCAAAGTAACCAAAATTTATTAGATATCAACGTTTATTTGTATCATATACTACCATAGAATAATAGTCTTCTTGAATATAAAATGTAAATACAAATTGTTTCAACCATCGGGTTCTACAGAGTTCACAGACATGCCACAGCTAGACCAGCTGCCAATAACAGACATGCCACAGCCAGACCCGCTATCAATAACAGACATATCTTTCATAATCTGGGGCATATGAAAATATATTTTGTCGTTCACATCTCGTGATTGATTTGCTTTGCATGACATTTTACTACTGTTCAGGCTAAACGCTGATTTTACTTTCAACAGCCAGATGTATCCTGCCTTGTCTGAGGTAACCACGCAATGCTTTTCTTTGCTTCAAACAGACAGGAAACAAATTTGTAATTCTTACGACGCAGTTTTTAATAAATTTAAAAAAATCCAATAAAAAAAATTTAAAATTCCAGCTTCAAAGTGTACAGGTTTGCGCAAGGGGGCTACTAATTTTAAAATTGTATCCCTTTGAATACGTTAGATCTCGAGCAATATTCATGACAGAAAGACAGACAAACACACTCTTCATCTTATTAATATAGAAGATAGAAAAAGAAGACTAGAAAATATTTTCACTGCGGTTCTTATATTTAAGAAAGTAAAAGACCCACTGACTAAGTGAAAACGTGAAAAAAATACTTGGTTTCACGTAATTTCGCTACCAACATCTGTCCCTCCTGATTATCTATTATAATGAATTATCGTAAACAGAACATAACCCAGAATACTGAGTTCTTTAATAGGTAGTTTAATTAATTTGTATGCTGATAGACCGAAAGAGTAAGATACGATAAACTATTTATTTTTTAATATATTAGTAACAACAGACGATTATTTCTCTCTAAAAATGTAACCAAACAGGTTTCAACGTGAAAGCTTATTTTAGTTTGAACGATCTAAAAAGTAGAAGCTTTTATATTTTCTCTTCGAAGAATATATGGGCTCTTACAAATTTGTGGGTCTCAGTTCCATAAATCTAGTGAAATAGCGAAATCTGAGAAATACAAACGTTACTAAGTCCACGTACATGTATTCATACGTCAAATAATGTTACTCATATATAGTTTTTAATAGCATTGGTATACACGTGGACAACGTGTCGTCTGGTCTGGTTTGACGATGATGGGAAGGTCAGGGATTGAATCCCGGCTGGGGTGTGATAAGGATAGTTTTTCCTAAATTTTTTCCACTCTTCCTCCACGCAGCTACGGGTGCATTCCCCCTAAACTTCTACTTTCTCCATCTCTACTCCATTAGTGAAAATAATCGTATGTAGAGAATCCAGATTGATAATTAGACGTGATGCACAGACACAAAATAAGAACCCAATGTTTTGATAGATCGTTTCAATGTCGGTAACATAATAAACAAATTAAAATAGCTACACCAGCATCGGTGGTCACACGGACTGCGGTGTTAACAATGCTTAGTCTAGTTTTCTAGTGACTGTTAGGTAGGGGTTCAAAGCCCTATCGGATATATTGAGTGGGGTTTTACTCAATTATTTTTCACTCTTTACACACACAAATTCGGGTGCATTTTCTATAACTTATACCTTAATTATTCCTAACTCATAAACATAAACCATGCGGATGGCATGGATGGATGATAAGATATGATGTACACGGAAAAAACTTCCACATGCAATTTAAATATTTAATTACAAATATGACCTGCTTTGGTGGCCGCATGGTCAAAGGCGTCACTCTCTCAATATACTAGACTTTCAATGACAGGGAGATCAGGGTTCACATCACGGTCGGGTGTACTGAAGTGGATTTTCCAAAATAGTTTTCCACTCTCTCTATCCACAAAAATGAAAGTACATTTCCTCTAAATTCAACCTTCCTCATCCCTAACTCATTGGAGTAATTAGTACAAATGCGTATAACCTGAACAGTTTATAAGATGTGGCGCTAGGAAAAATAAAATACTAATATCCACTAAAATAGGGGATCTTGATTTTCACCCTTTTCGAGTTGAAACTTTTTTATTGTTTCATAAAATGTTCTTATATCATTTAATTCTAATAGTAAACAACACAAAGTTTTAAAGACCACGAAGAGAAATAAACTCTCCGAGTCTCATTTTCCAGGTGATTGGACCCTAATTGGAGCACAATGCCTCAAAACTTATTGATTCTTCTTGTGCCTACCCGTGGACCAGTGGTTGATGAAGACGATAACAGGTCTGATGACACAGGTTCGGTTCCAGTTGGACTAGTTCTATTATTTTATTCTTAAAATTGAGATTTTATTTTTCCGACGCGTCTTACTGCCTGTTTAGGTTATAAACATATGTACTAACTACAATATTGAATTAGCGATAAGGAAGGTTTAATTTATAGGAAGTGTACCCATATTTGAATGAAGCTAGAGTGAAACCCATCCAGGGAAACTACCCCTCAGTACACCCGACTGGGATTCAAACCCTGATCTCCCTGTTATCGTAAGTCTAGTGTATTGTGAGAGTGACTCCTTAGACAATGCGGCCGCCGGAGCAGGATTCATGGCTCTAGAGTTGTATGCCAACTGCTAAGTGTTGCAATGTGAATTGTGAGCTTCGCTAATAACTTGTGTGCGAATGTGTCGTGTCCAAAGGTGTGTGCTAGTGTGAGAACGTAAGAGAGGCGGGGAAGGAAGGAAGCCGGAACGATCGCGGCCCACTAACTGTAGGATCTCATTATGACCTAGTAGGAGTCAGCATCTTATTAGTAGAAAACCTCATCCCTGGCAGATTAATCGAGGATACATGCTGAGGGCACGGATAGTGTACCTGACACTGAATAGGTAGCTGAAATGTATTAATAGTGTCCGACACTGAATATACAGATTAGCTGTATGAGAAATATGTCTAGTAGATTAGCTGAATTAATAATGTACCAGACTCTGATTAGGTAGATTATCTCTATGAATTGGTATTTATGGCCAATCCCTTATTCAAGATGAACAAATATAAAATACTAATCATGAAGCATATTGTTCAAACACTACTAAGTTTATATAAATCAATGGCATAAGTATTATACATTCCATTTGAAAATTCAAAATCATATTTGTTAATTCACCGCTATTCTCTCTGTTTCGTTAAGATGACAAAAATAATAATCGCCAGTCAATTTTGGAAATAGAGTTGGTATAATCCTATGACATGAGCCTTTCTAACAAAAGCCAATGGGTGATCTGGCAAGGTTGAGGCATACTCGTGACTCTTGCTAGGAGATATTTGATGCAGTCTAGATGGCGGGGATTGACTCTTGTCAATCTAAAAATGGAACCCATAAGGGCAAGCGTTTCCACGAACACGACTGGATACAAAATCTGTTGGGAACTTTGTACTGCTGATGTATGGTACGTGGCCACTCTTACCGAGACTTGAGAGATCATGAAGGTACATCACCAGTCTAGTTTTCGGGCTACATTTCACATTTGTTTGTTCACTTTATAACTGGCTAAATCAATAAGCAGAATAAAACCATTTCTCTCATCACTACTATATAGAAAGTACTTCCAAAAAGGTCATGCTTCACCACTGTGGATTTGATTATTTCCCAATAAACGTTCAGGTATTTGTTGATCGTACATGTGTCTGGGCTGTCGCGGTGAACTTGTTTCCCCAGTATTGACCAGCAAGCTGTTGATTGCTTCCAAGCATGAAGGTGTAACATCTCTAGGTCAAGGTGTGTATGACGTCACAGTCTGTTGGAGAAATCCGCAGGGAACAAGATTGTACTAATGACCGGAGCCTGGACAATCTTAGGGGAACGTCTTCTGGACTGTGTCCTTGACTTTGACCTTTAATTTAAATATTCACGATGGCACTGAGGTTGACGTGCCCTTGAGGTGAATGCCAGGTTGGCAACAGAACTTGATTCGGTGAGCTTAAACCATTTAAAAAAAAATACCGCTTTCTCTTTTATGTGTGGATGACAACAATTATTCTAGCCGGTTTGGTGGTGACTTTCATTTGCCAAGTTCAAAAATTCTCTCAACATATTTGAATTTGTTGATATTTTTATCTGTTGTAAAGAAAATTGTTTCTCTCCGTAAATGGCCTAAAACTATAATTATACGGTATTACACAAGCCAAGTTATTTCTTATTAATAGTTTCACGCTCCTCCCATTAGTTTATTCAACACCAAATATATAAATTAATTAATCTAAGGTATAAGAAGAGGGGTAGTATAGTGAGATTTTGGTAGTAAGAAACTTTTAGAAAATACAAACTTATTTTTTGTGGTAAAAAATTATAATATTTTAATACATTATTAATATAATTTAATATTATATTGATAATATCAAAAGTAAAATCTGCAGATCACATGCATTGACGTATGACTACGTGGAATTAGCTCAAGTAGCTTTTCTCGCTACCATATAAGGTTCTTCTTATGAAAATTGGACTGTATATAAAGGAAGTGTATTGATATTATTTTGGAGAGGGGATATGAAAATCCCATAGCAGCCCTCAAGTTATTTGAACCTTGGTCTCCCTGTCATTGACAATCCAGTCTATCACGATAGTGACGCCTTAGAACATGCGGACATCGTAGCCGGTTTCTAACGATTTATAGTAAGATACTCTGTTGGGCTCGAAGCTAAACTCTGGCATTTTGCTATTTAAAGCGTCGAAAAAATCACGTGACTTTAACATCTCTGACGTTAAAAATTTAAGTCAACAAGATCTGTTATCTGGTTGTAAGATTATTGCATTAATCTCAACCAATCATTATTCTATGTCCAATGCCTAGCTCCACACTCTAATGGCGGGCTGTGTTCATTAAATCATTAACATCTTCGAAAACTGTAGTTTACTATGATTTGTGTGTGCACGCGACTTTTATTAATATGTCCTTGAAAAATTGATACCATTAAGGGGGCTGCTTACAAGGGCACTGGGATGTGTTGCGAGCGTCCAGAAATCCCGCGTTATTTATGAGCTGGTTAGTTATTTCAAACCACTGTTAACGCTGAAATGAAGAAGAGAAGTAACAACATATATCTATAGGGATGAAAGTTTTACGTTTTAAGTTGTATAGCTTTTAAATAAATGGTACATTGCACCGCACAGACTTTCCTTTATCTTAGTATGGATGTATTTACTAAAAACTCAATATTTGTGAAACGAAATCATATACATTGTTGCAGAAACACTTCACCAAAGAGCATAAACGAAATAACATACCCTTTTACATAACCATTTAGAAGATAGGAACATCTCTATCTAATCAAAGATCATAACCAACAATTTCAATTTATAAATATATATTTTTTTTTCTTAGCTCTCTATATATATAACATATATATATACATATTTAAATTTTATTATGGCTAAGAAACTATATAATATAATATATATATATATATATATGCTAAGAAACTATCAGTTTTACAAAAATACTCGCTTTGCTCAGTGAGCTTTCTTTGTTACTGGATGTAAACTAATATTATTCCAGCATTGTTTTGAACGTAACAACTTAAAGTTACCTGTATTGTATTGTTTATACCGCACCGACATTAAAGTTGCTCCACCATTTTGAATTTTTTTCGGGGGTTAAATTTTTTTTAAACTTTTTGGAATTTTGCCGTCGGTTACAGGCTAGAAGCTATAAGTTTGCCAAATTTCAGGTTTCTAGCTCATCTGGAGGTGGGTAAACATTAATGTAAGTGAATGAGTGAGTGAGTGAATCAGCCATGTGGCTTTATATTGGTATAATATTCCAAATAAAAGTTTTTAATTTGGAATATTATTATTACTTTATATTGGTAGATTAT
Source organism: Timema genevievae (assembly GCA_902155825.1). Taxonomy (NCBI): domain Eukaryota; kingdom Metazoa; phylum Arthropoda; class Insecta; order Phasmatodea; family Timematidae; genus Timema; species Timema genevievae. The sequence continues at coordinate 107,035 of CABFWO010000729.1, forward strand.
TTTATATCTCAAATAGTTGCGGTGATATGATCAAATTTGGACATTTCTGTGTATGTAAGTTACTCTTAAAATCATTTTCATAGGAAAATTAGAACTGACATTTTGTTTGTAATATAAAATAGTACTTAGATTTTTAAAAAAAATCAAAAGCGTTAAAGTATATTTGGAGGAAATCGATTTTTATATTTTTGCCCTTCAGTAAACTACCCCTAATTTTATGGTTTGATATCTAATTCCAAAAATCCCTCGGGTGAAACCTTGTGAAAAACCTAGATAACAAGGTTTAGCCAGATCGTTAAAATGGTTCAGGCTTTAGGCCAAGACACAGGCACACAGACAGATGGCATCGTGAAAACAACTTTTTCAGTTTCAGGGGCTCATGAAACGCGAGCATTTATCAAAATCTCATGTTCGATTTTTTTTTGTGACGATCACAATACTTCTCTCTCTCTCTCTCTCTCTCTCTCTCCAAGGGATCGATAAAAAGTAAGAATGATATAAGTTTTTATTCACCGACGGTTCACAGGAACCGTTACATTTATTAGATCAAACTAAATGTTTATAATCATAGAGTTAATCTTCCTCAAACAAATAATGTCAATTTTAACAGAGTCACAACATTTATCACCAAGATAATTGAGAGTAATTTTAGTGGTTGTGAAGCTTCAGAGCTGCCATTATCCTAAGAAATAACGCAGTGTGTTGATATAAATCCCTTCAAATAGGCGGTGCCCTTAAAAGGGCTGTACAACTTTATCAATAAAGGATTAGCCAACAACCTTGCACATAAGCCAGCGAATCTTTTCGCTAACAAGATATAGAGATGTATAACTGCTAGAACTGTGTCATTGTCAAAATGCATTAATCTTGATTATGAGTTAAACAACATAAGCTTTGTAATTTTTTAGTAATTGTATAGGAGCTATTGTTAGAAGTTGGGATTCACCATATTTTCCGTCGCCATTCATTACGATGATAGCTCTTCTGTCTATAGTTGTTTATCTACTTTGTATAATGGTCTCATGTTTACAGTTAGAAAGCGCGGTATCTTCCCTTTGAGTTAAAGAACAGCGCTGCAAGATAAAAACCTACACTGTATTATTTGTGACCATAAGAGGCTGTGTTCCTAATTGTTTCTGGGTTTGTTTTTTTGTGAGCCCATTGTCTCCACTTAATGTCCGTAGTTGCTGATGTGTAGTGAGAGGTACACTTTACAAGGCATCGAGAGGTTGAAAAAAGAGTTCTAAATTACCCAAGGTTCAGATATGGTCAGAGGGCTATTAATTTGCTAAACTTGAAGCCAAAAGAGTTAGGCTTTGACTTTGACCTTAGACAAGGAGTCCAACTTCCGTATGAAGAACCTTATCTGACATAAAAACTACTAGATCTACCTTCACGTATTCATAAGTATATTAATGTAATCTCTAAATATACGGCTTGTCTAGAAGGGTAGTAACTAATAAGACTGTGTGTAGGAGTGAAATAAAAGTTATCATCAATATTGTCCTGTCAGTGTAAAATTCTAGTTTTAAATTTTATTCCCCCTCACCTTTAAAAAAATAAGTATTATCAGTGTGTTTGATCAGCACTGTTTCTTAGCCTTGATCGATTAATTTGAAAACCATGTGTGCCAACGTTACAAATTGATGTAAATGCTGTGGTAGTTGAAAGAACCAACACTAAACGTCCTTGAATGATTAGCGTCGTCCTGTCCTTCCGAAACCTCGGCGGACAAACGTTACTAACGTTAGTCCGATTAAGGAGCTATTTCTGAACTAATCTTCCGTTAGAAGCTTTCCTTCTCGGTTTGCTTGTTCCGTACACACACTCCCCATCTGCCAAATCTTCTTTTAATGACTTTATTACGCATACTGTTTGTTGCAATCATGCATTTATTTTTGATTGGTGGGGGACTCCTTATTTGGACAGTTTGTAAATAAAAGGTATATACGAGTTCCTCTCGGGAGTGTGTACAACTTCGTGATGCGTCCATTTTATGAAATAATGTTGCGGTTGAAATATCACAAGACGCATGGTAGATAATAGGCACGTTCAATGCTTACAATTAAATAACAGCCAATTTGAACAGTCACTTGGAAGATTTGGTAAATTAACTGGAAAAAAAAAGAGTTTTCTAGTAAAACTACCTTCAGAAAGGTGTGACATGTTATCTTTCAACCATTAACATTGGTAAAACGTTATCTCTCTCTTTTTTTAAATGTAATTACTCGTAGTGTTTGAAGAACTAAATTTTTTTTATCTATTTTATCTGCATTATGTTTAAGTTTAGTTTCGTTGTATGAATCCAACATATGAAATAATGTGTGTACCACGTCTTACTACCAGTCTGGTCCAGTGACATATTTACCATGATGAGGGTAGAGATGAGTAAGGCAGAATTTAAGGGGAAGACTATCCACAAATTGGTCTATAGTGCAAGAAGGAAAAGATATGATTTTTTCAGTAAACCCAGCCAATAGTCGAACTCTGACCTTCCCGTCACTGTCCATACAATATAAAATAATAGAAATGCCTTGGACCATATGAACACCCTTGCAGGCTACTAAATATTGAGTTCACAATGAGAGATTGATATCCGTTTCTTATCTACTATTTTAAATACACTGCTAAAATTAACATATTTTTAGTGTCTGGTTTGAAAACTTGTATTCGTATTATCACTTGACAGAGAACTCTCTAGTGTACTGTATGGATGGTTTGCTTCGTTTTCTTTATTTTTAATATTTATTTATAAATATCTCAGGCTACAAATGTTCCCCATATATATATATATATATATATATATATAT
>CABFWO010000729.1:110261-134915 GCA_902155825.1 Timema genevievae
TTTTTTTTTTAAACCCTCACTCTCACTGAATTTTCTCTAAAGTTATCCTTTCCTCACATATACCACATTAACATATTTACTATATATGCGTATAGCCTGAACGGGTGAACGGGGGAACGCAATGACAGTAAGATTGTGTGATGAGTGATGACTGATTCGTAAGTTTTGATTTTTAATTAAACTTTGATCAATTAAAACATATTCAAAAATGTGTGTAATATTTCTTAATCTAAACATAGCCCACTTTGAGATTTGTTATAACCGGCGTCTTACTATCTGTTTTGGATGTACGCACATTGCCTGCACTAATTACACTAATGAGTTAGGGATGAGGAAGGTTAAATTTAGAGGAAGTGTACCCACATTTGAGTGGAAGTAAAGTGGAAAACTATTTTGGAAAATAAACCTAAGTACACCCGAAAGCGATTCAATTCACGACCTCCCTGTAATCGTCAGTTTGTTACGAGAGTGACGCCTTAGACCATATGGCCACAAAAGTAGGGTTTTTTTTTAGAAATCATAGCACAGTCAGAAATGTATATATTTTCTCTTTTTCTACATTGAACTTTGTAAAACTATTACATAGCCGAAATATTTGGATTTTATCTTGATCTAAATTATAGCCAAATTTGAGAAGTTACAACAAAGCTATAAATGTATGTATTTTATCTTTATATTTTAATGTTATTTATTGGAAAATCACAAAACACGCAAATTGATGTATTTTTCTTTGTTTAGATTATAGCCTCGAGAAATATTGTGGGAAACTACGGTGATGTTAGAGATGTTCCTAGTACTTTCTCTTTTCCTGGATTAAATTATACTTTAAGAAATTATAGCGATAAAAAATATGTTCATACCATGCTATTTTTTTTATAAAATTATGCCTTGAAAGTTCATAAAATATTTGGAAATACATACCTTCAATCTTGTATTTTAAAAAAAATACTTTTATCTAGATATCATAGAATAACTGAACAATATGTTTTGCTATTTTTTTAAATTATAATTTAATAATTTAATCGAACAATTTGAAATGAATGCATTTTTCTCCTTGTCTAAATTATACCTGGACAAATTATAGCATTGTGTAGAATGTATTTGATTACAGACACGAACAAGTTGGCGTGGTTGATTACATGGCGATGTTTTATTTTGTTTGCCAAAGCATAAAATACCAAGTTCAGTCACTTGAGCTCTGAAGAGATTTATTTACATTACAAGGATGTTCCATGCTGATGAACATTTGGAATGAAGGCAGTCAATTCATACATATTGTATCAAAATGCACTTTGTATGTTTATACGTTTATTAAATTGTAATGAAAAGAATCTAGTTTATCTCCTTGGTATACAAATAGCTATTAACTAGTAATGGCATACGAAAAATTATAAATAAATAAGTTAAATGCTATTTAACACTTATATTTTATTGACGTAGAAATAATATAAATGAATGGTTAAAAATATAATGAGAATTAATAGCCAGAGCTATTATTTATGCTTATTAGTGGGGATTACTCCACCTAGATATCATATTCTGAAAATTGAAAAATGACACCTGGACCGGGTTCGATTCCCGTGTCCAGGTGTCATTTTTCAATTTTCAGAATAAAAATATAATGAACAAGCGTTTTAATATATATATAGTTTTAACAACTATAAAATATAAGGTTCAATCTATTTTTACCGAGCCTGTAACTTAAATTTATATATTATATTACTCATTTATCATACATAAAATATATATATATTTATTTTAAAAAGCCTACCCAATATACTATGATACATTTATTTATAATATATATATAAATATATACATATTTGATTTAAGATGTTTTTAAATTAAATTAGATCATAGCACCACGTCTTACTACCCGTTCGGGCTATACGCTTAATTACTATTTACGCTAATGGGTTAAGAATTGGGAAAGTTGAATTTAGAGGAAGTGAGCCCAGATTTGTGTAGAGGGAGATTGGAAAATTATTTAGGAAAAACCAACCCCAGTTCACCCGACCGAGATTCGAACCTCGATCTACCCGTTCTCGGCAGTCTTGCTCAACGGGAAACTAGGGCGTCAGCTAACTACACCACCGAGGTGGGTTTTGATCTAAGAGGAATGAATGTAAAAGTAAAGTAGAACAGAATGCACCCTCACTAGTATCGAGAGGGAATGGAAAAACCACAGTGATCGATCACATGTGTGATAATGCAAGAGCCCACGTGTGATTTTTTCCATTACATTGTTCGAGCTTATACGGGTGTAGTTTATTCTATGATACCCTCAATATCCTCATCCTTAAATCAAATAGCCCATGTTTTCACATTTATATAAATTATATATATTTATAATCATAAATGTTTGTGTTTTTTGCTATGGATAAAGACGGCCCTACCATTTTATTATGTAGGTGAGATAATACTGCTGATAGAATGTAATAAAGTAAATATAATTATTTTAAAAATCTCAAATTCTAAAAGTAACCCTTTCATCATTTGAGAACCAAAGCTATGGACCTTTAAAGAAATTTAAAATTAATTGAATACCTTTTTACTATACTTAGGGACTATTGATTTATTAACTAGTCTATTAATAATAATACCACATCACCAAATAATCCTAATCCAACCCAAATCTCTTGAACCAATTTCGAACGATCACTATTTTGTGTTGTTTATTTCTTAAATTTTGATGCACTTGTTTCTTATGTTTGTGCATTTTTACAGGCTACAACAAAGTAGGATAAAATAATTTTAAAATCCTAATACGAAAAAATTAGGCTCACATATTCATGAACTTCAAAAGTTCAAAGAATTACGTGCATCATACAATAAGACAAGCGGAATACCAAACAACCTTTTTAAAAAAATATATTAAAAATCTATTAGTTTAAATTCTCAAGAATGATTATAAGTTTTCAATATAACAACTGTTTCTTTATATTTTACTTGTATGAGAAAGTGAAAAATTTATTTATTGGTATTTACACATATTTATATTTTAACAAAGAAAACTTACTCCAACATGGTATTGACTATTTGTATGGATACATCTTACAAATTTTATTTTAATCATCGCCGTTGAGAAAGTTATTTTACTAATAAAGGCTTTTTTTTTGCATGTTATTTTCCAAAATTTAATTCTGAATTATTTTCATGACAAAACTCAGTATAGGTTGATCTAATATTGTTCTAATATATGTGTATTTTTAGTATATATTATATTAAATAATTCTTATCTAATTTATATGTGCCGGAAATTATGATTATAATAGAAACTCAAATACATTTTATAAATAATTGAGCTATTCAGAAGATAAATGTTATAATAATTGACTTAAAATAATAAAATAATATTTAAATTAATCTTAAACATTTTTTCAGTGGTTAAAATATGTAATTAAATGATTTTTAAAATGGCTGGATGAATGACAGTTACATTGAATTAAATTAAATATAATATAATAAAATATATTCCAAAATTTATATCCAAAGAACCATTCTCAAATTAAAAATTAATATTTTCTGATAAACAACATCTACTATGATAGTAATTATGTTACTGACAGATGAATTACAATAGCTGTAAGTATGGTGAAAATAGTGCAAAGCAAGTCCTATTTATAACACTACTTCAAACCACTATAAGAAATGAGAAGAAGTAAAAGAGTTTTAAACTCAATTCTGTTCTACAACAACTTTTCAATAAATGTTGCAATGATAATAATATTCTTCCCATATAAAACATCGGTTTTAAGTATCTCTAACTTAGGCCTACTACTTTCCACCTGCAGCTTCAATTGTTTATTAATCTCTTGCTTTATCAAATGACATCGCTACAATTATTCTATCTGACCACTTAGCTCAATTGGTAGCTCATCCGCCAACTGAGTTAACAGTTCACAGTTTGATTCTCGTTATGACCAAACAATAATTTACTAACGGTGAAAATGGGGCTTTCCCTTCACAGTGATAAATTAACGACCGAAGGTGTTAGATATTTTGTAAGTCATGTACTTATATTATCAGTCAATACAATACCAATTTTAACTATAACAAATGTTGCGATACTCTTTGGTCAAAATTAAATTAAAATTAAAAAGTATTTTACCTCATTGTATGTCTCCTTTGGTATTGAGTTTCCGTAGTTATTTCTTGATTTTCAGAAACTTCCAGATGAGAAAGTCACTTACTAAATTTCACTCAACTGATTAATGGGATTTAATTTTTGGTTTCCACAGGAAATTTTGTTTGAAATTGTTTTAAATATCAAATGTATGATTATTCTTTGAAAAAAATTTCTTCCCTAAAACCTTTAAAGAATTACTTGTTGAGTTGTTTAGTGTTTATAATTGAGTTGGTATCACTGTCCCACTCGTCCCGGCCCTTGTTATCACTGGAAGGAGAATCGCGACGTTAACCACGCGACTTCTCGACGTCTTGACGTGAGCAACACGTGTCGCACACCTTCTGGTCTTTGAGGGGTGTGTGTGCTTCGGACGATGGTGACGTGTGGAATGATGCCCGGGAGATACCAAGATCACACTTTTTATTTTACACGCGGCGAGAGAATAAAAAAAAATAAACCCCAACCAACAACACGGGAAACGATTGTAGACGACATTCGGAGGTTGGTGGGAGGATCTACATGCCTCCTCCTCCTCCTCCTTCCTTTCCCCTCCCACCATAAACTCTCCTCACCCTACTTTCCCCCAAGCTTCTTCTTGCAAGGTGGACTGTAGAATTCTAAAGTCTGGTTCATGCTCAACAAATTAAGCGTTAAGGGCGCCGCCTCCTTGAAAGGCGATATTCTCACAATGCGACACTTATAGGAATCGCTGTTCTGAAATCTCATAGCCACTAAAACAATCCTCTACTGTCTCAGAATGTTTTGTTGTGAACCTGTTAAAAAAAATTACTTTATTTGTTTGAGGATGGTTATATCCATGTTTATAACTATTTCGTTTGGTCTCAAAACTGAGACCTTTCACTTAAGACGTTGTTGTAAATTAGCTAAACCCATCTACATTTTAGCATAAGCCATGTTTAGAAATAATAAAACAATTATTTAATAACGCGGCATTTCTTATTGTCTACAACGCGTCTCGTGTGCGTAAACAGTATAAAATTAATGCTATCATACGAACAAGGTGAATAAGCCTACTCGTGTTATGACGGGTCGTGCGTGTGTGGTGTATCGGTTACGTAAGTTGCTGTCAGGCCTGCCGCTGTCAGATTTATCTATCTATCTATAATTCCACAATGATTTCAAGATTCAGCTGGAGTGGGACTTGCGCAGTTCGAAGTATGGTAGGAATGGGCTCATTTTATCAATCTTAAGCTCGGGGACAGGGCTAAAAAACAACAACCCTCATACTAGCCACTCGATTGGTTGAAAACGTTCCTCTAAGTTGGCCCCTATATAAAACGTGATGTCAAGTCCACACACACTCATACACACATATGTATATATACACATAGGTGTGTGTTTGTGTGTACGCGTGCCTGAACGCTGGTATTTTATTAGCCTAACGGGTGGTTTCATTGCCAATGGACCATTTTAAATATATATCGACACAATTTGTAGTATAAAATTTTAAATAAAAGTTGGAATATACTAGCTACCCATATTTAAAGGTTAAAAGAGGGAAAAAATGTGTTTTTTTAAATACCTGTAATAAAGTTGCCTATGAAAATATTAATTTCAGTTTAAATAATCTTATTAACTTAAAGACTGAGCTGATACATATCAAAGCCATTTTATATAAAATAGAGTATTATAATGGTATGCGTTGTGATTTTTATTAAAACCCGGTTTCAAATTAATTTCTAACTAAATTAATAGTTAAAAGAGTGCTATTTTTCTGAAGCGCTTCCATGAGCTGGGATTGTAGGTAAAACGATTTAAGGCCCATATTTTTGCAGTTTTTATATAGCAACTGTTTTTGGTCAGTAGAAATCAAATAATTCTCCAATAGAAAAATAGAGTTTAATTTTATTCGCATGGTGACCTCAATAGTTCTTAAATATTTGTAAAGGGTGTCCTGGAATTCAATGACAACTTTTTATCTTCATTTAAAACGTTTGTGATCTAATTCCGTTATTTTCATGACAGCTTCAACAACAGCTGTTGATATTATCATGAAAAGAAAATTAAACTCTATATTTGTAATGGAGCAATATTTTCTTTATTTAGATAACCAGTCTCCGCTAAACGATGCTTCTGTTGATATTTATTTTTGGATAAGCAAATCATGTTAATTTTCGAGTAGGAATAGGAGAATTTGAAAACAAGCTCAAAGTAAACGTTAATTCTTAATTCTACGAGAGTGAATCAGGCTTAACTTTTGTAGTTTGATCGTGATGGAGGGGGGAAAAAGGGGGAAAACGTTGTTGGACCAAAGGAGAGGAACATTTAAAAAGCGGGGGAAGTAAAGGGATTTTAATAAGATATACGAGAAAGGGCAGGAAGTAATAATGTTTTGGGGAAAAGAACCTCTGTTTTTTTTTGTGGTGTAAAAAGAATCACTTACATGGTTTTAGAAAACTAGAGCGAGAAATGTTGTTTTTTTCTTTGAATGTGGGTTACGTTCGGAAAGGACGTTCTTTAATGGCAGATTTATTAAGTGTTTTTTTTATCGTTCTATGAATGCTGTGAAGAATTCGTTTTATCTTAAGGTTTGTTTATTTTTCACTCTGTTTCCGTTTTAACTGACGTTCTCTATCGTGATGCATCTAACAGAGTTTTTTTTCCCCTTTTGTTTAGTTGTTTGGCAGTAATTTAGATCTAATATTTAAGGTATTATATAGAGTGTGGACCCCCTAGAACACTAAACCCCCTCAAATCTTGAAAGATATTCAAAAATTGTGAAATCGGGAAAATATTTGATTCGAAATTAGAAAGATTAAAAAAAAGTTAAATTTTGAATAATTTTTTGTATAGCTCTAATTAGGCTTATTGGTTATTAATGAATGAAAGGCATGGGCGTAGGAAGGGGGCCTATGGGGTTCAACCCCCCTACCCAAGTTTTTTGAAGTTTTTAATATGAATATTAAATATGCCTTGTATAAAACTGTAAATAACTTGTAGAACCATTCACTTTTCAAAAATTTACCATTGTAAATGCATGTCACTTTTTTTTTTAATTCAACAGATGACCACTTCAATTAGCTTCTAAAAACAACCCATTTTCAAAAATAAGTTGGGGAAGACCACCTTCAATAGCTTCTAGAGGCATTAAATTAAAATAATTAAAACAGGCGAGGACCATATCAAATAGCTTCTAAGGGCTCTCAATTTTTAAAATTTGCTCTTTTGCTTAGAATAGATTTTAGAGGCATTTAATTATATATTTTTAAATGCTAGGCTAAAAAAAACTCTAAATAGCTTTTAGGGCAGTTCAAATTTCTAAAATATTCTTTGTGAGGACCACTTTAAATAGATTCTAGAGAATCAAATTTATAAAATAAATCTGGTGAACACTTATTAAAATAGCTGCTATTACAGAATAGGCCTATATTTAAAAATCTCCAAACTAGGACCACCATAAATAGCTTCTATGAGCATCCCATTTTCTAACATTAACTGAGGGAGAGGGGGGTAAAAAGTTCATAAAAACTTTGTTGTTACTTGTCCCTCCATCCCTTTTACACAAATAAAGTTTTACCACTACTTTATAATATAGTAATGTTCTCAGGGTTTAATAGTAAGTCTTATGGTGCGGCAGAAGGGAGCACGAGTAAATTAACAGTTTTTATAGCATCACATTTTTTTTGCCATAATAAATCAAATATTTCTCCAGTAGCAACCAAGAGTTTAGTTTTCTGCACATGCTAATAACAACAGAGCTTGAAAATCTGTCAAGGGTGTCCTGGAATTTTCTTTTTCTCTTTATTTAAAAAGTTTTGACAAAATTCCAGGACACCCTTAACAGATATTCAAGATCTGTTGATATTAGCATGTGCAGAAAATTAAACTCTATATATCTACTGGAGAAATATTTTATTTATTTTGTCCAAAAAATTTCAATTCTATAAAAACTGTAAAAATACTTTTGCTCCTTTCATAAGCTTACGACTTTGAGCCACCCCCAATTAAATTCTCCCTATTCCCACGATAAAAGGAATAAATATACATACATTTTTGTTGCTATTTATTATCTATTACTCCATTATATATTTTTTTATGTTTATCATTTTTACAATATATGGATTCAGATTCGTAGAATGATGGATTTGAACTATCGCTATGATATATTATCGCTTAATTAAAACCTTTACTAGCAAAATAGCCCAGAGACGAAATCAAATGAAAATTTTTGGGTAATATATTTTAATATTCCTCAGACTTTTAAAATATTGTATTATATAAACCTATTTTAGCAAATAGTAGATTAATATGTATTAGTGTATATTCACAGTTATTATGCCATTTTCGGAAAATTGATAATATATATATACTAAAACATTGCAAATATGTTTTTTTCACTTTGGTTATTACTTTTTGACATCTCGTCTTACTAAGCATCTTGGCTGCCATCATTTAACTAGGTTAAGTAAGTATAACACAAATGGGTAGTAAGACGTGCTGCTAAACAAAATTAGTAGGATGGGGAAGTTGAAATTTAATGAAAATGCACCCACACTTGTGTGGAGATATAGTAGGAAGAGATCTAGTAAAAAACTACCTTCAGTACATCCCACAAGAATTTAAACCACACCCTCCTTTTCACCAACAAATAAGATTGAAACATATTAACGTTTATTCAGCGTGCCTAGTGTGGGACTAAAATAGAATCTATGAGATGAAGCTAGTTCGTATTAAGGCCTTCGGTCCTGCCGAGTGCAAGTCTAAAACCTATTTTGTGGGATGGTCGGTGGGAGGGTGAAAGGCGTGGCGTGGCTTCACAATTTACCAAAGTGTCCTTCCGCGCCAACAAAAACAGATGGATCACGGAAACCGTATATGGCGCTAGCTACTGGACAGGTCTTGCGGAAAAATCCTACGTTTGGAAATATCAGTTTTCTTGAGACCGAGTGAAATGTTTATAGTAATATTCTCAACAACTCTTCTAAGATAACGTATCAATGTTTATTAGTTGTTATATTTTCTTATTTTTTGTTATGCAGCCAGCCGTTTTCTATTAACAAATGTCAAAATTATTGATATTTGATCACTGTTAAAATTATAGAGGAGATGTTTATATAAAATATTACTTAATCAACATACTTCTATTCTTTAACCAGCTATTTCCGAAATTGAAAATTACAAAATAATAAAAAAATTTGAAGATAGCTGTTTGTTCCCACGGCTCTGCATTTCCACGCCCAATGAAAAGGGCCAATCGACTTAAATATAAATTGCATTTGTCTGCTGAATGAATGTTTGAAAGATTGAAAGAAACGCCCAAAGGTTAGTTTACAACTTTAATTTGTACCTGTAATTTTTTATCAAACATATGAATATAAATATTATTGTGGCATTAAAAAAGATAAGATCTAGATGTTTTAACGAAACTATCTAATTAAAAACGTGGTATGAGCTATGTCAATATACATCTCAAGTGGTTAAAAGTTGAAGGAAGTGTGATTAATTTTTTCTAATATGTTTGAAAGGACATAAAACTTAAAGCAAGCTAATATATAGAGTAACAAACACAAAAATAAAATTTCTAAAACTAAAATCCTAATTTCCTACTAAACTAAATATTTAGTAATTAGAATAATCACTCCCTTTTCGTGGTATTTTTAGATTTTAAATTTTAGTTTTTAGTGTACATTTAAACTGTTTTTTATTTGCTAACATTTTAAAGCCTTCGTTCCTATCTTTACTTAACTATTTTTATCTGACTTTATATATATATATTTTTAAATAGTTCTTAGCTTATAGCCCTTAATTTCGGTCTGGCCCATGTCCAAATACAAACAAACATTATTTTTTGCTCTGTTCTCTAAACGCAACATAAAATATTAAATCACTCCTTTCATTAATATAATATATCTACTGTTAGTATAACAGTAGGGGACATGCAAACAAAGGTGCCTGTCTGATAATGCCTGGTTAACTGATGATGCGATAGGCTCTTGTTCGAAACCCAGCCAGCTGTAGAAAAGCTATTTTTCCTAAATATTTTCCCCCTTCCCCTTCACGTGAATAATTGAATACTCAATATACACTTTTTTACTATCATTATTACAGCATTTGCGTAAATACTAAGCTAGCTCAGATGAGTACAAAAGATGGAGAATCAAAACATCACTAACCAAAATCACAAAAATATATTGGTTAAGTTTTTAGTACATATTCACCTGTCCGAAAATGTCATTGCTGTGAATAGACCCTATTACAGGTTCGTCTCTTGTTAGTCAGAACAGGCCTATTGAAGACTAGGCAAAATGATAAGGAAATGTAATTACTCGGACAATTTCCCCTCCTACTCCCCACCCCCGTTTTCTGCATCTTACCACCCGTCCGGGGTGAGGAAGGCAGAATTTAAATGAAGAACATGAAACAGGATAACAATTGAGCAAAAAATCGCCCTTAGTATACCAGTCTTGGATTAGAACCCCCGATCTCCCAGTCACCTGAGAACCAAACCAGATGAGCTTGACGTTTATTCCGTGCACCCACCGATGCAGTTGAGACCTGCAGTTTGGACACTATTGTTTTTGTTGCAACATTTTTGGAATGCAAGACATCGCCAAGTCGAAGGTTGTACACTAACTAATTACATTAAATGAGCGCTTGAATCGACTTATAAATAATAAAATATTGTACCAATGAGCGTTAAGGTGCGGTAGAAGGGAGCACGAGTAATTTTACAGTTTTTATAGAAATACTTTTTTTGGCCAAAATAAATCAAATATTTCTCCAGTAGCAACATAGAGTTTAGTTTTCTGCACATGCTAATATCAACAGATCTCTAATACTGTCAAGGGTGTCCTAAAATTTTGTCAAAACCTTTTCTCTTTATTTAAAAAGATTTGACAAAATTCCAGGACACCCTTGACAGATATTCAAGATCTGTTGATTTTAGCATGTTCAGAAAACAAAATTCTATGTTGCTACTGGAGAAATATTTGATTAATTTGGCCAACAAATTTATATTCTATAAAAACTGTAAAAATACTTGCGCTCCCTTCTGCCGCACCTTAAAATGAAAACTATTCGTTCCAATGATTAGGTCGGACCGTCATTTTAGGTCCCCACACACGGTCATTTCCGGTTTGATGCCAAGCCTGTCATGTCAGAACTGTCATTCCGGGCTTACCAGGATTCACCATACATGTGTCATGCCGAGACTGTCATTCCCTGCTATGTGGAGAACAATTTGTACTCGTTACAAAAAATGTGGTCAAAGCTATGACGCGAGAGAAAAAGTCAAAATAAATTATTATAATTATAAGTTTGCATAGCTATTGATCTCCCCCTTTTTACTTTCTCGCTATCTTACAGGTAGAGCAAGTATTGTGATCGTCAAAGTAATCAAACTAGAAATTTTGATGAATCGCAAGGTTTAATGACCCCCGACCTTGAAAAAGTTGTTTTTTAACTTCCGTCTGTCTGTCTGTCTGTCTCTCTGTACCTCCGACTAGAGTCTAAATTATTTTACCGACCAGGCTAAAGCTTGGTATCTAGGGTTTTCATAAGGTTGCCCCATGGGATTTTTGGAATTGGATATCTAACCCTGAAATTAATGGTAGCTTACCGAGGGGAAAAAAGAGAAAAAGTCGATTTTATCAAAGTCAGCTCTAACGAGTTTGATTAAATTTCATTTCAAAACATTTATAAATATTTCAAACAAAATGGCTATCCTCAATATTTCGGCAAAATGACTTTAAGGACTCCGGTCTGAAGGGTTAATTTTAATTTTTTTATCATATTTATGAAATTACTTATTATTTAAAATGTGTAGATCTATTTATAATACAAATATTTTATTCGAGACATATTTTTATAAAACCAATAACTTTCAAGTTATACGCAAATATATATATATATATATATATATTTTAACTTTTCGAAAACTAAAGGTATTGCGACCGTAAAAAAATCTAATCTGAAACGTTAATGGATATCGACGTCTCATGACCCCCCGAACCCTTAAAAATAGTCTTTGAAATGCCGTCTGTCTGTGGAAAACTAAGAGTAGTTTAATAAAAAGTGAAAAGAGAAAAAATAGATTTTCTCAAAATCGACTCTAACGATTTTCATTAAAATTCGTATCTAGGCATTGATTAAGATTATAAATAAACTGGCTATTTTCATTTTCCCATGAAAATTATTTTTGGGTACTTTACAGAAGCGGAAATATTCGTATCTCCACAACTATTTGTGATACCAAATAACTTATCATTGCAAAATTGTAGTACTATTAAAAAAAACTTTTATATGAAATATATTTTTATAAAACCAACATTTTATGAGATATTGGCAAATATATTAACAACATGTTGTGGACTTTAATTGTAAAGAGATATTACTTAAGTTTTAACGAAATAATTCTCTAATGCCATAGAGTAAGAAATGAGTAAGTCTCTCAAAAATTGTATGTTCTCTTTCTTTCAACCTCTTAGGGGAAATGTTTGTGCAAAAATGATCTATCTCTATCATTTTAGATTCACTAGTCAATATTTACCTATTTTATTGGTCAACATTTATAAATGAGGAATTTAATATCAATGCAATAAACATAAGATGTGCAACACCTAGTAAAATGTCGAAAATTTTAAACCGGAAGTCGACATTTTCATACGAAACGTTGAATCTTGGGGGCCCTAATATCAATATTTTTACTTTCTCGCTAACTTACAGGTAGAGCAAGTATTGTGATCGTCAAAAAAATTGAAATCGAGATTTTGATGGATGTCGACGTTTCATGAACCCCCGAACCCTAAAAAGTGTTTTTTGCAATGCCGTCTGTCTGTGAGTCTGCTTAACCCTAAAACTAATAGCAGTTTACTAAAGGGTGAAAAAAGAAAAATTCCATTTTCTCAAAATCAGCTATAACGATTCTCTCTCATTTAAGAATCAATTGTCAATAATTACCTATTTTATTGGTCAACATTTATAAAAGACAAATTTAATAGCAATGCGATAACCATAAGATGTGCATCCTCTAGTAAAATGACGAAAATTTTACCCGGAAGTCAAAATTTTAATACGTAGTGTAGACCCTTGGGGATCCAATATCAATCTTTTTTATTGGTCTAAATATACAAATGAAGACGTTAATTATTTAAAAATAAAATCATTAAATTTAAAACCATGAGTCAAAAAATATTTTACGTATGTATAGCGCAATTTTGTTCTCAGGTTCGTTAATGTATATTATATTATGAATTTTGAGTAAATTTCGCCATTTTTCAAGCAATAGAGCGAGAAAGTCCGTGCGGATTTCCGTACCATTTATTTAATCTTGCAAGTGACTTTTATGATAGCAGATAAAATCTCATGTGGTTTTGTGTTAACAATACTGTTTTTAGGGCAAACTACAAATTACTCTAGATAATATTGATATATTCAAGAATAGAGTGAGTTAAAATCAAGAAAATGCATCAACATTCTCATATTGATAGGATGTGAGAATCACGAATAAAAATAAGAATAAGTATAGTTGATGAGAACAAAGAATTTCTATTATATCAAAGTATTGTTTGTTGTGCTAGAGTTCAATACTTGTTAATGAGCTAGGCATACGCTTATTCCGGCTATTTTATACTGAAGGGACAAAATAATTAATTTTTTACTAAACTTTTTTTTACTATTACGGTTAATATTATTGGTACTAACGGCTTAATTTAAGTGATAGGGATGAGGAAGTGCAACTGCATGCTCAAATAGGATGGATGAGAAAATTACCATAATTATTCACATGTGAAAAATGTCTAAAATGCACCCGACTTAGATTCGAACTTTGTGACCGGAAATCAATTATATCATGAAAATGACAATGTTCTAAGGAATTTCTATGGTTATACCTATAGGAAATGTTAAAGAGAGATATAATTTACAATAGTTCATTATTTTACAATGAGTCGATTAATAATGTCTATATTTTAAATTATGACCAAGAATTTGTATTTATATAATTATAATCTATTCAAAATCATTGATTTGGAAATGGTTAATATATAGATAGCACATTTAACATATTAAATCTTTAAGTCGACTGTTTGTTTTAATCAGTGTAAATCAGCAAAATAAACAAATCATATATTTTTTAGCATCATATATTATTAGCATGTTTTCTAAATCGTTATACAAAATGTGGTAAAAATAGAAGTAAAGCAATTTATTTTTCTAGAATTTCGGACACAATTGATCCAGTTAATATTAAACGCGGGAAAAAACCATGATATTATATTAATAAAGTAATTAGTAGGCCATATAGAGTTTTGTTGAATTAAGATGAAATATATTCTACTTGGAGGTATGGTTGTCCAACTAAAAGTTGTGACTCGAACAAAAGTTAGATGGTAGAATTTTAGCAAGAAGGAACTATTAGAAAACAAAAACATTTTATTGATTTCAAATTGATATAATTTTAATTTATAAATAATATTATTTAATATTATCAATAAAAAGCTACAATTTCAGATGACATCTTATAAGTATGTGATTTTTTATTTTATTTTTAACTGTTATAACTATGGGAAAAAATTCCCCCTATCAAAATTGGACTGTAGTTTAGAACAGTATTGGAAAAAGATTTATTTTTATGGTCAAACATAAACTAAATAATTAATTTTGTGAATAACATTTAAACTCTTGATTCAAAAATGTGTAACTAAAGAAGATAAAAAGCTCAAATTTATGTTAGGGATGTAGGGAACGCGAGAAAATGGCAATTTGTTTGCAGTTTTTAGTAAAAAAAATTTTGCTGGCCAAAATAAATAAAATATTGTTCTAATAGAAACATATTTTCTTTACATGGTATTATCAACAGTGTTGTTGAATATATGTCATGAACATAGCGGTATTAGATGAGAAACTATTTATATAAAGAGAAAGAGTTGTCATTAAATTCCAGGACACCCTTGACAGATATTCAAGAAATGTTGATATCACCATGTGAAGAAAATTAAACTGTGTTTGTATAGAAACAATATTTGATTTATTTTGACCAAAACTATGTTTTGCTGTTAAAACTGCAAAAACACTTACCTTTTCTCACTTCTCCTACAGCCCCATTCTTAAGAAGTGCCTATGCATGGATGGAGATATCTCGCTGGGACGTTTTTTGTTTTGGTTTTTAGCACCGCATCTTACTACCAGTTCAGGTTATACGCATATGTACTAATTATGTTAGTGTCTAAGGGTTTAGGAAGGTTGAATTTAGAGAAAGTGTATCCGCATTTGCTTGTAGGGAGAGTAGAAACCCGTTTTGAAGAAAAAAACCTCAGTGCACCCAATCGAGATTCGAATCTTGATTTCCTCGTCATCGGAAGTCTAGTCTATCGTGAGAGTAGTGCCTTAGACCGTGCAGACACTGGGGTGGGTTTAAACTTACTACTGATAACAATATTAATATTTTACTTTAAGACTTAATCTTACACTGAAATTAGCTACAGAGGTATTGATGAATGTATGTTAAGGGCCGTCATAGTTGTAGTCCCAGGTTTCTTGGGGCCTGTCAGTCCACCCCTGTGGGGTGGGTCATACTTGAAGGAATACGTTATATTTATTATAATATTTGTTTTGAATATCTGATATTCTCAAATTTCAATCAGATGTCTAAAAACTACAAAATAGACACGAGAAACGACCATGGGATCCTTGGCCTAGCACAACAATGTTCTACTACTGAGAAATCCAGGGTGAATAAAATATACTATAAAAAATTAAAACGTGTCAAATAAATTGCAAATATTGATATTCTTAACAAACATTTACCTATATATTTTAACTCAATAAATCAGAAAAGAAAATATTAGATTATTTTTAACCCATAAATCAAATTATATCTATTAATTAGGATGTTAGAATTGATTATGTAAGCTAAAAAGTATTTAAAACTAATATGTATTTGTTATTTGTTAATCTAGTAAAATAATATTCTGAGCAAATGATGTGGTGAATGATTTTTCAACGTCCTGCAAATGTTCTGTATAGAAATAAAACCTGAATTCAGATGTATTTATTTTAAGTAGCGAGAAAGCTTTTCACCAAATTTAAAAGTGGCGTTACTGTCAAAGTTTGACATAAATCTGGCAGAAGGTTTCTTTAGTTTAAAATAGTTTCCCTTCCAGATACGCAGCGTAAAACTGCCGCCTCACGATATTATTAATGTTAAACATATCTTCAACTATTATTTAAAGATAATCATCTTTTTAAATTATATCAATTTTATCTAGACAAATGAGCAAATAAATAAAATAAACATAATTTTAATGCATGAAATTAACTTAAATTTAATTTAAACTTTATTATCAAATAATTCAAATCTAGGATTCAAGAAATTTATAGGTGGCGGAGGGAACCTATTTACTCTTGAAAATGTAAATCTCCCAATCTACTCTAGAAGCAATAAGTTAGAAGATGGCCCTAGATTAATAAATATTTCGAGGCTATTAGAGTATGTTCAATGATTTCGTCATTCCTTTAAGTTTAATGTTTAACAGCAGTATTAATCTAATACTGTGCCGTATTTTATTTACTTTAAATCATATGAGTTGACTAATTAAATATACAATACAGTAGGCCTGCCGTACCCATTTCATTTTATTTGCGTATTGTTCCGGTTACCATGTGATCTGCACATTAAGATATTATATACAGTATTTATTTACGCATTCAGTCATTAGTATTAAATATATTGTATAAAATACATAGTGTGGTGGTTATATGTTTAAAATAGTTTCATAAAGAATAAACCATGTATGATAATTGTAAAAACCATATTTTCCCAAATAATTGACATATTTTTTGAACCCAGGTGTCCGCTATTGAAAGATCTCACTATATCTACTTGTTACACATATTATAGTCTAAGATAATATCGAGAGTCAATGAGCATTGAGCTATAAACATTAATCAGCAATGCATGACTAGTTTGAATCCTGGACATTTGTCTTCACTTGTACTGAAATCGTCCAGGCTGTGAGCAGGCCTTGCTAAAAATACGATTCAAGGGGCTAGAGGGCCCCCACTTGCAATATGGATCTGGAAATACAATAAAAATAAATCAAGTCATGTCCTAATCTACGTAGTGTACCATTGTTCCAGTACTGTAAATGTCACTCCAGAAACGTGAAAGCCACAGTTATGCGGGTGTTATCGATATCTTCCATTCCTGGAGCGTTTGTAGGGCGGACCAGTTCAGAATTCACGCCTCATGCACACACACACACATATGCCCTTGTGTCCTCACATGCTTGCTCCGGTCACGTTTCTTCCCTGGTCGGGGGAGTTAATCCTGTCTGCCAATCAGTTTCCGGGTTAGATCCAGATAAACTCCTCTTGAATTCAGCGAAGAGCGTCCTACAAGGTTTTATTACAAGGGCTATGGGTAGAGGTGTTCAACCTTGGGTACGTGTAGTCTCAGGGGTACGCGAAGACATCTTAGGGGTACATAAAAAAAATTACACATTCATACATGTTTAAACCCTATTATTTAATACATTATTTTGGATGTAATTTATTTTAGGTGTTGATTATAGAATATCTATAACTTCCATTATGCACCAAAAGCTTTGGGGGTACAAAGTTGAATAGAAATTATACCTGGGGGTATGCAGAGGGAAAAGTTGAATATCACTACTCTAGAGTAATGCTTTATAAACTTTTTAGTGACTTTCCCCCCCTAAATTCCATAGACAGCCCCAAATCACCCCTAGCCTGCTCAATAACAAACATTTTTCAGACTATCGTTTCACACGCTCCACTAAGGATGATAGTAACAAAATAAGATTTTAAAAAATGTATAATTTAATAACACATATATTCCTTTTCCTAAGGAAACCTTTTTAATTTAGTTAATTTAACAACATTGATTAATTTATGCAATGATATTAGCTTTTAAAAGTCAGATAACTACACAGCAAGTCTCCTAAATACCACATGGTAACTCACTACTTCACCATTCAGTAAATTATTAATAATGCGGGGAATGGGCTTTATGAGGTTATACCCGTTTCTATATGTTTTTAAAGTGACTTATCGGGCATCTAAGGCCCCCCTTGCCCACCCTCCAATACCCCTCTATAACTTACTTGTCTCTTAGCAACCTCTAGGTTAACCCACTGCTCCCCAGGCGGTGGTAAAGTCAAATTTGTAAATCACTGCTATAAAGTATCTAAGATTATCCCAGGTGATTAAAAGTTATTTCTAGTCATTCTAGTATCGTTCATATTATATTGTATCATTACAGAATATTCTAGTAAATGTAGGCTGTACTCCTAAGTATTCAAGGTATTTTATTTTAAATTCACGGGACACCTAATAAGTCTAATTTTTTGTTTGTGGCACGTTGTTTGTTATAGGGTACGCGCTGCGGCAGCAGAAAATGGATCACGCATCCAGTCCAAAGGTTGTACGATATAACGTCATTTTTTCCTGAAGTAACTTCAAAGGTTACAAGATTAAATGTTGAGGTTATTTGACATTTGTAAACATTTAGTTTAAATCACCAGTAATTTGGTTAAACTATAGCTCTAACATAGCACGCAAGCTTTTAGTTTTGTCAGATGTATTAAAAATATTAGTAAGTGCGATTAAGGCGATTGGCCCTTTTCATTTGGTGTGGAAATGCAGAACCGTGGGAGAAAACGGCTATCTTCAAGAATTTTTATTATTTTGCAATTTTCTTTACGGAAATGGTTGGTTCAAAAAAAGATGCATATTTATTAAGTTATACTTTTTATTATATTATAATTTATAATTAATTGACAGTGATAAAATTTTGATAAAATTGACATTTTTCAATAGAAAGTTACCGGCTTCTTAACAAAAAAAAATGAAAATGTAACAATTAATAAACATCAATACATTATCTTAGAAGGGGTGTTGAAAATATTTACATAAAAATTTCACCCGTTCTCGAGAAAACTGATTTTTCCTCAAGACCTGTCCGGTAGCTAGCGCCATCTACGGTTTCCGTGATCTATCCGTTCTTGTTGGCGCGGAAAGATACTTTGGTCGGTTGTGAAGCCACGCCACGCCTTTCACCCTTCCACCCACCATCCCACAAAATAGGTTTTAGACTTGCACTCAAGGCAAGGGCCTTAAGTAAGAAATGTGTACGGCGCACGACTGCCGCTCATACAGTAAAACCTTGGATTGCGAGCATAATTCGTTTCGTAAACGTGTTCGTAATACAAAGCACTCGTATATCAAAGTGAATTTCCCCCATAAGAAATAATGGAAACTCAGATGATTCGTCCCACAACCCAAAAATATTTAATTTAATAATGATTAATACCTTTTTTATTTTCGTTATTTAAATGTAACTGTACTGTAATCAAATTTATTAATTAAATTTAATGTTGGCTGGTGTGAGGTGGATGAGAGAGATAGGAGGAGGGGAGTTATTGTTTAGGTCGACTTTCACTGTCACTAACGGAATCACTGCTATATGTTGGCTCACTCAAATTTTTTTTTGTGCGACTTTAACAAAGAACCTATCCAATGAAACTGCTCGTATTGCAAGATATCGCTCGTTTATCAAGTTAAAATTTATTGAAAAATTTTGCTCGTCTTACAAAACATTCGCAGACCAAGTTACTCGCAATCCAAGGTTTTACTGTACTAATATAATTTATTACAAATAAATTGATTTATCTATCACAGGGAAAAATCAACGTCAATCATTTTTATCAAACACTGACTGGCCTTGTAAAATAGCATTTTTTTACAGGTGTGACTGGCCATAATATGACTTGAATCTAAATTTTCATGCTGAATAAATTTTATTTGTGATATATTTGTAGATGCCAAGGCATTCAGGGCAAAAATAATGCTACTTGAAGAACAGGTGAACGTTACTTTGGCCCGCAAAAATGTGTAAAATATATTATCTGGCTCACATAGTAAAAAGTTTGGAGACCCCTGATCTAAGTGATAGAGATGAGGTAAATATAGAAATAGAAGAAAGAACTAAATATACGTATGGTTTTACTAATTGCCATTAGATTGAAGAGGAGGATACCGGATGATTTGTTTTGTCAGTTGCGGGTTGCTTCCGCAGGCGCTTATCCTCTTGCGCGACATTAATATATAATGAAATGTAACCTTAAGATTTGATAAGTGATTTGTTACAACATCTTCGTGGCAAATATTGATGATAGTGAGTGATTGCGCATGGTTTCAGGTGAAGACATGAATAAATCATTTATTTTCCTGGGATTAGGGAGATTCGGATAATGGGAATTTTTTTTTCAGATGAAGGAAAGATTTTCTTTTCTGGGAAGAGGGAGATTTAAATTTTGAATTTTTTTTCTAAATAAACATAATTTACAGGCAAAACCCTAACATAATATATACCACAACAACCCAAATATACAGACATAGCTTATAGTTTTAGTGTATATATATATATATATATACTGTATATAATTATCATACTTTTAAAAGATAACAATTTTTTTTTAGGTTCGCTGCAACTCATTGTGTCATAAAAAGATTTTTCTTGTTTTCTTTTATCATTAATTGAATTGTAAATGCTATCATTATAATTAGAAGATGTTTAATATATTAAACAGCTGAAGCGTTACACTAAATAATTAGAATACAAGGAGCATTAAATATTTAATTTCCACTTGAAAAATAATACACGTTTAAAATTAAATTATTCATTAAATTAACATTTGACATTTTATTGAATATGTTCCAAGATTTTAATAATTTCGTATAGTTGTTAGAACACTTATTTATCATAATATTTTGAACTTTTTTTAGCAGTATTTTGTAAAATGTTATTTTAAAATGATTGGTTCATTAAGAATATAAATGTAGAAGTATTTTTTTTATAATATAGGTTTTTATGAAAGCTAAAATTATCACTTCCTGTAACGTTGTAGGATTAATTTTATTCCTTGCTTTTATAGGATGTAATTATCTACACGGTTTCTGTTTAGTTGCCTTTCTAGTTGTTTTTACCTCTTTCGTTTGTTTTTGTTAATCAGATTTAAATAGTAACACTTACCGTAGCAACTGTTCTTCAAGAATTGGACTGTTAGTATGGTGAGTGGGACTGTTGCTAATTAAATTAAAACACTAGCACATTTAGTGATCATAAATTATAGCATTGTATACGTAGCTTCAAGTCTCTGCTCCGTGGGTAGATGATATCAGCGTCATTAAGGTGCTATGATTGTTTGTTTGTTTCACTTCCGTTGCCATGGCTACACGCTATTGTTTCCTCACACTATCACGGTGGACCTACTGAAAATGGTGCCACTACCCCACTTCCTAGACTATGGAGCAGCTGGGTCATCGGCGCCCTGGAGCAAGACATTTCAAGCGTCTTTCGAACATGGCATGAAATCTCTTGTTCAAACATAAACTCATTGTTAACAATCTCTGCTGTATATGTTCTCAAACGGGGTGCTATGGTTCTCTGACGTACCTCGTACCCCGTACCTCATAGAGCGCTACGAAAATATGAGGAAACATACTGTATTTTTAAGTCCACAAATATTGTCCTTTGCTTTAGAATACTATGTGTTTCCACAGCCAATTTTTTTATCAAATAAGGTTTTTTTTTCTAGGTAGGCTTATTTCCTCTATATGTTTACCTTGATGGGACTGACCAAGGAGCGCTGATACACGTTTCAGACGTTTATAAATACCACGTGATTTAAGAAAGGATAGGTCATGCATAAATGGAGAACAAAAGCATTGCCATATCCCTTTAAAATTTAAAATTATTATAATTTAATTTTTATTGATATTTCACAGCAAATTAAGTTAAAATTAAAAATACAAAATATGTTTTTAGTAAAACAATATTATATATTGATCCAATAAAAGATGTGGTGGTTTATTGCTCAGATGAGTTGAACCGCTTCACTTATCACTCAAGACTGATGATGACATAAAAATGTCGAAAACCTTTCATCTAATAATTATTTTTTATGAAGGGGAATGCTGGACAAAATATACATTATTATATTTTTCAGCTTTTTTTTGTAAAACATTTTTAAATAGCTAGTATTTCTCAATAAATTAACTTTAAAAACATTTGTAAATAAATTTTCGTTTATTTTTCCTTCTTTTAAATACGTGATGAAAGGTTGTGTGTTTATTAATGATTTAACAGTGACCGTCTTTTATATTTAATTACTATATGGCATTATGAGCTCAAAAATTAATTGCCGCACTTAACAACAGTACGCCACTTATCCTTATCTTGAGCTAGTTCTATCCAGTCCACCTAATTACACCCTATTTCTTTAAGGTCCATTCTAATGTTATCCCCCTAACTACACTTAAATATTCCCAATGGTCACGTCCCATTGGGTTTGCGAACTTCAAAAAGGTTCTAGAATCTCCCATTCTTGCTGCATTTCCTTCCCACCGTAATCTGCGAGACTTGATAATCCTAACAATGTCTTGTGACTAGTACAGGTTGGGAAACTAATAATTATATAACCTCTTTTTATTAATATATCTTTACTTGCTTCTTTAATTTTTATTTTAAAAATTAGTATTTTCAATTTTAACTTAGTATATGGTCAACTATCAAGAAAACCCTAACAGTGCCTCGCAAGAAATGTCGCAGTTCCTCGATTAAAATAATAGGTGAGAAACACATAGATCCAGCCGTCCTCAAACAAATTAAGTCAATTTAACAGGGTCACAAACTGATATTTTAAGTTAATTAAGGATTGTTTTATCGGTTTTGAAGCTTCAACCCTGCCATTCCCATGAGACATACTGCAGTACGAAGCTATTTCTCTTAAGGTAAGCGTCACCCTTGACTCAAAACGAGTGGACACAAATACCTTTTCACCCAAAGACCACCATTAGAAAGTTAGGTGATTCCTAAGTTCCGTCTTGATAAAAAGGTAGAGAACGCTTAGATTAACCTAGTGGAACAGGAGTAAGAGTGTTTTTAGTATCAGTACTGGTTATCAGGGACTTGAAGTATCCAACCTGAGCTAGCAGGTAAAGGAGGATGAATATTGCTTTCAGTTCTGGAACAATTTTTTACATCATAATAGTACTGCATATTAGAGACTTAAACCATCTCAAAACCGCTTAAGTGGTTGAATGGTCTAAGGCATCACAATCGTCTAAACTGTTGATGACGAAGAGATTAGGGCTCGAATTCCAGTCGAGTATACTAAATGGTTTTCCACTAACCCTCTCCTAAAATGTGATTACACTTCCTCTAAACTCAACCTTCCTCATCCCTAGCAAGTTATCGTTATTAGTTCATGCGTAACCCAAACGGCTAGTAGCCGGGGTTACAAATGTAAATCTAGCCTAGAGTGACAGATTAACCCCTACTAGTGAGCATGTGGGTAAAGATGTCAGTCTCGTCTCGTCTAGTCGTAAACTGACTTTGATGCCAATTTGAGTTCAAATATCGTTCGGGTGTACTGAGGCGTTTTTCCCATCCTCAGTCGAAGAAAATGTGTTCTACATTTTCCTGAATCATAGATATTTTATCCATAACCCATTAGTGTAAATATGCAGATAGCCCGGATATATAGTAAGACGAGGAACATGAAACAGTTTTATTATCAATGCCAAAAACTAAAGTATCTTTACTTTAGAGATTTATTTTTATTTCAATTATAGACCACCTCCATCTATTTTATAACCATCCTGTAGTAAGTTTAAATGATTACACTCAATCTTAGTTACTAAAAAACTTTCTAAGCATATACATATTTATATATGTGTATATACAGTATATTTAGCCCCACATCTTGCTACATGATCGGTCTTTACGTATATGCACTAATTACATTAATTGTTAACCCGGCCCCGTGATTTTGTGATCAGTGCACCTGGTTACAAGTCTAGGGGATCAGCTTCGATTCCCGGCTGGTACCTTGGGTATTTTTTCCCGAAACGGGAAATACCCCAACGGTAACCAGGGTTTGGTTAATTAGGCTTAATTTAGGTTTCCACTGGTTCCACACTCTCATAATATCACCATCACCTCATCTCATCAGGACATGGAAAGAGCCTCCACGGAAAAGATGTAGGATTAGTACAATCGGGCGTCCCCTGGACAACGGTACATTAGTGCTGGCTAATCTTTTCACAAATTGGTCTACGATTGATGTAGCCCAGACGCACAATATTATATTATTAATGTATTAGGGATGAGGAGGTTTGAATTTTTGAGGAAGTGTACCCGCATTTTGTTGGAGGGAGAGTGTAAAATGCATTTGGGTGAAACAACCCTCAATACACCTGACCAAGATTTGAACCCTGATCTTACATTCATCAGTAGTCTAGTCTATTGCAAGTATGATGCCTTAGACCATACAGCCCCCAGAGCGAGTGTTTACTTAAATAAACTACACTGAGAAAATAACAACGTGGAGTTCTGGGGGTCATTATTTCTAGGTCATGGCTTAAATCTACCTTCAATCAGAAGGTTACACAAGCTAAGACCAAGTTTGTTTAGAATACATGTACACATTCGCTCTCTCCCTCTGTATCACACACACACACACACACACACACACACACAC
>CABFWO010000729.1:136767-169647 GCA_902155825.1 Timema genevievae
GGGGGGGGGGGGACAAATGTGAAGTGCAATGTAAAAAGAAAAGAAATTAAAAAGCACGTGAGCTAGAAAGTAAAATGCCTTTTATTGAAAAATCAAAAGTATAGTAAGATATTGAGAGGAAATAAATCAATCCTGGTATATGCTAAAAATAGAGAAGGGTTGACATTAAATGCAGCTATTAGTGTAGGAGATTTAAATTTGTTGGGCAAAAGAAATGAAGCTGTTGCAATAAATGCAGAAATTTTATTAGAGGTTAGTAAGGAAACTTTTGAAAGAAATACAAACATTTTATTAGAGGTTAGTAAGGAAATAGGTTTAGTGAATTATGAAAATACTAAGTATATGATCAAACAGAGAGCACAGATTGGAGACAATAATTTATATATTACTGTGAACAACATGTGTCATTTACAAGGGTTAATGATTTTCAATATTTAGGAAAAAATTTAACTAGTAATAACAATATCAGATTAGAAATTTGGAAAAGAATAATAACTGGGAAATGTATGCTATTATTAGATCAGCAATATGTTGACATCTCCCATATTATCAAGGAATGTATAACTCATAATATACAAACCAATAATTTTACCGGTTGTTCTCTGTGGTCGTGAAACGTGGTCTCTTATCTTACATGACGTAAACAAATTTAGGTTGTTCGAAAACAAGCTGCTTAGGTTGATATTTGGTCAAAAAAGGGATGGGACTACTGGGAAGTAGAGGAGGTTGCATAATGATGAGTTACATGCATGAGCTTTACAGATTTTTGAAGTACAATATTTAATAAACTATCCCTTATTCAGATTATATACATTTTTTTACACCGGTGGATTAAGCTATAAATAGTTATTTACGTTTGATTTGTTGATTTACGTGGTTATATTATTATTCCTCATCACAATTCAGATGTTTGATCCAAACGTTGTTGAACCATCAAACTTGAGATGTTTTCAAGGCCGGTTCAGATTTCTGTGATGTCCCCTTCTTAGATATTGACATTTTGCGAGGTACCAGACATTACAAGGCAAAAACAAATTTAGGGTGTTCAAAAACAAGCTGCTTAGGTTGATGTTTAGTCCTAAAAGGGATGAGGCTACTGGGGAGTGGAGGATGTTATATAATGATGAGTTACATACCCTAAACTCATCACAAGACATTGTTAGGATAATCACTCTTTGTAGATCACGATGGGCAGGGCATGCAACGCGAATGGGAGATACTAGAACTTTGTTCAGGGTTACTTGACTTGAAAACACAACAGGAAGAGACCATTGAGAAGACCTAGACGCAGATGGAAAGATAACATCATAATGAACCCGAAAGAGTTAGGGTGTAATGAGGTGGATTGGATAGAACTAGCTCTAGATAGGGATAGGTATTGTACTTTTTTAAGTACGGCAATGAACTTTCGAGCTTCCAACCATAGAGTAAATACGTATGAAAAAATATATGAAAAATCGGAAAACGACTCAACGGATCTGCATCAAAGTAATTACTTACAATATGACGTATACTAAAAAGTATCAGCTTATTTGATACCTGAGCATTTATTTCCACAGTTTAATAGATATAAAAAAATGTTAGTATTGTTTATACCATTATATAGTCTAGCTTATTAAATTTATTGCCTTTTCATAACTCAGCTCACGTTCAATTAACCGGGATATTAGGGTACGTCCTCGCTTGAACCAGAAATCACGTTGTAGTACGATAATTTATTAATTAGACAACATTAAGAATGACATCAATAAAATAGCTATTTCATTTTAAAATAATTATTTTTAGATTTAATCGTATTTTTAAAAAAATGTTAAAATGGTTTTACTGGTCTCACTGTTTTATATTGAAGATTTCAGGTAACCGTATTACGATGCAACGCCTTTTTTNCTGTATTCCATATCAGAATTACATGTTACTCTCGTGTGTGTGTGGGGAGGGGTTATGGTTGGGGGTGGAAGAGTGGCTCGTGGACATTTTAGATAGATGACTTAAGTTTTCCAGTAGTTAAAATTTGACCTGAGTGCGACCATATCAAATTTCCTTCGCTACGCTAAGTGATAATTAGTCCTTATTATCCGAAAGTTACTTTGTAACAGCAACATTACAGTCCAATTTTCATAATAAAGGCCTTACCTGGCAGCCATAAAAGCTACAATATCTACTTTCCCGTATTAATATGCCATGTTATGTTATCAGCTGTTGTCATTTTTCATAGATAATATCAACACATGTCCGACACCTTAGCTGAGTCGGTAGCATGTTTGCCTATAGAGCTAAGGGTCCTGGATTCAATTCTCAGCATGGCCGAAAATGTATCATTGATTAAAATATGGGGTTACCCTTTAATACTGATGAATTAACGGCAGGGGACTGGATTTTGTGACTGTCCTAGTCTTAAGTTAGATTATTTACGTCCACCATTTTTTTTAAGATGTTGGCTACAAAGATCTACTTTTTGACCCTTTTCTCAGCTTTTGCTTAGCGGATTTTTTTATGAGACCAGCCTTGGAAGGTTCCTTGATATAGATTATACATGACAGGCATTTTAAAAGTAAATGGTTTGGTTGTTATAGAATACTACATTGGAGGCGTTTTGTAAAATACATCCCTACATAGTAAAATGTTATAAATTTTGATCTCAAAGAATATGTTTATATTAAAAAAAATTATATTCTCTCCAGAATCCTCATTTTTTTAATAATATTTAAAAAAATATAGATTTCTGTTTTTATATTTTAGAACATGTGCTAATTAACGGGCTAGTTTATCAGATAAGGACGAGGAAGAAAGTTCAGAGAAAGTGCACGATTATCATTAGAGAGAGGGAATTGGAAACATAAACAATAAATAGCAATTTTGAAAATATATCCAGTTCAACTGATAAAGATTCGAAACTCGTCAATGGTGATAAAAAATAATATTTGCGAGTCTGGCGCGTTATACCGTGTGACCACTGATATGTGTTACAAAACTGGTAACGGACCACATTTATTAATAGTACAGGCTACATCACTGTTAATGTGCCCAATAGTTTCCCAATGCTCTTGAAACACCTGACTAATTACAGCCTGGGACTTCCTGACTAAGTTAAATTACAACCATTCATACTTGACCTCTGCAGACAGGAATCCAACCACGCACCCTCAAAGGGCAAGGGGCAGAGCCTGGTTCTCTAAACCAAGCCTGTCCAACTGACGGCCCGCAGACCGCATGCAGCCCTCGGCAGCAGATTTTGCAGCCCACCACGCTTTAAAAAAGTTAAAAAAATATATAACGTCATCCAGGAGTTATTTAACCATGATCAGACTTAAGATGTTTAGAATCTATTATAATTATATATTATTTGCTGTACATTACTGTATGTCAATTATTATAATTTTTTAATGTTATATATTAGTTATTAGTCTAGCAATTAATCTAAAATTTAAAAAAATCTGTTTTAAAGTATCAACAAAAAAAAACACATTGTTGATGCTGTATTGGCTTAATTTATACGTGTGCCTTGTGCCGTGTGCACCCTGCCGAGGCCCTTAGCTAACTTCAAGTTGGACATCCCTGCTCCAAACAATGACAGGACCAGACCCAGTCCGTTATTATATTTCAGTGGTTTCCAATCCGGGGGTCACTACCTCATTCGGGATCGTGGCATGTTTTAGGTAGGGTCACAATGCTTGTTGAGGTTATAGCTTTATGTATACTTTTAACAGTAATTATAGTGATTATAATACGGTGCAAATTCAAATAGATAAATAAGCTGTTAATATGATAAAAACTTTTAAGTTACTGTTTAGGTTCCTTTCGGTTATCCAACTCTGACCGTTGCTGACTTAGTTTAATGTAGCAGTCTCGTGTTGGGCTGAGGGGTGCTGCTAGCATATCTTCCAAAATATACACTGGGCTCGTTGATTCTCTTTTGTGATATCATAGTTGCATTTGTATTATAATAATAATAATAGTAATAATAATAATTATATAAACAATTTATAAAATAAAAATAAAAAAATCATCGGGTTCCACGCATCACGCTCGTTTGGTTTGGTTTGTTTACAATGAGGTTGGGTTTCAAATTCCGGCCGGTTGTACTGGGGTGGGGGGATTTTTTTTCTAAACGGTTTCCCTTTTCTTCCTCCAGAGAAATAAGGGTACAGTTCCTCCAAATTCTACCAGCTCCTATAGTGTAGTGAAATGCGAATAGCCAGGATAGGTAGTAAGATTAAGTGAAAATAATAATTTAAAAACTAGTATATGAACGTTTGTAGGTTATCAAATGGTTGGGGTGTCTCAAAAGACTAAAATTGATGGTCAAACCCCCAAAAAAGTTGGGAGCCACTCATCTATATTTATTTAAAACGAGAAGCGATTTCTTTTAACAATGATTACCCGAGTTTTACTCTACCGATTTTCATAATTTTAGTTTTAAATTAAAGCATATAGGCCTTCACCAAGAATGAGCACAAAAATTTCAAAATTAAAAAAAAAAAAAAATTGGAATACTCAGTTTCAGAAAATACCAATTTATTTCGATAGTATTATTATTATTATTATTATTAGCACCGCGTCTTACTACCCGTTCGGGTTATACGCACTTACGCTAATGTGCATGGTAGGGTGATTGTGAGATGAAATGGAGGACCTACAGTTTAACGTGGAATCCGAACCACGGTAGAGGCCCTGCATTCCTCACATTCACAATTTCGATAGTAATTCCTCTAGTTCTATCAAACAGTTTTCTTTAAAGAAAGCCAATTTCTCCGTGAATAACAAATTAACTTTATTTTATTTTATTTTAGCACCGCGTCTTACTACCCTTTCGGGTTATACGCTTAAGTACTAATTACGCGAATGGATTAGGAATTGGGAAGGTTGAGGTGAAGGTGGTGAACCCGCATTTGCATGGAGGGAGAGTGGAAAACCATTTAGGGAAAAACAACTCCAGTTCACCCGATCGAGATTCGAGCCTCGACCTCCCAATCCTCGGCGGTTTGGCTCTACACGAAACAAGCGTGTTAGCCAAATACGTCACCGAGGCGGGTAGCGAAGCCACAATTTATATTATCTGTATATATGTTATAATGTACTATAATCGTTGAACGTATAGACACTATCAAAACTGGGTTCCTGATATCATAATAAAAGTGTTTGAGGTTTCTAATAAAAGAGGTATTGAACTGTAGAGTTGCACAAAAATCACCAAAACGTTTGATGTACAAACCCAGTGATTTGGAGAAGTAAGAAGTATGAATCACTATATTTGATTTTGTGATCTCTGGTGACAATACTTTCTATACGGTACATAAAAATATTGACACATCAGTGGGCATGCGGGTTAAGGCTTTAATGTCGACGAAAGATAATGATCCGAGTCCTTGAAGTATAAATCCTACCTTCCTCCTCCCTACCTATTTCAGTGTAAAACCCGCTTCGGAGGCTGCATGGTTTAAGGCGTCACTCTTACAATAGACTGGACTGCCAATGACGGAGAGGTCGCGGTTCAATTCCGGTAGTGTGTAATAAGAGTGATTTTTCATAAATGGTTTTATATTTTCCTTCTACTCAAATGAGGGTAAATTTCCTTTAAATTCAAACTTCCTCATCCCTAGCACACTAGAGTAATTAGAAATATGTGTTTAGCTGGAACGAATAGTAAGACGCCCCGCTAAAATAAATAGTGTAAAAGTGAAAATAGGACGTTGTTCATAAAAAAAAATTACAGAAAGGAACATTATTAGAAGGATTAATTAAACTATCTATAAGACTCGGCCTGGAGAATGTGTATGAAAACATACCGTGTCACTCAAAAAGACTCAGCCCTAGGCCCGAATAAGGCGTTCTTTATGATGGTGTTATTATAATAATCTAAACCGTAGTGGACTCCGAAACTAACCAGGCGGATAGCCGATGCGTGCGGACTAGTGGCGGTCAGTGTTCTGTGACCAATAGGTAATGGAGGCTGCGTGAGCCACGCCATGACGCTCCTTGGGGCCGGTGGGTCGTAGGTCACAGGCCGAGAACACCTTGGTCGATGTTACCTTCTGACTGCCTGTCGGACACGCCGAGCATTGGAACAGAGCTTACTGACTATATGATAGACATTCTGAGCTTGGCACACAACCTCCTGACTGTATGATATACATGCTGAGATTGGTACAGAGCCTACAGACTGTGTGATAGACACACTGAGCTTGGCACAGAGCCTACAGACTGTGTGATAGACACACTGAGATTGGTACAGAGCCTACAGAATGTGTGATAGACACACTAAACTTGGCACAGAGCCTACAGACTGTGTAATAGACACATTAAGCTTGGCACACAACCTCCTGACTGTATGATATACATGCTGAGATTAGCACAGAACCTCATGAATGTATGATAGACACACTGAGATTGGCACAGAACCTCCTGACTGTGTGATAGACACACTGAGATTGGCACAGAGGCGTGGTGCCACGCTCCGGATTACGGCCTCCCCTCAGTGAAGTCATTAAACCTTTATTCAAACTGTGAACTAACCAAGTGTTTTATAAAGTTTTTGTGCCGGAAGACGGTCGCATGTTGCGGTAGCTCCGTGAAATGTGCTAAAAATATCCGGGAGCAACGTGGAAGTTAGTTTCGTAAAGGGGTACGATCAGTGAAGGAAGTGTTCTGGTATCCGTGTGAGAGGTTGTGAGAGTGTAGCTTGAAACCGGGGTTTTCCCATTAATAAACAGTTATAATAAAAATATAACAATAATTCTTATATCATAAAAAAACAACTAAATTGTCCACTAATTTTGATAAAAGTTTGGACTCCTTAACCCAAAGGATTCAAATGTTACTAAGCAATATAATTTCAAGGGTACCGGAAGCTAAGGTAATTGCGGCCTTAGTGGAAATTTACCATTGCAAAACACGTGGTGAGCTAGAGAAGGTCAGGGCAATTAACCAATAGCTCATCAAACGGTTTAGCGCATGCCAAGATGACTCCGGCACAGAGGATCAACAGAGAGATGGGAAACAAAACAGCCAAAGTTTACATCTCATCCAGCAAAGGGGAAGATACGAAGGATATACAAGTAATGGTAATGTCCAAGCTCAATCCTGCCAAGGATCAGGTCTATTCGGCCAGCAGGGAAAATGGTTGTAATAGAGACTGAGGACAGTGAGGACACAGACAAAAAAAACAACGATCCAAGCACTTGAGGGCCTCAAATGGTAAGATCCGAGGAAAAGACGACCACTCGTTACTATATTCGACGTACCATCGGACATGACAGTGGAGTAACTGGAAAATATGGTTTATAAACAAAACTTAGAGGGCAGAGTCACCCAGAAGGAGTTTGTAGAAGGATTCGAACCTAGGTTCAAAACAGTAGCGTCTCGGTGAAGGACTACCTAGTCATTACGAGATGCAACAGATGCTGAGATTTAGGGCACAGGGAGAAATTCTGTCCTAAAAAGGAGTCGGTATGTGGCCACTGTGGGAAGGTGCGACACGAACTCAAGGAGTTTAAGGAGAACACTCAGAGGTGTATACCATGAGGTAATATAGGAGAAGATATGTGTAAACATCCTAACACCAGAGAATGCTCCACATACCAACTGTTTTAGAAAGACAGACACAGAGTACAGACTATGACGAGTAACGAAATAAGGGCTCTAATGATGGTGCTACAAAAAATACTAGACAGACTAAATGATATGGACGTGGACAGACACAATAGAGGAAGTAGATGTAGGTCTAGTAACAAAAAGAAGAATTCCCCTTCAAGAAGGAAGATAAATATGAGGAGAGCAGAAAGGTATAGTGAAGGCAAATCTGAGATGGAGATAATCACCCAACTGGAACAGCAGGTAATGGTGAAGGTAGAGGTTGGAGACAGCTGAGGAGGTAACTTCAATCTCAACTGTGGTAGAGTATAAGCTCGGGAACATCGAGAGGTGAAAGTTTAGGAAAAAAGGAGTGGTTATAATGCATGAGAGAGTTATCGAAGCTGAGGAGGAAAAAAGGAAGAAACAGTTGAAGATCAGCACCCTTCAAAGCCACTGAAAGCGTCCACTGGGATAGAGAAGGCAGTGGATGGGGATGAGGGGAAGGCATTGGAGGAAAAAGAAGAGAATAAGATGGAGGATATGGTCAATCCTGGTCAGATATACAATAACTTTGAGGAGACTCTACAGCTGTCAAGGCTGGAAGAGCAGAAAGCCCTTCACCTGGCCATGAGACACATAATAAGAACTGGCCATGAGAAAGGCCACTCTGTTACTTTCGCCACCTCCGAGGCCTCGGACAGAATACACCCAAGGCCATGAACCTACCTACGGAGGTATTAAAAACAAGGAAGGAAAGTCTCGATGTAGAGGAGTTTTACCGGCGTTTTGTAAAAGCAAACGGTCGCGAAGCATTTGACTCTAAGGAAGCTTGGCCCAAATTTTAGGTTTTTACACAAAACCCATAATGTCTACAGTTGAAAAATTAAAGGTTGTGCAGTTTAATGCTATGTGGAGTGCGGCGATAATGGATGAGATCAGGAAGGTGGTGGAGAATCTGTAGATAGACATAGTCTGACTGCAGGAACCATATAGTACCCGAGACGGGAAGCTACCATAGATGCCGTTGAATGTGAGAATAGTGGTATCTGGGAAGTCATCAATGAGTGCAGTAGTGGTCTTTAATAAGCATGTAACGATCACAAAGGTTGATTAATTATGCAACGAGAGAGTCACTTGTGTTGAGGTTAGATCGAGAATAGGTTAAGTCATTCTCGTCAATATGTACTTCCAGTACAGGGACGATATAAAATCTTATTTAGGAATGATTGAGGCAGTAGATGACGCATATGGAGGGACTCCTGTTATTTACTTAGCAGATACAAATTTTAGGTCACCACTGTGGTTCAGTAATGTGTGGAGAAGAGCAGATGGAAGAAAAGGAGGATATCATACCTATAAGAGGGAATAGAAATTGGAGGAGATAATTGTGGTGAGAAGACTCATAGTAGCGAACCTACCGGGGAATCCACCGACATACAAAGGAAGATCTGGGGAAAGCTCCAACATAGACGTGACACTTCAAAATCAAGAAGCTAGGGAAATGGTTGCTAACTTGAAAGTTCTGGACAGACATGGAGAAAAGGATAAGACACAACATAAGGTAGGCAAACTGGGACAGGAAAAGGGGGCTATTGGCGCTGCCACCTGAAGTTGCTGAAGGAGGGAATGTCAATATCACCACCAAGAAGTTTACTAGGTCAGTTCAGAGAGCTATCAGGGCATACATCCCAATGGTAGAGGATACATTGGTTATAAACAATAGACCATGGAACGAATGACTTGGTAGACTCCCAAAGGAGATGAGGGCAGTACGAAGGAGATATCAAAGGTATATAGATCCTGCTAGTCATAGACTGCTCCTCAATGGGTATAGACGGAAAAAAGAAGGGTTTAAATCCACCCTGGTGAAGGTGACGAGAAAAAGTTGGGAGCGATATGTGCAGGAGGAGCTGAGAAGTAACGGGTGGCGAATGACGTTCCAGATAGTTACAGGAAAGTTAAGGCCCCCAAAGATTATCTCGATACTAAGGAAGCCTGGGGGAGGATTGACATCAAACTGGGGAGAATAAACAAGGCTGCTGATAGACACCGTACTTTCAGATGAAGATGGAGAAGATGACGAAGGACAAATGATAGCTATACAGGACATGACGACATGAGGCGACAGATCCGGTAACCCAAGATGAGATAATAAGACTGGTGGCTAAAATTAAAAAGAGGAAGGAACCTGGACCAGATGGGACCAGGGTGGAAGTATTTCAACAAACCAGTGAGCAGGTAGCGCCCTTCTTAGTTAGATTAATGAATAAGTGCATGGCTCAGCACCGCGTACCAAACGTATGGAAGCAAAGTGAGGTGGTTATCCTAAGAAAGGGAGAGGATAATGATCCACACCTCCCAAAATCGTACAGATCCATTGGTCTCTTAAGTGTATACGGAAAATTGCAAGAAAATATCCTGTGCAATATATTGCAAAAGCATAGAGGGGCTGTGGGATTGCATCAACAACAGTATGGTTTCAGAAGGGGCAGTTATACGTAGGACACTATCTGTGAGGCCATGAGTCTTGTAGATAGGGCTTGAGGTAAATACGTAATGGAGATATTCGTGGACATTATGGGAGCGTTTGACAACTTGTGGTGGCCATTGTTATTCTGGAGGCTGAGATAACTTAGATGTCCGGAGAACCTCTACAGGAGCCTTATGGACGACTGCAGGGGAAGATACGCGAAACTTAGATGTCCATGAATGACGGTAAGCAAAATATTTACTAAAGGATGTCCCCAGGGGTCGGTCTGTGAGCCGATCCTTGGGGATGTAGCCCTCGAACCTGGTTTAGTGGAGCTCAAGTCATTCTCTTAAATAGCGGGGGTATTTGCCTTTGCGGACGATATAATCATAATAGTTGAAGCAACATCTAGAAGAGAATTAGAAACCGAGAGCGACGCAGTTCTCGCTGGGTTGAACTGTTGCTGTAAAAAGGTAAAACTGAGTTTAGCTCCTGCAAAGACAACTTACGTGATATTCAGGGGGCTATTTAAGAGAAACCTGAGGGTTAGAATTGACGGACAGACTATAAGATGAAGCAAGGATAACAGATACCTAGACTGGATGATGGATGAGAGGCGCGACTTCATGACGCACGTGGAGAACGCATGTGGAAAAGCTTTGAGAGCTATGAATAAGATCATCAGCATAGGGCAGGGCAGATTTAAACTGTCTACGAGGCTGATCAGATTGTATCACCAGGCTACGTTGGTCTCCATTGTGGGCTATGGAACTGGCGCGTGGGCTTATCGGCTCAGACAAGTAAGAATCAGAAGGAAAATCAGAAGCCTTCAGAGAAGTGTACTTTTGAGGCTATCTGGAGCTTACAAGACTGTTGCCACAGACGTTTTGTGTGTAGCCTTAGGTATCTGGCCCTTGGACTTAGAGGTGAGGAGGAGGGCGGCATTGTATTGGATAAGGAAGGAGGATATGAAGAAAGTGGCTAATCTCACGAGAGCAGGGATAGCAACGGGACTTCAGGTCAGGAAATATCTTGAAGAGGAGTGATAATATGAGTGGAAGTGGAGCAAAACAGGTATAATAATGCCTAAGATATTTCCAAGCGTCGCTGAACGGTTGGGTATGGAGTACCTGCAGCACCTCTCCAGGTTTGGTACAGTTTATTACTGGGCATGGTCTATATAAGGCCGCTCTCTTCGCTATACGACTGACGGATACAGGAACTTGTCATTGTGGAAGGGAGGTGACGCCGGAACACGTCGTTCTGGGGATAGAATGAACTTACATATACCATTGCAAGTGAGCACGGTTAATCACATTCTGCATGACGTAGACAAATTGAATCTCCAGGATGTAATCGTGGATGAAGTGTCCAAATACAAAATAGATAAGTACATAGCTGCAATGAATAAAAGGAAACAAAATAGACTGGACAAATTAAGACAAGGGTACAGAACAGAGAGCGACAGTGACATGACAGAAGACAGTGCCATTACAACAAATATGAATGACACATAATGATACAGCATGACTAAGTCAATAGGTGTAGCAAATACAAACTGGATTATCGGCTGGCAGGGTAGAATGTGGGGGAGATCTCCAGGCAAACCGTAGCTTATCTGAGGGAAGGAGTGCTCTCTGGATTACAGTAGTGTGAACTGCTGAAGAACCGGAGGGAACCTTGATACCAGCTAGGGAGAGCAAAAGAACAATATCTCCAGACGGCAGAATCAACCCTCCACTCATAGGGTCCAGCCTACTTGGCGACAAGTGTGTGATGCTGGGCTGGAGCTGTCGGGCGTCTGGTCCGTCCACTAGTCCATTGGATGGATGCTTTAATTTCAGAAAATGGATAAGCGATAACTTAAAGACCCTGCATCCAACTATAAGAAGGACTTGTACTTTGGTTAAGTTAATATTAAGTAGTTTTGTAAATCTTTTGGTTAAGTTAGTTGTAAGTCCATAGGTGGTAATATTGTAGATAGTAAGCGGAGTGAAATCTCCGGTAGGGCGCCTCCCCAGGTGGTGGATAAGGGGATACCCGCCCCCACTGGGGCTCTCGCCAATCTGGGGACTATTAAATCCAGAGTGCGGTGGAACAACCAGTGGGTTAGGGTACCGGGGGCGTAACATACCCGGGGTGGACCAACTAGTAGGATAGGTATAGGAAAGAAGGACAAATAGGACATTTAGATTTAGGTGCTTTACCAAACTTATTATTGTATTTAAAATAGAAAATAGCTAAAATATTTAATGTCAATTCAAGATGCAGATCTAGGTCCCGAGCTACATGCTAGGAATTGGGATAGATAGTGTAAATAAATCAAAAAATAAATATCCCAAGATGAAATGTTTCGCTCTTTTGTTTATGATACCCCAATTTGACAACCTGGCCATAAGAGCGTTCTTATCGCGTGTATTTTAGCACGGATTCCTTGTATGGTAGATTCCTTGGTGTAGTATTCATCATTAAACAATATTTAAAACATTCAATCCAGAGCTCCACGTCTTACTAACTCGTCCGATCTGTGATGATGAAGGTAAGGCTTAGAGGAAGTGGATTAGTAAACGGAGAGTTAAAAACCATCAATTAAAAAACCCTTTTGTACCCAGCCAGGATTTAAACCCCAACCTTCATGTTAAAGCCAAACAAGACGAGATAATACTTACTGAATCCTTTGTAGGCGTGCCTAACGTTTAAAGACAAAATTGTTGCGGGATATTTCCGCTATTAACGTCCTTAGGAGAGATTAAACTTAATAGTAAAATTTGGATCTCTCGATTGAATTTATGTAAGAAAGTAATATAGCAATTTATCAACACACAACTCTAGTCTCAGGTAAGGCTGCATTGAACGTGAATCTCTGTGAAACTAGCTGGACACCTTAGGTGGGTAACAGTTTTTTCTATCACCGCTTCCTACTACCTGTCCAGGCCATACTCCTAATATAATAACTAATATGATGGGGTAGGAATTGAAGAAGGAAGCATTTGAGAGATAATATAATCGCAATTTCGTGGAAGGAAAGTGGGAAATCATTTAGGAAAAACACCCTCAGTAGACCCAACTGGGATTCAAATCCCAATTTCCCTGTCTTCAGCAGGTCAGTATAACACTAGAGTAACCCCTTAGAGGGTAGTAAGACGCGGCGATACAAAAAAGGGAAAAAAAAAGCTTTGGATCTACGTTTTTTAAATTGTGCTCCGGGGAGCCGCTGGGCTCCAACAGAGCTATATCAGGCTTTGTGAGTCAATTTTAGAATATTATGTATTCATTTTTCACATTATAAAATAATATCAGAAAATTAAAGTTGCCAATTTATTTTTCAAATTTGAATAATGAACATTTACCTAAGATGCAGTCAGACCATGTTATGTTTTCCGTTTGTTTTATGATTTATACTTATAAAATAATATTAGTGTTAACATTTTTATCAAGGCTCTAGTATGTATTTTCTGACACAAGGTCTACTTAGGTCTATAAAGTTTGGGAACCCTGCCTTAGACCGTTAGTCCACTGAAGCAAGTATGGGTGGTAGCTGAGAATGAGTGCTGCCAGGGCATGGAGTCGTAAATTCTTAAGTTTTAACACTTTGTGTCCTTAGATAAAATCTCACTGGAAATCATTTAGCTAGGATATAGAAGTTAGCTAATCAATAAAAAAAATATAAAAATAAGAAATCATTGTCTAACCAAAATTGATTAATCTTAAAATTTCAAACTGCATTTTAAATATTTTTTGGGACCAGGTCTTATTACCTGTTCAGACCATTCACACTTAATTACACTAATACCCGATATAATGCGTCACTTTCACAATAAATTAGACAGCCAATGACGGGAAGATCAGGGTTCAAATCCAGATTGGTTGTACAGAGGATTATTTTTACAAAATGGTATCACTCACACACTCTATATTCACGCGAATTTAACCTTATTCACCTTTAACACATATGTGTAATTAGTTTTTTAGCACCGTGTCTTACCATCCGCTTGGACTATACGCCTATGTACTAATTACACTTATGGCTTATGGATTAGTAAGGTTTAATTGAGATTAAGTACACACGCATTTGCGTGAAATGAGAGTGGAAAACCATTTAGGAAAAAACCACCATCAGTGCATCCAACCGGGATCGAACATAGGTCTCCCCATCTTTGGCAGTCTATTTCAACACGAGATTAGCGCGTTGAGCCACGTGGCAATTAAGGTGGGTTGTAATTAGTTCATACCTGAAATGGTAGTAGGACGTGGTGCTATAAACGACTACACTAGGATAAAGATAAGGTTAAAGAAAATATATTTCTAAAGGAAACATCCTCATTTTGAGTGATGGTAAAAATGGGAAACAATTAAAGAAAATCCACCCTCAGTTTACCTAGCCACAATTCGAACCCCAACCTCTCCGTCACCGGAGTGTAAGACTAGATAAACTTAATACGTCGTGGGCTCAAACCCAGCTGAGGTCGACAGATCTTTCTCGAGGGAATAAAATCCGTGGCACAACTTCCTTCGGGAGGGGAAGTAAAGCCGTCGGTCCCATGTCGAGTGTGGCATGTAGAATAACCCTGGAAGGTATGTGAAAATACTGTTCCCGGTAAAATTGGTAGCTCCTTTCTCTCTCGCTCATAGAAAAATGCTCGTGTGCAGATACACTCAGTTGGTTCAGAGAGTTCGCAATAAATACATCAAATTGATAAATAATAAAGTTCGTTTTAATAGGTATGGTTGTAAAATCAGAAACTTTTCTCAACTTAATAATCTATGAAATTACTATAATAATTATTTCCTATGAGACGCGAGGACGTTATTTAAGCGATATGTGGTTTTATTAATATTTTCTAAGCACTAGGTGTAAACACACGTTATCACTATTACTTAAAGGTCATGTGAGATGATCTTTTGCCCTACGGCTTGAATATGACTTGGGTGTTTTAAACATCATAAATTGAGCTGATATAAATAAATGAGTGTAATTTGCGAAGCACGTAACTTATTTCACAGCTAGCAAACTTTGGCCAACCTATAATTTGCGAAGATATGGTAGGTACGTGTATTTGCCGAGGAAGAAGTTTTGAGGTTGCAACTTATGGGATGTACAGAATAAATAAGGATTTCTAGTCAGTTAACTAAATGCCTGTATTTTCCTAAGCTGTTATTATATTTTAATAAAATGTTAAGAATAATAATTAAAATCTTAATATTATGACCAAAATTTTTGTTAAAATGTTTTTAAAAAATACCAATATTTAACCACTGAAAATTAATGTAGTAAAAAAGTCAAGATGTGTGAATTAAAATAAGATTTCAACAGTCAAAGTCATCAAAACATGATGTTTACCTTCAGAAAGTTTAAAAGCCAAGTTAAATAACTATATGGGAGATTAGTTCTTGAATATTGTTGATTGTTATAAACACGTTTTAAAAAAATTCTAACAATTTAATAATGGTATGATATACAAACCTCGATATCATTTAATTATTTAATTTTCTAAACATTTGAGTGATTTATATATCTTTTTATAACAATAAACATTACACAAGGGTTTTCATTTAATTTAGCTATGTCTTATAGCTTGAGTGAACACCTCTGTGTTCTAGTGGTCAGAGTTCCTGGCTACAGATCCAGAGATAGCACATTCGATCCCCGGTGCTTCCAGAATTGTTGTGAAGCAGTGGGTATAGAACGGGTTCAACTCAGCCTTTGTGAGTACAATAATTGAGGAGCTATTTTAATGAAAAAGTAGTGGTTTGAGTCTACAAAACTGAGATTATTAGCCGAAGGGTTCGTTTTCCTGATCACATGCCACCCTCTATCATTAGAAGTTGGCACTATCTTCGTCAACGGATTGTAGTCACTCGGTTGATATGGCCATGGAATTTAAAAAAATATATAATTTGACTATCGACCATACTAATTGTTGAGAGTGCATGTATACACATAACAAATAACCCTAATTTGCTTTGTCTTTCAAAGTGATTGTTAAATAAATTGTTCAATAGGTTTTTATTAATTTGTTTATTTATTTGGGGTATTTAACGCACGCTTTTTGACTAGGCTCATTACTTACAAACTAACATAATTTTAATTGCATACAAAACAACCAGTCTTCCTATGTGGAAAGTGGTAGTCCCAATTTCACAAAGTTTACATTTTTGAACTTTCACAAATCGAACCTTAAACCCTTAGTTTAGTAGGCAGATGTGCTACCAGCTGTGATATGGTATTGAAAAGATATGTCGATTATTTTAGTTTAAATTATTTGTTTTTTAATTTTTTATAATATAAATAATTAGAGCAGGCGTGTTAACGCCTTTGATCTTCAGGGACATATTGAAAATTTAAAACACTAAGACGGCTGTATTGAAAGAAAGACAATATTTTCACTGTTTTAAGTAAAAATAACTTCAACTTAATTAATAATATTTTTGTAATAAAAAGATAATAAATATAAAAAATAAGGTTCACCTTCTATTTTGTTCTCAGAAATATTTGCAGTCTTATAAGACATTCTTTAAAAAAAATGCGTACAAACTTTCTCTTTTCTATCAAAATAGAGACATTTACTAAAAAAACTCATAAGATCTGTAAAACTAAATAACATACATTGTTGCAGATACACTACACCAAAGAGCATATATATATATATGAAATAATATACACTGTTACAGACACATTAATAAAATAGAAACCTTTTTGTTCCCCTAAGAACATAGTAATTAATTTCACATTTCAAAGATCTCCATTAAAAATATAGCCTAAATTTGCTTCTAGCTCAGAAACTATTGGTTTTATAAAAATATATTTCAAATAAAATATTTTGACTTTTAATGGTTCTTCAAATTTACAATGATAGATTATTTCGTATTTTAAATAGTTACAGAAATATAATAAAAATTGGAAAATTTTGCTTACATAAAATACCCTCAAATTCATTTTAGTGGGAAAATGAATATCTCCATTTTGTTTGTGATGCTAAACAGTAGCTATATACGAATTTTATTTAAAACCACTAGAGCGGACTTCGAAAAAATCTATTTTTCCTCTTAATGCGCCTCGGTAAACCACCCTTAATGTTAGAGTTAGATATCTAATCCCAAAAACTCCTCGGTGGGACTTTATAAAAAAACCTTAATAACAAGTTTTAGCCTGATCGGTAAAATTGTTTCGGCTTTAGGCCAAGTCATAAACATATAGAGAGACAGATGATCGTGAAAAACACTTTTTCTGTTTAGAGGTGTCATGAAACGCAAGTTTGAGATTCTTGAACTAAAGTGTGTCAAATGGGTGCTCTGGTAAAGAAACAATGCTGTATTTATAGAAACACGAAC
Organism: Timema genevievae; assembly: GCA_902155825.1. Lineage (NCBI taxonomy): Eukaryota > Metazoa > Arthropoda > Insecta > Phasmatodea > Timematidae > Timema > Timema genevievae. The sequence goes on from CABFWO010000729.1 coordinate 154,142, forward strand.
ATCACAGTGATGAGAATAAAGTTGGTGTTTATTGAAAGTTAATGTGTATTAAATATTGAATTAAGGAAGATTTAATTATACATCTACTCCTCCTGAACGTGGTAAGACAATGCGTGTTCTGCAGCAACTGGTTTTCAAGGCCAATAGTTTCACTTCCTTCAGTACACTATAATTTAGGGTCATTGGAACACCGACCTTAGTAGGTAACGTACAATAAGCGTTCACTTACGAACTCAGGTGTATGTTGGCTCAGAAACATAATATCCCCTATTGAAACAAATGTTGGAACACAAGGTTGAGGAGGTGACAGAGAAACAAGTAGAGTGATTCCTACGACACATCATCCATCATGCTAGTTGTTCTGCTGGAAACAGTTTTTTTTAGAACCACGTCTTACTACCTGTTCGAGTTATACGCTTGTGTACAAATTATGCTAATGGATTAGGGCTTAAGAAGGTTTTATTTAAAGGAAGTGTACCCGAATTTACGTGGGAAATCATTTTGGAAAACTCACCGCCAGTACACCTGATCAAGGTTCGAGCCTTAAAGTTTTGTGAAAAATAATAAAATGGCACATCAAAAAGTTAAAAACTAAAAATTCATTCTGAATAAAAATTAAATATATGAAAAAAAATAAACATACTATTTATGAATAAAGAGGTAAACAGGAATTATTATTGTGTATCTTTCATAATAAAAGCAAAAGTAATTGATAATATAGAAAACAATTTATCTAATTGAAATTCCATGTTGTGCATGATAAGAGAAGCAGTCACGGCTAGTTTGGGGGATATATAAAACTGCTGCAGGACCACACAGTGTGTTATAGAAGCTTGCTTTCTGTTTTAGGTGTCTCAGTCAATCACCAAAATTGCCCTTATACTCCACGCGTTTTCACTGCCGGAAGCATCGAAATGTGTCGCGACAACGTAGATCCTGTCGCCTACCGCTAATCTTTGCACCATTTCTAGACGAACAGGCTTACCAACACCGTTCTTAAATGCTCTGAAAGAGAATTTCTCGCTATTCACAACGGTATATATCTTAGTCCTGCTAGCAGGACAGAACGCACTCATATTAGCAGTAGAAATAAGTCCTACAGGTAGCATGTTCTGTCCTGCCGGCAGTCTAGTCTACTGTGAGAGTAGAGAGTTAGACCATGTGGCCACCGAAGGAGTCGGAAATGGTTGACGAGGTAGTTTTTTTTTTTGTGTGTGCAGCGCGTATTACTAACTGTCCGGACTATCCGCATATGGGGTAGGTCTGAAAAAGGTATAGTTTAAAATAAATGTACCCATATGTGTGCAAAAGGAGGGTGAGAAAAAAGTAAGGAAAAACTCATTTAGTACACTCAAACAGGATTTGAACTCCAACTAACTAACGTCATAATCATCGCCAAATCAGACCAGACAAGTATTATTCCTAGAATGAGATGGATCACATTCCTTCAGGAATTTATTACGTACCGTACCATCATGGACCCTCATCAAGACTCCTAGAAAGCCTGCTTTGGTGGCTGCATGGTCTAAGGCGTTACTCTCGCAAGAGATTAGACTGCCGATGACAGGAATATAAGGGTTTGAATCTCGGTAGTGTGTATTGAGAGTGGTTTTTCCAAAATGGTTTTCTAGTCTACCTTCACGCAACTGCAGATACACCTCCTCTAAATTCGTCATTTTTCCTCATACCTAATTAATTAGCCTAATTAGTGCATGCGCATAGCCTGAAGAGGTAGTAAGACACGGTGCTAAGAAAAAAAAGACCTAGAATATCTTTAGTCGCAATAAAATAACAAAGAAATAGCTATCACGCTAATATCCTCGAAAGAAGTCAACGCACTGTTGGTATGGATATCATAAATAGTTCGCAGAGAAAAGTAGAGAGTTTTTGAAGCGAATCGCGGATAAATCATTTTAAACATCTTCGAGAACACCAAACCAAGGATGTGTCCATTCCAGATTTAATTGACGTGAACTGAGTTACTTGAGTTCAAACTACGTAGGTTGACTACGATAGCAGAAATATTATTGGTATTGGTGCAGCATCTGTGGATGTCCTGTGTAAGATAGAGCTTAGAGCCCTCCGTAGTTAGTCTAAGTATCAGGGACTATACTAAGGAGACGACGAGGGACAGGGTCTTCAGGAAGTGTGAATCTAAGAAATTAAGCGTGGATTGTAATGTATGGTCTTGAAACGATGTGACATTCTGTAATTACTTATTTGTGAAAGTATATATATTTTATTTTGTAAATAATATCAACGTCACTAAATAACACTGGCACGCGAACCTTTTTTTGTATGGGGGATTGAATATAAGGAAAGGGGGGGGGGAGGAGGAAAGTAAAATATGGGATTTTAAGGGAATCTTACTTCCAAGTCAATTAAGATCAAGGTTCCTTTCCCCGTTACATGTTTGACAATTGGATGCCACTTGAAGCTATTTGTAAAATGGTCAAATTTTGTTTTACTGATTGGTGAAAACCATCTTCAGTTCGACATGCCAGAATTCAGACCATAACCTACTCGTTGCAGATGGTTAGTTTGTGCAGTATCTATATTAAGCAGGTTTTAGTATAAAAATAATAATAAACACAATAATACACCATTATTGACATAAACCAAGCTTCAGAGGTATTACCATAAAGTGTACAACCTTAGTATAACTTAATAAGATTATAATATAACAATTACCAATCTGTCTCAAAATGATCAAATTTGGCAACTGCACATTCCATCAGAATGGTTTGTAAAGTGGTATTTGACTGGAACAATTAATAAATTTAAATGCCTTTAGACGCTATTTGGAGCGGTATTTTCAAAGCAAATTTTTGAAAACTAGAAGTCACTAGACGCTATTTGGAGTGGTCTTCCTTCTGGAAGGTATATAGAGGAGACATTTCCTGGAAATAGGCCTATATACAAATTTAATGAGTCTTGAATCTATTTAGGATTTGTTTTTAATGGTACACTTTTTTTTAGAGAATATCATATGTGAGTTAAATAAATCTATAGGAAGAAAATGCATTCCAGGGTGGCAATGCCTTTTGACCCTTCACCTGCTTCTGCCACCTCTACTAAAAAAAACAAGCGTAATGATTCCTACTAATGTACTAAAACACGAGTTATATCTGGATTTTCTAGAACTAACCGTCAGAGAAACTAACACTTTGATCTGTTTCTTTCTAACCTCTTCGTTCGTTGCTTTTTGCTTTACTTTAAATATGGGGATGTACTGTAAACATACCTGTATGTAAATATATCTAAACCAAGAAATTAATCAACATTACAACACACAACACCTCCTTCCCCCTCACATTTATACTCATTGGAATGGTCAATATAGAGCCCAATTTTCATAGGAAGGGCATTATCTGACAGATGGAAAATTTACTAGATCTTCTTTCACGTATGCATACACCAGTACATCTGATTTGCAACTGTGAATTTTGATAGATATTATAAATACCTTTAAAATAGGTAACACTAATAAGATAGTAAAATGTTTTCAATTTTGGAAGCAAAAATAAATTATAAAAGGTTTTTTAATGAAAATTGGACTGTAGTTTAACTAATAAGTCCATACCATGACCGTATCTTACACGTACTCGTACACACGAGTGGTGTTTCAGAAAGTAATTCTAGACTGCATTCAGTACAAGTTAATTATTAACGTATGAACGACCAACAATCGTGGCACCTATTAGAAAAACAATAAGCTACCATGAAAACTTCAACGTAATGTGATAGTAGTGTAGGTCATAGCTTCCAGCCATGAGTACAGACGCGGTTTTAGCAACGATTTCCTCGTTCTTGAAACATAATTAAAAATTAAATATCTTTATTTAGAAAAAAAAGTTTAATGAAAGTGACTTTAATTAAAGGCATTTTAAAACGATATTTATAAGTTTAAAAATAGTGTTGATTGTTTAAAAATGTAAAAAAAAAACTTTTAACACATACGTAAGTAAATAATTTTCTGAAAGGATTCTTGTTGTTGTTGAAAACATGAATAATTCTCATAACAAGAATGAAAACTTATCTATTCTAAAATAAACATGGCCCATGGGAATTGGGAATTAGATATGTGAGCAATCTTCCCTTTAACAAAGAGACCCCCTCTTTAATATCATGGTTCCTTAAACGGAAAGAATTTGCCCTTTCTTAAATGCAGTGGCCAACACTAAAAAGGACATATCACAAACTAGCCTTAGAGATCATTAGATATAAAAATACCAGGCGTTACCATAAGTTGGAAATAATTAGCAAACTATTACCACCATGGTATAAAGGCACGTCGACATAAATGCGGCAATTAGCACCAAGACACAAAATATAATGTAAAAATAAATTAACTCGTAGGAAAGAACAAGGACATAATTATGTTTACGCAGTACAACTATGAATTATATTAAAAGAAAAAGTAGAATATAGCATTCCACAAGTAATTAAAAGGATTCACTTAACATATAAATCTAGACAAAACCAGACAGTGATGATTTTTAATAATGGCGCTAGCTGTGAACTTGTTATTTTATTCAATATATTGATTCTTCTTCTAAAGTATTTTTCTTGGATTTCTGAGCTTGTCTGCTTACATGTTTCCAAACATATTTTATGTCTCCCTACTGTTGTTTATGAACATGGGCTGTTACTTTTGTAGACCACTCCTATGCATCCAGAACCTTCTATAGGAGCTTCCCTGCTTTTTTTTTTTTACTTTTTTTAGACCCCTCGGAGAGAGAAGTCTTGTGATGGTTAAAAAAAATATCTAATTCGAGATTTTGATGGATGTTGATGTTTCATGACCCCTTGAAACTTAAAAGTGATATATTTGCGATGCCATCTGTCTGTCTATGTGATCATAGGTTAGTCTAGAACCAAAACCATTTTACTAATCTGACTAAAACTTTATATCTAGGGTTTTTCATAAGGTTTCCCAGAGGGATTTTTATAGTTAGATATCCAACCCTAAAATTAAGGTTAGTTTAATAAAGAGTGAATCGACTCTAACGATTTTGATTAAAAAAAACTCATCTAGTCTCTATTTAATATTACAAACTAAATGGCGTATCTGTTTTTCCGAGAAAATGGCTTCCAGGGTATTTTTACAAAAGCTGATATTTTGCAATCCATTGAGATATACAATATCTTATCTTTGCAAAGTTGTAGGGCTATTGAAAATTTAAAAAAAAAACATTTATTTGAAATATATTTTTAAAAATACAATATTTTTTGAGCTACAAGCAACTGTATTTTTTATTGGACTCTTAAGAAGAGGGGTATTGATTTCTATGCTCTTCTGCAGCTATATTTTTAGTATTTTTTCAAATATTTTATGAGTTATAAGTATATGGCTCCATTTTTAGTTAAAGGTGTGCGAATGTCTTTGCGGAACACCATACAAAATGTTTTTTATCTATAAATAATACGAGCATATTACAATCTAAGTAACAAATCATTTATTCATGAAATTACACTTAGCTTAATTAATTTTTAAAATTAGAATACAAAATTTGTTTTATTAAAACCTTTTACATTCGTAGTAATTAAACTATGATTATCTAGCGATATTAAAAATATGACATTTTGTTTAGTTATGAATTAATATTTTTCGAAAATTCAATATTATTAGCTCATTGATTCAAAATAGATTAACTTATTCGGCTCACACCAGCAATATGTAATTGTTTAGTTATATGCTTTATTCATGGTTTACGTTACGTAAATTAAATTTTTTAAATAATAGTTAAACATAATTATTTTCTTATAAGTGATCATGTTCAGTGAACTTAACTATATGTATTATGTCCTGCAATCACTGTATATATTAGTATTAAAGTCAAAGCTAGGCTAGAAAAGGAGTTCACCAATTTCAAGGAAATTAGGTATTAATTTTTTTCTGTCCCTACTTTTTATTTGTCTTTTTCCACTTTGGCTCAACAGTATATAATATATTATTCTTTCTTTTGTGAGCCATGGGTCTGCTACTCCACGGACAATGAAAAGGTTAACAATACAAACAGCATGTTCACTATCTATGTCAACCACCACGGTTCATATACAATAAGTATAATGAATCACTGTCAGAAAGAGAACCTACAATATACGGGCACATGACAAAGAATCATATTATGTTATTAGAAGCTCGTTCAACATGAAAATGTTGACAGGAGAGAAATGTTATTTTAAAGTAGGTTAGTATGCAAGGTTTGCAAATATGAAACAAGGGTATTTATTAAAAAAAAATTGTGTAGATTTTTAAAAGCACATGCATACACTACGAAGTTTTCTTATCTTTTTTTTCTAAATTATTTAATAAAGGGATTTAAAATGTTCATTAAATTGAACTCATATATAATGAACGATTATTAAAATAAATACCTTTGAGTTGGACATCCATTAATTAATAACAGTATGGTATAAAGTATTTTGACTTTTTAGACATGTCCTAGATTAGCTTAAGACATGATTTTTCCCAATTTTATTCATATTTGGAATTTATAAATAAGGGGAATGCCCCTCTTCAACAAAATGGATAAATTTAAATCATATTTAAAAACTCTTTTATAAAACCTTATATACCTGTTGGAAAACACATGTATTTTGCTAAACTTTTATAATATTAAAACATTTTCAAGTATATTTGTTTAGAAAGCACTATATTTTAATATATGTTTACGAAAAAATTATGAAAATTGCTTGAATGAGATTTCAGCCAAATAGACCTGTGAGTGGGGGAGAGAGGACATGTTATTTATCACTGTGGTTTTCTCATCCTCTACCCAAGCTAATGCTGGTATCGTTATAAAGATTCACTCCTCATAATTGTCCTTTAGATTATGTAATCAAACACCTTGATGTTCTCAAACTAAATATGGCGTATTAAAAAATAAAAAAGGATGGCTTGGTATTTTATATAATGCATCCAATTCGTTTCACCTTTTCAAACAAATTAATGTTTTTTAAGTTTACATTTATTTAATAACAATTTCTATTGGTTGGGATTTTTTTTAGATCTTTGATACTGTGTCAATTTCAAGATTTATCACAGTCAAATACTATGCAGTTGAAACTTAACCGTGATTCCTTACTTTCACTAATAGACTCGTCCGTATCAAAAGATCTAGAGCGTGTTTTGTGTGTTTGCTCAGCATAAATTATCTATTTGCTTGATCCTAACCTTAATATTTAATTTTATTCCAACATTTCTTTATTAAGTGGATGCTTTAACAAGCAAATTATCTTTATTAATTTTTTGCCAATCTAATTTTCAATGACTAAATGCAAAATATACCAAAATAATCTCGCAAAAAAAAACCCAACCCCGAATAAACATCCAACTTAAAACAAAATACCTAAGCGACCAAACAAATCTGGTCCTGGCGGAAACATTTTTTCCAATGTTGACCATAAACATACTAATAGTATATATAGTAAGCCCATTTCGGTGGCCGCATGATCTAAGGCGCTACTCTTGCAATATATCAATCTGCTGATGAAGGGGAGATTGTGGTTCGATCTTGGTCAGATGTACTGAGAGTGGTCTATCCTAAATAATTTACAACTCTCTCTCTCTCTCTCTATATATATAGCCTATATATATATATATACATATCCATGGAAATTTGGGTACACTTCATCTAAATTCAACTTTCATCATCCCTAGCCCATTACTGTAATTAGTAGTAGTATAAGAATACAACCGAAATGGGTAATAAGACGCGGTGCTAGAGTTTACTAAACTCCATTCACGGTAGGAATTACTCTCTGAAAGGTCTTTTTTCCTACCAATATCCTAAGTATATAATAGCTTTCTGGTAGGGAAAAAGAGCCTTTCAGAAGACTATTCCTACGGTGAACAGACTTTATATTCTAAGCCTGCCAGGTTACCGCTATACATCTATTAAGTACGCAGACACACGGAACATGACCCTTAGATGGGTTTCACGCAGCATCACCCTTAAAATAAGCTTTCACTCCACCTTGTAGTCACCATAGCTACAAAAATTGGAGAATAAATATAGCCCCGAAATAAAACCATATAATCCGTAAAGCTTGGCTTCCAAACAAACGAAACACGACCGACCACCGCCGAGGCATAGAGAGAGCTAGATACTTTGTCTATGGTCAAGGTTACATCGCCTTCACCGAAGAGAGCCACAAACCCCAATTCTCGTTACGCATGACATTAAAATAATTGTCTTGAAATTGTAGTAACTGTTTTTTTATTAATCATATTAGAGCATTAGATACTTATTTAAATTAACAGTCAAATTGAAGATTTGCTAACATTGTTTTTGCTGTACTGACCACCGCAAGCACAAATATACGTGACTCTACCGAGAGGTAAGTTCACCATTGTTGACGATCTCATCTAAAAAAGAGTCCTTGGTACGGCATCAATGATGCAGCCATACGGAACGGCAGTTTGAGCATGTAGAAAACATGGCCTGTAATGTGTGTCATCTTGTGGGAACTGTCGTGGAGAAACATGCGAATGTAAACTTTCCTTATGCCTATCATCATCATCATCAACTGTTTCCAGCCTGTGGCCGGGCCAGTTTAGTGAAATGTCTCCATCTTCCTCTATTCTTCCACCATTTTTCTCCTTTAATCCTTTGATCGCAATGAATGTAAAAATATAATCTCATAATTTGGGCAGGATGTATAACTATGATCCTAAAGGTGTTATAAAGTGCTCGTTCTTAGTTTTCCTTTATAAAGTCCTGGTTATTATTTTTGTTTTCTGGTTTTTAATAATATTTTAAGCCGAATTATTCTATTAATTCTGTCACCAGCAAAAAATATCACACTTTCGATATTGTGGTATATTATATTAGATATAGAAGTTATGTTGATAGTGGAGCGTAATAAATCAGGTTAGTGTATGGATCTATAAAACAAAATAATTATTTTAAATAATGTATAATACTTAAACATTGACTTCCAAGCCTTTTGTTTAGTATCAGTGCCTAAAAGATCCATACTGTTCTCTAAACAACAAGGACATAAAACATGCTTTGAAAATGAAGACAAGAGTATCGATGGCATACAATATGTGTGCAAGAAAATGGGAGCCTAAGCTACCCATATAGCTACAACAGCAGTTAATGTGAAACATAATTTGGGACCATAGATCAAGAAATAATAGTTAATAAAAATCTTACTGGTTTTGGTTTCCTATAAATGATATTAGTCTAAGAGAAACTTGGATATTACGAGTAAACCCTGTTGATGTACTATAATTTTAGGTCAGGATAAATTTTAACACCAAATAATATGAAGAATTACATTTTATACGTATTCTCTAAAATTATGTATGTTTTCGAAGATAAATATATTCATAAAGATTAAATGTTTGCAATGAACTGTCTTATGCCGGGTTTGAAGTAGTAAATAATTATATATATATATATATATAAGTTTTAATTTCAACCATAGACCACACCTAGAACACTAGAATTACTAGAATTCTTTTAAATATAATATTACAAGTTTAAGATAAAATTAAAGCTATAACAATTTTTTTTGTTCATTAATAAATTAAATGTTATTTAATCTTGTGATTGTATAGAAAATCAAAGTCTAATTCTACATTTGATGAATGCTAACGTTTAATGACTCTCTGATCCCTGAAAAAGTGGTTTTAAATATACCGTCATTTCATAGATTTAGAGCTGAAACCTTTTTTTTAGCACTCCGTCTTACTACCCGTTCGGTTTATACGCTTGAAACAATGTTACCAATCCGGTTGATACTTGTTATTTAGGTTTTAATTAGGTCCTACAATTCCCTTTATAAATAATATAAATAGCTCTTCTTTAAAATTGAGGGTAGTTAAATTAAGGGTAGAAAGAATCGATTTTCTCAAAATCCAATATAACGATTTTAATTAAAATTCTCATCTAAGAGAAGTTTAAAATTACAAATAAAACTACCTTCCTCATTTTATCGTTCGATTGGGTACTCCACATAAGCGAATATTTCCAATTTTAATATATTATTTTACATATCTTTGCAAATCTTTGAGATACGAAACGTATTATCATTGAAAAGCTGTATATTAAAGATAAAAATATTTTATATAAAATAATTTGTTATAAAACCAGTATTTTTCCGAAATATGATAAAATATATTTTAAAACTGTAGGTCTGGAAAAATGGGTAAATTAAAAAATAAACGGTCTGACTAATATTGAAAGGTGAGTAAATAATTAAGATAGTTTATACAGTAGGACCCCCCCATATACGTGGGTAATACGTTCCTAGATCCACCGTGGTTACGTGAAACCACGGATAATACCGCACTATTATATATCTTGATATTCATGTAACATACATAAATACGGTAAAGTTTAATTGATGAATTATTCTTCACAGTAAGACATTACAAACATTAAATAAAGTACATAATAATAACGTGTACTGTACACTACTGTGTACTTACTATTCTCCATTACTCTTGTTACGACGATCACTGATGATAGTGATGATGATGATGATTATTATGAGTCAAGTAATGTACTGTTCATAGTAGGCGCGTTTGTCCTGCGTCTGGTTCTCGCTTGGAGCGTGGTTCGAAACTTATAAACCTTTTTTTAAAATCTTTAATTACAAATAAATAAAATTGAACAGCAGTAAACTTCGGATAACTGAATCAGCGGATACGGGGCCCTACTGTACTTGCAGAGTTGGACTAGGCATAGACTCAAAATATGTACATTATTCCATCAGGGGAAATGAAAGTTAAGATTTATAAAAAAACATCAGATCATAAAGAAAATCAATATAATAGGTCACTTCCATGTGTATTGCAACTTCTGGTTCGTTATTTGATAGCAGATATACAAGTTCTCTTGATAATTCATAGCTTTGTCTGGTAACTTATTGTTAGTCACTGGCGCTTATGTCACTTTGGCATATAGAATGATAAAATGTCGTCTTCAATTAGTATTGCACCAACACTTTAGCAACAACATGCCAATCAAATCTGAGGCTATAACAGGGATGTTAAGAAAGAAAAAAACATGGATGGTGCAGGCCATAAATTAATTTATTCTAAAACTATTAAATTAATGACTTTTCAGTCCTAAAAGTTTGGAACCTCAAAAGGTAGTATGTTTAAAAACTATCCCAACCTAACAAAACTAACCTTCCAATCATCATTAAATAAAAAATCTCTATTAAGCTTAAAATGGTTGGGTCTAATACTGTTAAAATAAACTATAGAATATTTTTGGAAAATATTCTTAATGTGGAAGAATGAAATGATAGTGTGTTTGTGATCACGGTATTTTAGGGGAAGATATTTTAGAAATAAAAAATTGTTTCCGCATGGAAGTTTAGGTTTAGCTAAGTTGGGATAGTTTATAATAATAAATATATATTATATATGAATTACCAAAATACTTTTATATCTATGTTGAGATATTCCTATTCCTTAAAATAAATATGTTCTTTTGTAATTTAGGTAACTTGGTGATCTAGGGGTAAGGTGTCAGATTTCTGTGCTGGGGTCCAGGGTTCAATCCTCGGTCTTGGCACAGATTTATCTGATTGCCGAACCCTTCCTTCACCTCTGACAAGCCGTGTATTAATCACAACTTGTGAATGTGAGGAATGCCAGGCCTCCACCGTGGTCCGGATTCCACGTTAAACTGTAGGCCCTCCATTTCATTTCACAATCACCCTACCATTACACATTAGCGTAAGTGCGTATAACACTAACGGGTAGTAAGACGCGGTGCTATTAATAATAATAATAATAATAATAATAATAATAATAATAATAATAATAATAATAATAATTCTGTAATTTAATTGAGTATTCATTTTCTAATATTATTATACCTACGAACAAGCTTAATATTACTATTATTCAATTCACCGTATTATTTATTGTTCTCTGTAAACTAATATTATATGCTTATTGTATAAGTATAACACATTTTTTAAACTGTCTAAGATGCTAGGCGGACGCCCTGTCAAATCCTTTTCTACATGTGACTTATTTATTTGGTTTCATCATCCTCCCAGCTAATGAGGGTGCACTTTTACTAACTACCCTCTTCATTTATATCCATTATATTATGCATAAATTAATAACCCTGGTGTTAAACTAATAATGAAAATAATAGTGCTCGGTTGAAAAAATATTCCCATGGTTGCCAGAAAATCTAAACCTTCTCATTGTTTCTACATTAGATACATTATCATATTTGATTGTTTGAAGTGCTATGTGACCATGCATGACTCAATAAATTATTGCTTTGAAGCTAGATAGCTATCAGATATAATTATTTATAAGCTATATTGTGTCTCAATTGATATTAATTTATCAAAAGTAGAATGGATTTTTTTAAACTTAGTAACGATTGTTCTGAATTGCCTTAAATCTATTTCACAATAAATGTGACAACTTTTCCATTTGCAACTCTTCTATGGTGACGTTTTGTGGCGATCATTTTTTTTTCATAGCTTTGCTGAAAGGATTATCAATTAGGTAACTATTTTATCATATTATTGTGTTGGGTCAAGTCAGGTTTCAATATTTCAATACGTATTGCCGATTTAAACGAATCATGCTCTGTGACCTACCAGTATTTAATTTTTTTGTTCCCAATTAGTTTGTTACAAATTGGTTCCTAATGTTTATACCATACACATATGTTTTTGGGGCTTATTTAAAACCAAGTTTTTATCCTCGTATTTGAACCTATATATTTTTTATCAATATTAAGATATTTAAACTGTTTTTAAAAAAATACTGTAATTTAAATCTGCTTTATTCTACACCGGGATATTATCCATTTTAGTCAAACCATTATAATTGGCAGAAACTATGTTTGTTACAAATTATAGATTTCAATTTTCAATTAAAATTATAAACTGTCTTTATATTTGTTAAACTTGACTAGTATCTCCTTGAAAAATTGCAAGACATTATTTACATGCAGTTTTATATACTTATCTACTAAACGTCTACAAAACTTGCATAAAACAGATTAATTTGTTTTGATTAAAATTAATTACTATTATAATAAGTTCTCAGATAACCCAAAAAAATATTGTAATACTAATGAGATTCAATGATGTTTAATGCTTTTAATTTAATATTGTATTACATGTTTCATTGATTTGTTTCCATCACATTAACGTACGCACACGTAAAATTTTAAAAAACTGTATTCAGCCGTTAAAAAAGGAGAATTAAGCCATTCTTACTTCTGAAAATCGATATTCTTCTCAATTTACGGTAAATAGGGGTCAAAGAATTAAGTAAGCTAGTTTGATTTTATTTGTTTGGACGTGATGTTCTATTGGGCTTGTGTTTTAAGTTTCTCCAAAAATCCTTGCAGTAGAACATCCATATCTAATATGGCACTGTCAAAATGTACAATTGTATTTGTAATCAAAATGTAAGATACGATAAACATTCGTTTCACACTGATTTCTGATAATGTAAAATATGTATAGAACATAATAAATATAATTTTATAGTTTGTTTCAATACATAATTATTATCAGGTCAAATTACAAATTAAAATTTATCATAAGTTAACTTTAATTTGAGGTGGTTAGGGTTTTTAATTTGAGAGGGAGAGTTTTTGGGAGGAAGGAGGAAGGTAGATATGTATAAAAGGGGGGAAGAGGTTAGGGGCACTTTTATTAAATGGATAGGGAGGATGGGTCCTTAGATTAGTTGGGGAACAGGGAAAGGGGGTTAGGAAATTAATTTTGAATGAAATGAGAGGAAGGAAGAGTTATAAGGAGGGGTTGGAAACATAACACATGTTGAATTGTTTCCATGGAACTCGCAGTAAACTAACCTCTCTGTCAAAGACAACTTTCATTCATAGAAAACTAATCGACTCTTCTATTTCATTAGAATGAGATAAATAGTTATAAGGAGGCAACCGGTGCCCAACAAATCTAACAAAATATTACACAGCTCGAATAAGAAAACACAGCTCTAAAGTGTAATGTAAATTTACTTACTACTGAGATGACGGAAATTTATCTTTGCTATGATTGTATTTCTCTGTGTTGTATCCTAATGTCATCTTTGTCTTCGAGAGCAGCGTTTTTCAAATTGGGCTTTGTCATAGTTATTTAAAGCTACGTAAGGCAGTTCTAGATTTTATTTTCACACTAGAAAATAGCATCAGTAATTAGAATTGCCAATTTTTTTTAAAAAAATCCGAATAAAGCGCAGTTACCAAAAGGGCAGACAGAACAAGTGATGTTGTCCATCTGTTTTATAACCATACACTTGTAAAATGTAACTGTTTTTATTAAACGTTCTTAACATTAGTGTACAACATTGTATGAGGGGCCAAGCATGGTTTTTTTATGTGATTGCTCCTTAGGTCTAAAAAAAATTGGAAATCCCTGATGTACAAAGTTCCATAACCCGAGCTTTCTTCGTTTGTCCCTTGTAACTAATTTTCTTTATTTAATTTTCGATATTAATGAACAAGTTTTTAGTTGATGCCCAATTCCTTATTACATCACATTGGCATTAGCAGTCATTTTGCTTGTGATAGGTCAGTTATTAAACGTGCATGTGTCTTAAAAGAATAATAAATATACCTCATTCAGTGGTAGATTGGTCTAAGGTGTCAATCTCATGTTAGATTGGCCTGCTGATGATGGAAAGATCGGAGTTTGAATACCGGTTGGGTCTACTTAGGGTGTGTATTTTACTAAATGGCTTCCCACTCTCCTCCCACGTAAATGTGCGTAGATTGCCTCTAACATATTTTCTTACTCATCCCTACTACATTAGATTCATCATATATGCGTATAACCTGAACAGGTAGTAAGAGGTAGCAATATAAAATACATAGGTTCCATCTCACTCAGTGTTTGTTTGAGAAAACTCCTTCTCTTGTCCACCAATCTGTAATATTAGTTCCGTGAAGTCTTGAATTTAGGCATTGACATTAGTGGATACGTGTAATATTAGCAACCACAGCTACCTCTATGTAAATCGAAAGTCCACGAAACGAAATTTAATCTTTAGGAGTATTTTACTTTCATTGGCTCTTAAGGAAGCCCCAGAAAATGTTATCTAGCATTAAATTATTTTTGATATGATTTTAAAAAAAAATTGTAAATATAATGATGTTGCAAAAGTTATGAGTTTTCTAAGTCTCAGTTAAGCGATTTAAGCACCACATCTTATTACCCATTCAGGTTTTACACTTATATGCGAATAACGCCAATGGGTTAAGGATGAGTAAGGTTAAATTCAGAGGAAGTGTACTTGCATTTGCATAGAGGAGAGTGAAAAACAGTTTAGGAAAATTACCCTCAGTACACCCAACCGGGATCGAATCCCGATCTCCCCATCATCATCAGATTAATATATTGCAAGAGTAGAGTGTAGTCTATTGCGATATTAGTGCCTTAGGCCATGCGGCCACCGAAGTGGGTCTCAAATAAGCTTTTGTCCTCTGGATGAGAAATACAAGAGCCCATTATTAATAAGACATTGGGGGGGG
>CABFWO010000729.1:171402-256679 GCA_902155825.1 Timema genevievae
TATATATATATATATATATATATATATATATAATCTACTAGATTTTTTTAGGGTTTGGTGGGTATAGTAGGCGCTATAAAGTACTATTCAGGATTGGGTGGATAGTGAGTACTATTTAGAATTATTATTATGATTTGATTATTTTAGAAGCGTTGGAAATGTCACGGTTCAGAAGTGTTTCTTTTTAACATTCACAAACGCTGACTTATTCTTAAAAAGAAAAACCCTGAAATTTACCTCTACTTTTCCTAATTTTCTACAGAAACTAACAATGAAGTAACAAACTATTAATTGTTATAATTCCTAGTTAATACTTTCCAGTCAAGTCAATATCACGAAGGACATTCCTATGTCTTTTCACACTTTCACATGTCCGTTGCCTTTCTTACCCCGACATATATGATCTGTATTGCTTTGTTAAATGATTTGAGTTGTACAAAGAATAGCAAAACTTTACTAGCCCAATTAAGGTTTATTGTTAACTTTAATTGAAATTCTACTTTTATATGATTCAGTAGTTCACACATGGCCATGAACAGCATCAGAATTTCGGGGGTTAAGATTTTCTTGCCACAAAGAGTTGCTTTGAAACAGGTATTATTATTATTATTATTATTATTATTAATTTGAGGAAGGGAGATGCGATTTTGTTAGAGCTTGAAGAACTTGAGGTTAAGGTTTTCCCCCCAATATGATTTTTCATTCTCATTTTAATGAGTAGTTTATACTAAATAGTAATAATAAAAGACTGTTTCTTAAAATTTGAAAATCAGTAATGAGTGCCGCAGAATAATCCCAAGATATATACATTTTTTGATCCTACCAATAATTTAATGTGGAATAATTCATTATCTCAGTAGAAAGAAAACCTATCTATTACAAATTAGACTTCCTGAAGCATAATTGCAATATCTCTGCTTTTCTCTTCTCCTTTTCTCTGTTCGATATTGAAGTCAACTCTACGATACTGGATTTAGGAATCACTATATTACTTTATTTTGGGTTTCCCAAACGGTACTACACGTAGATTCAAGGGTACGTGAAGGGTTTCAGAAGTTACGGAACGTACCGATGAGTTATATTTAATATAACGTATAATTTTTTATAGAAGTGAGTCTAATAAACAAACTAACAAAAAATTTGACGTGACATCATGGTTTTTATAAACATTTCGTTCCCTTTGGCACGGCTTTGCTAAGTATAGCACTAGAGCTTTAATGAGATTTTAAATGACCGTTTATATTTTACACGATAAAAAGTATTTGTGTCCGGTTTTATGAATACTTTGGAGAGTACAATAATTTAAGTAGTTATGTCCCTGAGAGGGTTAAGTGACTTTTTTTTTTAGCATCGCTTCTCATTACCCATTTGTGCTATACATTTATGTACTAACTACAATAATGGTTTTTAAGGATTTGGAAGGTTTTATTTAGAGTAAATGTACCCCCATTTTTTTGGAGGGAGATTGTAAAACCATTTTGGAAAAAAATATCCTCAGTACACCCGACCGAGATTAGATCCTCAATCTCCCCGTCATCGGCAGTCTAGTCTACTGCTATAGTAGCGTCTTAGTCCATGTGGCCACCGAAGTGGGTTAAGTGACTGGTGAAAGTTTTGGAAGCACTAATATGTACTATTAATGTTATGTCAACTTGCTTATGATAACCGTGACAAAACTAGATTGTACTAAATATTTAATATTGCCTTCATAGTCTGATGTTTTATTAGAGTTTCCGAGGTATATCATCTATTATTATATTATGCTCCTTACTTTATATCTTAGTTTATAATGTTTTCTAAACTGTTATAATTTAAATCTATTCTCCAGTGTATAATTTAGTCACAGGGGTCCAACACTTGAGACTTGGCCCCTGAAAGGGTGTGTCCCATACTGACCCGCCAAGCTGAGCGGAAACTAAGTTGCCTAACTTACCCTCCCAGTGCTCATCTATCATCCTTTGAGTGTAGTAACGATGGAACCTCTTGTTCTGATTGTAGATGAGTCCTGGTTGGTTTGTTGGAGACTGAAAATATGGCAGATGAGGAGCCTACTTCTGAGGAAGACGTTGAACCAAAAAGATGGCATGGTATGACGTAGGATAGATCTTTACTGGAAGAGTAAAAAGTCAATTTAAAAAGGCTCTATATATTCCTAGATATAAGCTTTGTCATTTCTTTTTTAAGTTCACTGAGCAATCGACATTTTCATCTGAAACTGTTTTCTAAAATCTCTTATTCTGATGATAGAGTCTCAGGACAGGGATAGGTAAAGTACTTTTGTAAGTGCGGTAGGTAATAAATAACATTTCGAGCTCCAAATGCAATATAGCAAGTAAGTATTATCTAATACATAACGTCTTACTGCTCACTATATATGTAAAAAAAAAAGCTTTAACGCAGTACTTGGATTTTTGGTAACTCTATTAAAACTTATTTCCTAAAATTGACCATTTTGGGATTAATTTGAAAGCTGTCTCAGTAAAGAGGGAGGAAAAAAAGATGAAGATATAGAGCTGATGATAAACAGAGTAAAATTAAGTTAAAACTAGATAGTAAAACGTGTGAGTGTTCATGAACAGAATTTTAGTTATAAATAAAGGTCAGTATATTTGTAAGTTAACTACATCCAGTCGGTGACCTGGTGGTCTAGGGGTAAGGTGTCAGACTTCTGTGTTTTGGGTCCGGGGTTCAATCCTCGGTCCCGGCACAGATTTATCTGAGTGCCAAACCCTTCCTTCACCTCTGACAAGACTTGTATTAATCACAGCTTGTGAATGTGAGGAATGCCAGGCCTCCACCGTGGTTCGGATCCCACGTTAAACTGTAGGTCCTCCATTTCATCTCACAATCACCCTACCATTACACATTAGCGTAAGTGCGTATAACCCGGACGGGTAGTAAGACGCGGTGCTAATAATAATAATAATAATAATAATAATAATAAACTACATCCACACTGTGGATAAACCGTACAAATAATAAACAGTATATAAGTTAATTAATATATCCTTGTACTGTAATATTGTAGTTAGTTTATTATGACATATAAGATGAGAATAACTGTCATACAAAANTTTTTCATTTTCTCCTATTGTAGATTTCATTCCTGCTCGAGTGAACGTGGCAATTATGTCTTTCCTGGCCTGCTGGATCAACTACATGCTCCGGGTCAACATGACACTAGCAATAGTTGCTATGGTACCTTTCAAGGAATCTGCTCAGAGTGACCCAATATGTGGACCACGTCCCACTAAATCTCCATATAACACATCCAGGGAACCTCCAGATGTGAGTTTAGAGAATAAAGACATGCTAGAACCTATCTTTTCACCTTTACAATACTCCTCTAGATGTGGGGGTATTTAAAAAAAATTATTTGCAGTATTTAATGTACACTTTATGAACCAACTGATTATATTACTGCACAAGAATTTATTTGATCAAGAGCGAAAGGGCCTACCAATTTTTCCAGGGTTCCAGGGTTCTCTTACATGTCACAATTGTCATGGGACCAACGACTTTATTTCCCCACCGAAGCAAATTATGCTATAGATTTTATATCTCAAGAGAAATACGTCGATCCCACTGAGCTAGAGCTCACGATCATCGGATCCTGAGGCGAGCACTTTACCCCAAGACCACCGAGCTTGACGTGTGTGTGTGTGTGTGTGTGTGTGTATACAAAATACAAAGGGGGTTAGCAGAATGTGTATGTCGTGCACACAGCTAGCCTCACAGAGGTTCTACAAATTCTAGTATATCGGTAACTAAAAATGTGAATATCCTTGTTTATATTATTAATTAGAGTGCTTGTTCAAAATCCATATATATATAATATATCCTCAATCATGTCCTAAATGTCTGCAGGGCATCTAACAGAGAAACATGAAATTCCCCTAAATTATAGTTCTAGACCATCCCTCCACTTTCAAACAATTTAATGTGACTTAAGAGATGTGAGTCAAAATTCAAACATATTTCTTGACGGCAAAATTAATAGCACTTTACAATATTATTTGTGTTATTTTATTGGTATTGATAATACCTATTAAAAGTGACAGTGATGTATGAATATATTTAGATTGTTTTAGTAAAGTTAGTAACTACCATATACATTTATTCCTTCCAAAATATGCCTATAACTCGTGTTGGTTTTATGCAGAATGGACCACGATATGATTGGTCCAATGATATCCAGTACAGCATACTCGGGTCTTACTTCTGGGGCAACGTGTTGACAGCATTTCCAGGTGGGCTACTATCAGACATGTTCGGAGGTACTCGTGTCATTCTTTACACCACCTTATTGACAGGGGTGACCACATGTTTCTTACCGCTCTTCGCTCAACTGCACTGGGGGTTGGTCCTCGCCAGCAGGTTCCTCATAGGATTTTTTGGGGTGAGTACCTTCATGGAGGGCCGTAGTAATAATGTAGCTTTATCTTAATTTGAAGGAAAAGACCTGAAATAGACCTATTGCATTATTATTTATATCTACAAAATTTTGTTCTCCAGCTTTTCCTGAGGTTATAGCTGGTGCAGTTATTTAATATTCATCTTACTCATACTCTTTTATTAAGCAAATAATTAAAGTAAATACAAGACTATTGTGCCTTTTGAGCGTATAAATTTAAATAATATTAATATTATAAGTTTTAGACTACTATTAATGTTGAGAATAAAATTCCAAAATTTGTATTTACACTTTCATAGCAAATCCTAGAAACAGGAAAATTTAAAGCTTTAAATATAAAACTATATATTATACCTGTAACATGATAAATTTCTTCTATCACTTTGAGTCTGATAACGTTACTTTACCAAGCTACACCCCAAGACGCTCTCTTAAATAACATCAAGTTTAATTTTGAGGAACGGCATTACCACTCTCTTGTTTTTAAGTTGTAAAACTATCTTCATATATATGCTACATTTTTCTACGTTGGATTGTCAATGTTGCAAGTAATTTCTTGTTTCTATTATTGGCTAATGGAGGAATTTCCATCATAATCATCGTCATCATTGTCTGGTAATCACGGACCATGTAGATCATGTGCCATCTTCCCAATTAGCCTCCAGCCCAACCTGTTTTGTCCCCTCTCCCTCCAGTCATCGTGGATTTTGAGAAGTTGTAAGTCATTCCTCAAGTTTTCTTCCCACCTCATCCGGGGAGTGTCTAAGTGATCTTTGAACCCCTGGACTTCTCTCAAGATCTATTCTCTACATACGTTTAGTGTCATGCGTGCAATATCATCAACCCAAGGTAGATCTCCACTTCTCAATTTCTTTTCCCCTTGAATCTTTTTCCAATTGTCATAATTGGAACTATAATCGGGGCTATTTGGCAACAGACAACAGAGGAAGAGACAGTAAAAGATGTCCTCCCTGAGAGTTTTCTCAGAGCTAGTACCGACACAAACGTGCACACTGAGGCGTTTTTGATTCAAGCCACAATAGGCGTGGCTGACACGATCACCCTTAGTTCAAAAAGGATCAAGTATCACCGTTATAAGTGTTCCCAGATTATCTTTAAGAAGACAAACTCACTCTACCCCATCATCATTAGATGTGACACAGTTCAACATAAACATAATGTAGTAAAGGATCACTTAAGTTGGGCAAGAAAACAGGGAGATACAAATAATAAAAGTCAATTTACATTATTTTATTCGAAATAAAGTTTAAATATACATCGTAACTTATAACCAAACCCTAAGATTATTTTCGAGATTACAACAGAACAGAGAACCAGTTACTGGCATCCATTAAATGGGATGATTGAAATTAAAACATTCTAAAACAACAATTTTAAATATTTTAGTCAAGCAATTTTTAATTTTTTAACAACAATAAATCTCAAAGAATGTCTAATCCAATGGTATAAAAGTTATATATTAGTACCCAAAAGGGACTTTAGTATAAATTTACATTCTGTGCCAGAAATGTAATTTATTGGTGATGGAGAACTTCTATTGAATTGAAAGGCCTTATACAATAGGCACAACAATGTAATTACGTCTATTATTAGTGCTAATCGAGTAGCATAACCTCAACTAGGAATGTCTCAACAATGCTTACTATGCAAGAGCAATTAAAGTCCATGATAGAACATAAAAAAGCCAACAGTCTAATCTAATACAGGATGGACAAATCCTCCTAAATCTAGTCTTGGTACTGAGAGTGTGAAACAATAGACAGTTGGAGCCAGTTCTCATCAATAGTTCTATTTATTCCCAATGTCGAGTTATTCCCACTGTTCCATTCATAATAGTGGCCAAACTCACTTATATTGATAATGTTGGAACCATAATGCAACTATATAATGTTACCAAAACATCAACCGCCACTAGGAATAATATAAACCTTTAGGACGTTAAAGTATTTACAATATGATGCTATTAAATAGAAATAATGGCTCCTAAAAACACCAAACAGAGATTACATTAATACACAACCTACACACGTCCTCGTGCGAGTAATTAAGCTAAGTTTCCTACACAACTATCATACTCGAGCATGCCCTGCATCCAAGCAACATGATGCTGAATAAGCTGCACCAAAACAAAGAGCATTATTAAATTATAAATAGATTTTAAACAAATTGACAAGCAAAATGTTTGGCATTCAACAAAACAATAACTAAACCTAATTCAAACAAGTCCAAGCAGGCGTTAATAAACTAAAACTCAGAAAGAGACTTATCATTTCCAAAAAGAATGTATCCGTCTAGTCAACGAGACCATCTATACCGTGCTCATATACATTTGTTAGTCCAAAATCAAAAGTAGCAGCAAGTCTTCTTCAGCCGTTGATTGAATAGGAAGTTTAATTTAATTGGCTGAGCAACTCAATGTATATGATCAAAATATCGGGTTAAGGTGGAACTTAGCCGCGTAAGAGGAGAAATCTTACTTTCTAAGGCTTCGTTCCAGTTTAGTAAATAAGTGGGAATCGATCCCGTGACGTTTACATCTCTTGGCTAGAGGATTTTACTGTGGTGGGGAGCTTGGTGTGCATGTACGAAACGTTCCTTCTTTTTCCTCATATCTTCACTAAATTTGGAGTATGTAGAATTAAATTGAACATTTGAACACGCCATCGGCTCGTGAGTTGTAATAAGTTTGTTCATGTAACCAAAATGTAGTCCACATGATCTGAGATCATGGTAAGTATAACCATATTGGTAGTGGCGGTTTAGTAGATAAGTTATAGGGCAGATTTTTTAGGAATAGCGAATAAATGTACAGTCCGTTATTGCGATGTGTCAAAGATTTTGCCGTACGAGTATAGCTTTTTACTGTAGTTTCATATTGTCAACCAACATCAGCCAAAACATCCCTCAACCCATTTATGATTTACTACATAAGGAACCTGAAATAAGACCTTTGCATTTCACCTCTGCATGACGTTTGAAAGAATGATGAACAAGCAAGAAAAAAAAGCCTGGAATAAATCTTACTCTCTTATAAATGTTTTGCATTAGTTGACAAAGTTTCTCTATTGAGTTCAATTGTGAAATATAAACCAAACTCTTGCAATGAACACAAATATAAAAAATATTCATCTTAAGATAGAGAAGCTGAGTAACCAAACAAAGTTTCACATCATCGTTTAACCGTAGCTAGACTTTTGGCTTTAATTTACAACCAGAACTATTAAATAAATTTAGAATAAAAACTTATTATATGTGTACTTGATTGGATATTTCAACTATACTTAGCTCTTTAATTGAGTTAAAATATTTCTAGTAACTATTTCATTTCTAACAAATACACAAGGGAGAATATTTCACACCTAAGCTACTAGGAAGCCATTGCTAATTTTGATCATTTATTTGTTTAGCTCAATGGACTGTTTTAACTCGTTTATTAATGAGACACAAAATATGTGGTGGCATAGCTATCTAATTTATCCATAAAATTTGATAATATAATTTTAGACCCGGTTGATTTTCCTACACTCTGTGATTTGTAGATATGTCTTAAATATAATAATTTCATTTACATAACTGTTTTGTTATATTCAGAACTTTTTACAAATTCAAAAAGTGATTTATTTCTATAGGTAACAAATATTACTATTTTGCTAATATTTTTGCATAGAAATCTTGCATTGTATAGTAGGCCTACAAAATAGTCAAATTATCTGGGGTACATTAAAAATATAATTAATTTTGTAAATATACTTAATTACTCTATGGAATGATGAGCTTGAAAGTACATTGTCACACTTACAAAAGTACTCCATCCGTCTCTATCTTAAGCTAGTTCCATCCAGTCCACCTCATCACACCCTATCTTTTTCAGGTCCATTCTGATGTTGTCTTCCCAAATGCGTCTAGGTCTTCCCACTTGTATCTATCCCCATAGGGTTTGCCAGTCAATTGCCTGAACAAGGTTCTAGAATCTCCCATTCGCGTTGCATGCCCTGCCTACCGTATTCTAAGAGATTTGATTGTGATGAGTACAGTTTATGTAACTAATAATTCTCCCTTCAGCAAATGGGCACCCTTTCTAGGTCTAGAGAAAGAAAATGTAATAATTGTAACCAACTTGTCTCTTCCATCATTCCAGGGCGCTTGTTGGCCGGCTCTGCATTCTCTTTTTAGCAAATGGGCACCTCCTCTGGAGAAAGGAAAGTTCGTCTGGAGTTTGTTTGGTATGAATAGTTTGAACGTATGGACAAACTAGTTTTGTTGCTACTGCTCACTAAATACAAAATAAAAAAAGTTTCATGGTCAAATCTAAAAGCAATCTTTGACTAAGCATGAACTTTAAAAGGAGCTTAACTGCACGGGAAAAAGCTTAAATGACACCAAATTTAGCCCTCAATGGCAAGATCGTGTACAATTTGTAAACTTTATTTTTAATCTTAAATTTAAAATAAAATGGCCTAAATTTTTCCAAGAATACAATATATTGACGTAATATATTAAAATTGTATGATAATTAAATTCTAAATGGTGTAGGGGACCACATTATGTTGGGAAATGTGGCTTATATTCAAGGAATAAAACTATAAATCATGGTAATTTAGAGTGAGAGAGAGATGTTTTAACCCTGAATATTTTAATATAGCGAGCCTACTCTTATTCAAAAAGTTTTCCTGAAATATGGATTTAGCTAACACAATTAATGAGTCTCTTAACCAAATTTTCAACACATTGGTAAATTCTTGAAATTTAACTTAAATAATATCCTTTTTACTTTCATAATGTCAATACTGAGGAATAATTTAGTAAAACTAAAAGAGGCATTTGGATGTTTAAGGAGGTGTTTTGAGCAGATAAATTATTTGAATTACCAAATTGTTTTTAAATAACACACCAATTAAAAATTATTATTTTTTAATTTGAGCTAGTAGATTTATTATCAATCAACAAGAATATTTTGAGTATTTCTTAGAATTAAGAAATCTGATTTTAATTTCAATTCTTATAGATTTATAGTAATAAAACATTCCTACTATAAAATCATAGCTTAGAAACACAACCTAAAAGACAAATAAGGTTAAATAAATGATACTACACAATCGTACAAACTTTCATATAACTTATTAAAGCTTGAAAAAACAAATAGTACGTTTCGCCACAAAGCCTTTATATCTGTTTAATCTTTAAATAGAGACATTTACTTAAAACTCATGAAATTTGCCAAACGAAATAATATAAACTTTTGCATAAACACCTCACCAAATAGTGTAACTGTAATAATATACACTGTCACTGTCACATACTATGTCTACCAAAGAGCACAACCATCAATTTAATATTTCTAAGTATTTCATAAAAAAAAAGTATAAGTTCGATTATAGCTAAGAAACCAATGGTCCTATAAAAATGTATTCCAGGTTAAAATATGTTTAATTTTAACAGCGTCACAACTTTAAAATAAGTTATTTTGTTTCTCAAATAGTTACAGAGGTATTATCAAAATTGGAGATATCTGATTATGTATAGTATCCTCAAAGTAATTTTCATGAGAAAATGAAGATTTTTGGTTTTTTTTTTAGGTGGTATATTTGGCACAATAATATCCCTACCTTTGGGCGGTGTGATAATTGAAGGCTTAGGTTGGCCGGCTTTCTTTCTACTATCTGGAGGTCTATCTATATTATGGTGCTTAGCCTGGTGGTATCTCATTAGGGATACCCCAAACCAGCACCCTAGGATCACCAAGAAGGAAAGGGACTATATCAACTCTTCCATAGCAGGTGTTGGAGGAGGACAGGTACTGTGTGTCACTCTAATATTTGCGTACGATACAAAGTTTTGTTGAGTATACTTGCTATATGTCCAGGATGTTGATTGATCTCGATCGATAATATTGCTTTTCTGTCGATAATACTGATTATCTGTAGAAAATACAGGTTATTTATAGATAATAATAATTCCCTGTTGAGATAACAAATTATTTGTCAAGTATATTTGCTATCGATCGAGAACACTGATTCTCGGTAGAGATTACCGATTTTCAGTCTAGAATGTTGATTGGCTGTCAATGGTACTTATTTTCAGCCAAGAATACTTATTTTTTGTTGAGAATATTGATTATTGGTCGAGAACACTGATTCTCGGTAGAGATTACCGATTTTCAGTCTAGAATGTTGATTGGCTGTCAATGGTACTTATTTTCGGCCAAGAATACTTATTTTTCTGTTGAGAATATTGATTATTGGTCGAGAATATTGATTTTCAGCTGAGAGTACTATTTTCTCTGTTGATATAAATGATTATTTTTTTCAGGCAACCGATGATTTTTTGACATGACTCTTGCTATATATATAAAAAGGCAAAGGTTAATCATAATAATTCATCTTTTGCCATTAAAAGTTATGGTCTGCTAGAAGACAAATTTAAAACTCTTAAACACTTTATACCAAATATGTGATATGGGAATGTTAAGAATATAAGCTCATTACATCACGCCGGGAGCTAGATACATTGATAAAATATTACTATATCAAGATAACCAATTGGGGAAATAAGTTATTATGCTTTACAGCTCACCAAGTGTTTGTTTTAATTATATAAATACATTAAAATTGATGTATTCAGAAGTCTGAAATGACAATTGATGAATTTTCAAACACTCCATTACGAATTCAACAAAGGTTTTTTCTGTTTTTTCTACTTTTATTTAAGTAGCTCTAAAGTTTACTAAACCAAATAAACCAAAACTGTAGCATTGATTACATTTTAATAATCGCAAAAAGCATTTCCTGAGATTTAGATATTTTTTTAAACACACAATACTCCAAACTAGTTATATTTGTTGGTCATATAGTTCAGTCATAGGATTACGTCCTACGTCCAGATGGATTATTAGACTATTGTTTTTAGCGACAACTTGGTAGACCTAGCTGTAATTTTGAACGAAAGAGATCAATTTGAGTTTAGCGAATATTTTATATATATATATATATATAATATTCATATTTTAAAGTAGCTATACAATGTCTGATAAATTTGCAATATCGATACTCCCACAAAGTAGTATCGTTATTTTATCTTAATTATTTGCCATTATAAATCGCTAAACCTTTTTCTATTAACAAGGTACAGTCACCAAAAATAATCCAGGATACCAAGATGGCCCACTACTTGAATTTAGCCGTACGAGTGAATCATATACTTATACCAGCTCGTTACCTAGTACTGTGAATATAAGGACAAGTAGCTAAGACGAGTTCCTGCTTGTTGGCTGACAAATTTGTTTTAAGAGTTGAGTTGCTAAAGGACACTTAATACATATCATGTAAGATCTTAGAAGAGCATTTATATCTGGCAGAGAAGGTTCTTCCTATTAAAATTGAACTGTATTTGACTACCCGCTAATGGAAAACCTTTAGGCCTATACTGAAACATTACTACTTTTAATATCCTTCACTAACCTAAACGAGTGTGTTTTGATTTCAAAAACACCCTCTTCACCCTAGATATTTCATTAGGTTTCTTTGTTCAGATGGCTTGAATGTTGATAGCTATCTAGTTTTTACGTATTTATTTTTTATAGTACATAATATGTTGAAAGATTTAGTTATTCAACTTTCAGAAAAGGAAGTTCCCAGCTAAACAAGCGTTCACATCTTCCCGGTTTTGGGTGCTTATAATCTCTCATACCGGTAGTTTGGCGGGATTGATCTTCTTGCAGAGTCTGGCACCCAAGTACATGAATGACGTACTGGGATATAACATAAGGGAGGTAAGGGATTGGATCCTAGTATCTTGTGGTATACAATCCGTACAGATTATAATGGGAGTAATAATCTTTAAAGTCCATGGTATACAAGTGAATGAATGATTTACTGAGACTTTGCATAAATAAACCTGCTTTGGTGGCCACATGGTCTAACGCGCTACTCTCGTGTTAGACTATACTACCGATGATGGGGAGATTGGGGTTCGATCCCGGTCGGTTGCACTGAGGGTGGTTTCCATTCAGTCACTCTCTCCACGCAAATGCGGGTGCACTTCATATATTAAACCTTCCCAATCCCTAGCACATTGTTGGAATTAGTACATAGGCTTATAACCCAAGTGGGTAGTAAGAAGCGGTCCTAAAAGAAAGCATAAAGAAGGTAAGGATGTTATTATTTGGTGCATTTATAATATGAATAGTTTACTCATACATTATAATGGTAACTTGGAATAATCAGCTTTAAAATAAATGGTATGGAACTCCGCACGGACATTCTCACTCCATTGTTTAAAAATGGAGATATTTACTCAAAGCTCGTAATATGTGTGAAACAAAATAATATACATTAGCAAACCCGAGCAAAAATTGCAATATACTTACGTAAAACAATTTTTTATTCTCAGTTTTAAAATTTATTATTACATTTAAAAAAAATTAAAGTCCACATTTGTACATTTGGACCAATAAAAAAGATCGATATTTGGTCCACAAGGGTCAACACTTCATATTAAAATTTCGACTTCAGTTAAAATTTTCGACATTTTATTAGGGGTTGCCCATCTTATTGTTATCGCATTGCTATTAAATTCCTAATTTATAAATTTAGAGCAATAAAAAAGGCAAATATTGACTATTGAATCTAAAATGATAAGAGATTGCTGAGAGGTTAAGGGAAAAAGAACATCAACTTTTTCATAGACTTACTAAATCTACTTACTCTAAGGTATTAGAGAATTATTGAGGTAAAGCTTAAGTAATATCTCTGTACAACTAGAGCTCACGAAATTGTATTGATATATTTGCCAATATCTCAGAAACTATTGGTTTTATAATTATATATTTCAAAGAAAAGTTTTTTATTTTTGATAATACTACAATTTTGCAATGATAAGTTATTTAGTATCCCAAATATTTGCGGAGATACAGAAATTTCTGATTCTGTAAAGTATCCTAAAACCATTTTCACGGGAAAATGAAAGTAGCCATTTTATTTATAATCTTAATCAACGCCTATATACGAATTTTAATCAAAATCGTTAGAGCCGATTTTGAGAAAATAGATTTTTTCTCTTTTCACCCTTTATTAAACTACTCTTAATTCTAGGGTTAGACAGACGGCATTGCAAGAAACACTTTTTAGGGTTCGGGGGATCATGAAACGTCGACATCCATCAACATTTCGGGCTAGATTTATTTTTGCGGTCGCAATACGTTACCTTTAGTTTTAGAAAAGTTAAAATATATATATATTGGCGTATAGCTTGAAAATTATTGGTTTTATAAAAAATATGTTTCAAATAATATATTTTTATTATAGATAGACCTATATATTTATAATGATAAGTACAGTAGACTGACGACTATCCGGCCTAATGTGGAGGAAGGGCAGGCCGGATAGCAAAAAAGCTAGATAGGCCGGAGTTCTATAAATACTCACTTCCTGCCCACATACCATTAAAAACACAGGTTTTATACCAAAATCCGCTCTTATTAATATTTTATTACCTCTTAGTACAGGCCGGTACTTTATAAATGTTTGCTATGTATTGTACTGTACGTCTTAAAAATTGATTACAGAAAAAAGGAAGTCCAAGAATCTAAATATTGTACACATTTTAAGATAAATTTTATAATGTCCAACTTAATTGCAAGAAACATAAAATCATGTGCCCTGTACAGAATAGATACAGTACATCCAGTTTTAAAATAAACAAAGCAATAACGTAAAACGTAAGCCTAGTTCTTAAAATAAATAATTTAAACTTATTTTACTGTTCGTTGATAAATTATTACACAAATATGAAAAGTTTAGGCCTAAGATAATAGGGTCAAAACTTACGGTTTTTAGTTTTTGAAAAAGTCCTTGATAGATGACTGCTTCTCCCTTATAGCCCTCTTCCACGACGCAATGTCCCTCCACTTAGGCAAGCAGATGATATCAGCTGTCGTCGCGGGGGGAAACCTGCGCTTTTCATGCCGTAGCTTGTGTTTTGCACACGGCACGTAGGACTGCACACGGCACGTAGTAGGACCGTAGATCGTAGCAGACACGCTTCCAACGCCTTGGAAAAGTAATATGTTCCCCATTTTACTACGGAGAATGTTTTTACTAAAACTAGGCCAGATAGTACGTATAGATGGATAGTCGCGAAACAGATATTCGGGAGTCTACTGTAATTTCATATCTCAAATAGTTACGGAGATATGATTAAAAATAATGATAATTTACGCATCAGACCGGAACACTTAAACTCTTTTTGACAAAAAAATTGAGGGTAGTCTTTTTTTTTTGTAATATTGATCAATGCTTGGAAGTGAAATTTAATCAAAATCGTTGGATCGGATTTTCGTATAATCAACGTTTTACTCTTTTTGCCCTTAAGGAAACTACCCTTAATTTTAGGGTTAGATATCCAATTCCAAAAACGCTTCGGGGAAACCTAATCAAAGCCCAAGGCACTAATTTTTAGCCCAATCGGTAAAATAGTTTAGTTTCTACTCCGAGGTACAGACAGACAGACAGACAGAAGACAGACATAGAGACAAACGGAAATTGAAAAAAAAAAAATTTTTGGATTCGGGGGTGATTGGAGGGGGGAGGGGTGGTCATAAAACGTCGAAATTCATCTAAATCTCAACTTCGATTTTTTCGACGGTCACAATACTTTCTATACCTACCTGTAAGATGGTGAAAAAGTAAAAAATGGCATGATGCCTACGTTAATAAATGCTACCCACGGGCGTCGTTAACGGGGGAGGTACACCCTCAATAATCTACTCAAATGGGACATTTAAATAAGAGTGATTCATTTTATTGAAGAAAATTGAATGTCAACGGTTGCAGCAATGCATAAATAATTAATAAATACCAAAACACTAGGTGTAAATAATTTCAATCATGGCTAATGCTTGTGTGGAGAAGACCAAAATTGAATCAACTGAAATTAATCGAAAAATGATACCTTCAATTCCCGTGTCCATGTGTCATTTTTCAATTAATTTGAATTAAATAAATAATTATTCCAAGGTTTTATTTTACTTATAGAATCAATTCAGTAATCATATGATTAGTATTATTCAGTTGCTAACAATTTATATTTATTTTTAGTTTAAAGTTAAAATGCGTTCCCAACTCACAGGAATATTATAAGATACATGATTAAGCTATAGCCAATAAACGTGTCGAAGAGCGGACTACCTCCTGGGTTTCCATCTAGATCTTTCAAATGTTATGGTATTTTCACCTACAGTTTGGTCAAATTCCTTAACATTAAATCATATCAGAAAAATAAATGTATTGAACTAAAGATTTCCATTTAAGGTTTCAGGAATGTGTCATGTGACTTCTTTTTTTTCCAGAGTGGAGGACTGGCTTCTCTGCCGTACCTGGCTCGACTCTTGCTTGGGCTGGTTTTCAGTTTGGTAGCCGACTGGCTACTGGCCAAGGGAAAGATGACCACATGGGGTATTCGGCGTTGGTTCACCATTCCGTGTGAGTTTTAAGAGAATGTCATCTTGTTTTGTAACCGCAGTAGCGGGGCAAGCCAGTATTTATTTTCAGTTTAAAATGGAAGGAAATTATATATATATAAGACAGTCAATGTATATAATGTAACTGTACTTTTGATTCATTCTTGTCAGTCTAAATTATAAACAATGAAGGCATAAGGAGGAAAAGGTTTTCACGAAAGTAACTGAAGACAAAACCTTTGGCGACTCTAGTTTGCATATGTGTAAAAGAGTGGCAACGTACACTGAGACGTGTCAGATCAATGTTAGATACTTTGCTCATGTGTGTGTAAATCAGTACTGACTTAACTACCGAGTAATTTAAAGCCATATTATCTTCTGCTAGACGTCACTTTATGGTGTAGATTTCTGGTGATTCTTTAAAGGTATATAGTTTCTGAGTCAAACTCATCTTGATCATGTAGGTTACAGTAAGTAGAGTCTCATTGGTACGTGATGAACATGGTAAGGCCCACATTGAACAATCTGAAACTCCAATCATACGAAACAAAGGATAAAAACAAAAAAAGTGCTTATATTAAAAATAATTTTTACTTGATATAAACCCAATTATACTACTATAAAGCCACACGGCTGAATCACTCACTCACTGACATCAATGTTTACCCATTTCCAGATGAGCTAGAAATTTGAAATTTGGCAAAATTTTAGCTTCTAGCCTGTAACCGATGGTAAAATTCCAAAAAGTTATAAAAATTAATTTTTAACCCCCGAAAAAAAATTTAAAATATTGGGGCAGTTTTAAAGTCGGTGCGGACCTTTCTTTGGAGGTCTCGTGTGGCTAAACGGTAAGATCTATCAAAAAACTGTTCTGGAATTGCATTCGTTTACATCCTCATTGGGGGTTTTGTAGCGTGTCAATCTTGTAAAGTTGACAGCTACACTATTAGACTACGTAAAAATACGAAATTATAATATTTATATTGGAAAAATCCAAAGGAGATAATTAATATACTTCAAGATCCACCTTTCATGACTAGATGGGGTTGGATATAATCACGATGTCTCCAAAAGAAAATACGAGTATGTAAAATGGACATGTGGCTGGATAAAAATACTAAATTGTGATAAATGTAATAGCAGAACCTGAAGAAGAGAATTAGATTTGAAATATTTAGTAATATTTTGCTTGAAGGCATGTTGGCGGTATCCGATCCCATCCAGTCACGATGAGTGGGGGTGGAGCCCCCAACGAGCAAAGCGAGTACTCATATATTAATGTATATGACTGTTTATTGCTAAATTTCTTGGCGTAGCCTTAGGATAGCTTATCTAAAATATAAAATCCGAACTATTTTATTACTCAACCAGTCCATTTCAATATGAACTCTTCTTCGTACATTTTTTCGTGTTTTCACCTTACTAAATATTTATGCTAATGGTGTAAGGATGAGGAAGGCAGAATTTAGATGGACAATGTTTGCTAGCAATTGATTAGACGGAGGGAGGTAGAACTCATTTAATATTAAATATTTCAGCTCAATCGGCAAAGAATTAACCCCGGCACCCTTCCTCCCAGAAAACCAGACAATATGAGGTTGATACGTTTGTCCTCATTTCAGATAGGTTGATTCCGTGTAAAGAACTAAATAGTCATTCTTGATCCATGAGACTATTGTTTAGAAACGTCTAAAAATATGTCAAACGATTAAAAACAGAAATAAAATAGGCCTATATCTAGAATCCATTATTACTTGTTTGGATTCAAAATTAGTAATCAAATTCAATTTAAATCATTCTACAATAAATCAATTTTTATTTTCTTAGTTTAAGTCTGAGGATTATAATTGAAGAACCAGTAGATAGATGTTGACGCCCGCTATTTTCTCCTGTTCCTTTCTGCCATAAGAAGCTATATTAGGTCTTCAGATGTTTTGTCTCAACCTGCTGGCTGCCATCAGCAGCTACGAGTAGATAATGACACCAGCTGCTGTTTCTCGTGTTGCAGCTCATCTGATACCAGGCCTGCTGCTGGTTTCAATTGGGTTCACAGGCTGCAATCCTGCTTTCTCCGTCGCTCTCATGACACTAGGACTTGGGATGAACGGAGCTTCCGTTGTTACCAACCTCATCAATCAGCACGATCTAGCACCCAATTTCGCAGGTATTTGCACTATTACCATTTACTGAATCAAGTCAGTGGATTTGATAATATTATGGCTAAATTTCAATCCTTGCCGATCTTTTTATCTAATCTTTTTCAACATGATATTTTTTCACTCTCCTTACAGAAAATTGCAATTAATTTATAGTGTCCTTAGCTTTATTTGAACATAATACTAAGTAGGGGAGAAGCTATCCCCTCAATCCAGAATCATTGTTGAGCATTTGCTTCCCACCGATTTCTTACATATGGGAAAATTATATGGTGATCCTTTTAGCCTAATAGTGATCACGTATCAGCCAATGATGGCGCTCCATTTGGGCTTACCACGCATCCAATGGAAATTCAATCTTTCACACACACATGCACATGCACGGTAGACACATTAATACGGGTGGACATATTAAAGTCATTTTTATAAAAGGTTGATGCAATGAAATATGATCGCTACCTCTAAATATGTGGAACATGAGCATACAAACATGCTGAAAAAACATTGTGGTGCTCACATCGTGGTGACTATAATCATAAATCAGATGAAGATATTAGGTAAAATACAATTCAACCCTTTTATCAGTGAAGAGATAAGGGTCATGTGCATTCACACACATGCAACAAATATAACTATACCCTTCACATACCGACACCTAAAGTGCTGGCAACACTCCCACACTACTCGAAGAAGGGTCTTTGAAGTGGCTAGCTTCACGACTCTGCTCCACTGGTGT
The DNA here is from genome assembly GCA_902155825.1 of Timema genevievae. Lineage (NCBI taxonomy): Eukaryota > Metazoa > Arthropoda > Insecta > Phasmatodea > Timematidae > Timema > Timema genevievae. The sequence continues at coordinate 190,185 of CABFWO010000729.1, forward strand.
CAAACAATATAAGATCGCTATGCTTCACCCTTAATAAATCTATCAAGGATAACATTATTCAGGGGACAGGATAAAAGGAAGAGTGTAGGGCACCCAACGCACACATTTTTCACGACACTTATCGGCAATTAACCCCTTTATGTCAAGAGGATAGGATAAAACGCTCCTCTTCGGCGAGCTACCATTGACTCTTAAAACACGACTTAGAGGAAGAAACATGGGTAGGTGTCCATCTACCCTCTCCCCTCAATAGTCTGGTGGATAAACAGATATAATCTACCACTAAACGTTACCGTGGAATCACTCAGGTGATAAAATAAGGGTCCACTTTGAATTATATTGAAAAACTATTGTTGAACTTTGATGAGAATAATCGATAGAGATATTTCAGTTGACCAGAAAGTATTTATAAGAAACAACGATATCTCTGGATGATAATTTCTGTTGTCTGTCAACTGTGTACTCTTTCTCTACATTTTAATTTATATTAGAAGAAGAGGCAGTACATCCCTCATTTTGAATAAAACAATTTCAAACATATCTACAGTCCAGTTTACTTAGGGGGAACTTTTAATTAATGAACAATAAAATGAGCAGAAAGCTCTCTGCGAGATGTTCCACAAACTGTGATCCCATACCGGCATGGGTACGCGACGTTCCACCGAGCTTATTAATAATAATATTACATCAGATAAACAAATTGTCACACTTTCAATACGGTGTTATATGTGAGAGAGAGAGAGAGATAATAAGATAGAGAGAACGACATACCAACAAAGAAAGAACCAAGCAGAGAGCAAGAGAGAGAGGCATGCAAACCTCAGTAAAAATTGCTCTTGACAACTCACCCGACAACCCTAAAAACAATTTCCGAGTGAAAAGAATCCCTGACGTCCTACCAGGTGATTTTTAGTACATTCGCTGAGGAAAAATCATCCCTTGACGTCATACCACCCGACCTTAATAAATTATCTGGATCTAGTAACCATTATAAGTGCTTGACCAGTTTGGTTTGGTTGACAGAGCTGCATACTAGAGGGACTCTCACCAAAATGAGTATTCTCTGTATAGACGTAGCCCTTTAAGATGAAATTATTATTATCATCCATCTACAGTCTAAGTAAAGGATAAGAAGTTTCAACATGTGGCAAGAACACACCGCCATCTTGTTGATTACAATGGGATCCACTGAGATAATCCGTATGAAATTCACTGAGATTGAGACTGGGCGTGGCGACTCCTTCAAGAGCATATAGGCAATAAATACACACTTTGGCCGACCACTTCCCACTTTGATGGATGGTAAGTACAGAGTGCGTGGCCTCCGAAGCGCTTCTTGCGGCTGATCGATACCCAGTTGGACGACATTGTTAAGGAAAAGCTGATGCTGGTGTATAAGATCATCACACACCATGGCAAGATGGCCATTATATATCAAGCGGGAGCAAAAAATTTTCCCATAACGTTCATGAGTAATAGTGTATTTACTGTATACTAATTAGGACGTTCCTGTTCGATAGCCTTGGAGTCTATTGATTTTGAGGAGTAGCCTGCTTAGAAGTGAAATAATTTATGGTCGCGTTCAATGTTTGTTTGGACATTTTTTTTTACCTTTGGAGTATAGTGCTTCAAGTATTAGTTACTCAACCTCTCATGCTCGTATAATTGGCTAGCTATAATACGGCAACATGTCAGGACCCCCACAAAACGAGTTCGCCTAACTTCTCCTAAAACTGTGACCTAGCAGATTACGAGAATAGGGTACATACTCTCGAAGAATTAAATTATAATGAGAAACTTCTAATTAGATACTTCTGAGATGATATTAACTCAATTTAAAGATCATTCTGAAAATTGAAAAATGACACCTGGACACGGGAATCGAACCCGGGACCTTTGGCTTAGTACGATTCCCGTGTCCAGGTGTCATTTTTCAATTTTCAGAATGATATCTAACTGAACCAACTACCATTAATATAGCTTCGGCTATTTACACTTAATCAATTTAAAGAGTATAAAACTCAAAAATATTGTCTTCTCACTAAAAACCAACAAAAGGCAATTTTAGATGAGATAAGGGCTAAGGTTTTGAAATAACTTTCTCATGTATTGGGTTGTTCTCTATCTCATTTAGTCAAACGCATTTTGAGCCAAGTTATTTTTCCTGGAAATTTGAAAACATTCACTATTGTTCCCATTCCATATGTGGCTGGCACTTATAGAGCAGAGGAATATAGATCTGTTAATATGTGGCCTACATGTGAAGAGATATTAGAGTCGATTTATGTATGTATGATACACTAATAGAGTTTCGTAACCAAATTAATTTACTTGTTTAAATATCGATTATATTTTTGTTAATGTGAGTTTGCGTTACAATTTGTCATCATTAAATAAAATAAAGTATAGAATGTAACATGGCCACTTATGATGTGTTCATAGACTTGAAACGAGCATTTGAAACTATAGACAAGCACATTCTTATTAAAAAACTAGAAACATATGGATTCATATGGCTAAAGGGCTATTCGGAAAGTACATATTAAATAACAAAATATTTCGACCGTAAGTCATCAAAAGCTACAAATGAGGTTGGTGTGCCGCAAAGAAATGTTTTGGGTTGGATTTTGTTAAATGTTTATGTGAGTGATCTTTCAACAGTTTTTGAGAGTTGTAGTAATTATTTAGTTGCTGATCACACATTGGTTTATCTTATTTGTAGATCAATCATTGGTCATGAAAGTAAATTAAAAATTAAAAAGTCACAGAGAGTTGTATTACATACTAAACAAGTTTGGAAAATGTACATGAAAAATTATTAATTTTATAACATAAAGAAAGATAGTCAAAAAATGTTGACATAAGGGCCTTTGTAACAATAAACAAACATTTGGAAATTGAGAAATATTACATTTAATATTATTAAGCTCATGAGCAATGGTCAAATAAATTGCTATCGTAAATACCTTTTATGTTATTCACTAAATATTTTAATACTTATCACTGCTAATGATGTATTTTATTTTATATTCTAATTTAAACAGAAAGACTAAGAAATTAGTTTTGGGAAAAGTTATTGCAAATGGGTGAAAGATTAATAAAGAAATACAAAAAGTATAAAAAGTTGGAGTCTACTATTTTTAAATTCTAATGGTAATCTCTTTATCATTAAGTTGTGAAGCTGCGTGCGCAGCCATCATTTGAAGACTAGTTTAGATGCATCCTCCTCAGGTCAGTGTTCTGAGAAGAACGTGCTGTTCCTTGCTGCATGATCAGAAATTAATGATTTATATGTCTGATTATGATCAAAAACTTATCATGGATATACTAATAATGAACTTAAAGCTGTAATTGAATTGATGATTGCTGACAAATTATAAATACTTCAAAAACAAAGAATACGGTGTTTGCAACAGAAAGGAATTACTTGACATTTGTATTGTTCAGCTAAAGACATAGCAATCTTTTCAGACTTAAACTCTAAGGTAATTTAGGTAATTTAGAGGATTGCAAGTTCAAAAGAATGGAGACTGGAGCTTGTATTTAAAATATATAAATAACTATTAGTTATTAATGTACAATAATTTCTTCCATGCACATTAGCTAATACAGATTAAATTTTGTTGCATGTTTTGTGAATATTTTTTTGTTTATTAATTTTGTGCTAGTCTTAATTTATGGTATTTAATTATTTGTCTTATCGTTTATTTGCTAATATAAAATGTTAGTTATTTTGTGATAGTTTTACTTTAAGGTAGATATTATTTGTATTTTATTTTCGCTTATAAAATGTTATTAATTTTGTGCGGGTTTTACTTTAAGGTATTTAATTATTTGTGTTTTCTTTTATTTACTGATATGAAATGTTAGGATAAGTAAAATTATAGGTTATATAAAAAGTAAATACATAATAAATTAGAATATTTTGATTTGTACACGCCTATATTTTTGTTTTTTTTCACCAGCTGTCACTGGATAGGGCTGCACTGCTTTTCTACTACCAATTAGAATTTTTTTTTTAAATTGCTTAGAAACAAACTTAGCATTGTGAAAGTTCCAAGCAAAATATTTAAGGATGTTGACTTTAAACTACACGTAATAGATATGTATATTTTTTGTGTTGGGAAAAAATAAAGTGTTACATCATTTATCAACAATATGGGCTTATATGTGAAATAAAGTCGATTACGATGTTATTAAATCTTTTTAAAGCCCTCAATTTCCTCGAGATTGTGGTATGTTTTTTATCACCACTTCTCAATAACTGTTCAGGTTATATTCGTCTGTAATAATAACACTAATAAGTTAAAGAGGAGAGAGATAGAATTTAGAGGAAGTGTTCATGCATTTGCGTGGAGGTCAATTTAAAAATCATTTAGGGAAAACCACCCTCAGTACAATTAAAACATCGATCTCCCTGTCATCGGCAGTCTAGTCTATTACGAGAGTGACGCTTTAGACCATGTAGCCACCGAGTCAGGTTTGTTCTAAAATTAAGTTAGTTTGTAAGTCATGTAGGTCCACGATTAATACGTCTAATCGGTTGGCTTATAAAGTGCATTTTCATTACAATAAAATGTTGAACACGGTTGTGTAAAATAGCAATAATTCTAAAAGGCATATCCTGTACTGTATATAATGTTATGTGAATGTGTGGTATATGTGAACATTATTTTGACGCGTATTATTTGTGTGTACATGAACATGAGTATGACGTTGTTACAGGCACTCTGTACGGCATTATGAACACATTTGGAACTCTAGCTGGCGGTCTCACTCCAATAATGGTGAATGTGATCACAGCCAAAAAGGTAAACTCATTGTTTCTATACAGGAATGCAAGACCGAACCACTTATACCCCCCTTTTCTTTACCAAAGACTGGAGCGAAAGAGTCAAATTAAAAATTTAAAACTCACTTTTTGGTTGATGCATGGTCTAAGGCCTCACTCTCGCGGTAGACTAGATTGCCGATAGTGGAAAGATCGAGGTTCGAATCTCAGTCAGGTGTACTGATTTTTTCCAAAATTATTTTCCACTCTCCCCCACGCAAATGGGGATACACTTCCTCTAAATATAAACTTACTCATCCATACATATGTTGCGTATTAGCACATAAGCATATATCCCTAATGGGTAGTAAGACAAGGTGCTAAAATATTTAAAACTACTGTTGGGCCCGCATTTCAAAATATGTAATTTTGTCAAAATCTTGAAAACCTGCTTCGGTGGCCACATTTTCTAAGGCGTTACTCTCGTGTTGGACTAGATTGCCGATGACAGGAAAATCAGAGTTCGAATCCAGGTCGGTTATACTTAAGGGTTTTTTCCAAAATAGTTTTCCACTATCACTCCACGCAAATGCAGCTACACTTCCTTTATATTCCAACTTTCCTCATCCCTAACTCACTAGCGTAATTAGTACATAAGTATATAACCTGAACACTGAACAGATAGTAAGACGCGGTACTAAAAAAAAAACTTCTTAAGTAAAAATGACTCCAGCCTAGTACTTTTTACTTTCTCGTGACCCCTCGAAGAGAGGTAGTATTTTAATCTTCAAAATAAATTAAATTCTATATTTTGATGGAATATTTACGACCCCTTGAACACGGAAAAGTGGTATTTGCTACATGGTCTGTCTCTATGTTTGTCTACGTGCCTGTCAATCGGTCTAGAACCCAAACCATTTTACCAATCTCACTAAAATTTGCTTTATAGTGTTTTTTATAAGATTCCCCCATAAGGGTTTTTTGGAATTATTCATCCACCCCTAGAGTTAGGGGTAGTATACTTAAGGGTGAATAAAGAAAGCCCATTTTATTGAGATTGACTTTAACAATTTGGATATAATACCGTATTTAGGCACGGTTTAACAATACAAACAAAATGGCCTCAATATAATTTTTTCGGGAAAATGATTAAGAGGGCTCCTTACGAAATAAAAGTAGACTATCTTTTATTTTAATGCGCAAAATATTTATAAGCTTGACCACATTCTTTCTAGTCATTTTCCAGAGATATATTTTAGTCTTGTTTATTATAACCATTACTATTTTCAACCTATGGTCTGGTTCAGGTTTTTTATTCAAGCCATATATGTTTCGATACCGGCTTACTCTAAGCCTGTCGTAACTTCCTATGTCTTATAATCTTACTTAAGACTATGACAGACACACAATACAGTCTCTAGCCGTTAATTTATCACAGTGAAAGTGTAAACCCACATTTCACCAACGATAAATTTTTCTGCCTTGACGGGAACCAAATCCGGGACCATTAGCTCAGTATACATACACACTACCAACTGAGCTAGGATGTTGAATTCTATAGTTTTGTGTTTCAAATAAATTTGCTGAAATTTATAAGTGTAACTAACTGTTCTACACAACTTTTATAGCACCAAACATGTATGAAACTGTTTAAAATATTTTAAAATTAAAATTAAAATCCTAGAACTTTGGTTTGTATTTATTTGTTTTTGTATACACATGTTTGTTAAATATCTATCAATTTGTGCAAAAGTTATGTTAAAACAAACACAAAGGTATGATAATCTTATTAATATTCTTAACAAGGGTTACAGGGGACTTAATTAAAGGAGTAGGGTTGATGAGGTAATATCAGAGTAAATGCACCCGCATTGTTGCGAAGAAGGAATGGGAAAAGCACAGTGACAAATCAAAAGGGGGGAGAACTAACCCCATTTTATCCGGCCTGAATATTAAACTGTTGGTCTCTTGCAATCTTGTATATTGTGAGCCTCACATCTTTGACAACGTGACCATGCAAGTGGATAGTGACGTCATAGTGAGTTTATATCGAGTCTTGCTGTTATCAGAGTGGCCTAGTGGAATGGAGGTACGTCATGTGTATCATCGGTTTCGCCTACTTGTTGAGCGGGTTGCAGTTTATGTTCCTGGGGACAGCAAATAAACAATACTGGAACAACCTGGAGGATCAGCAGTCGGCTGGGGAGCGATCCACTGGGGACCCGCTTGATGACACCAAATCTACAGAGAACTGATAGGTAGAATATAATCTCAACCTTAGTAGAATCTAAGATAATTGTCACTCAATTCGGTGGTCGCATAGTCAAAGGCATCACTCTCACAAAAGACCGGACTTCCAGTGACGGAGAGACTAGGGTTGAATAGAATCCCAGTCAGGTGCACTGAGGGTGACTTTCCCTTAATGTTTTCCCCTACTTTCCCTCCATGCAAAATGCGGCTGCGCTTCATTTAATTCCACCTTCTTCATCCCTAGCCCAATAGTGTGATTAGTGCATATGCGCATGAAAAAAACGGGCAGTAAGAATTAGTATTTAAAAAAATACTCACCTTTTCTATTAAACTTTCACTTACTCTAAGGGAATACACTCCTATTGTAGTAATTATATAAAAAAAATAATGGCCGTTATGAAGCTTCAAAACTACTAAAACAATCTTTAACTATTTTAGAATTTTGTGTTGTGACCTTGTTAAAAAATGACTATTTATTTGAGGAAGGCTAAATCCATATCTATAATTATTTACTCTAACACTGTGACATTTTATGCGAAAAGTAGCCAAAAACAGCTAATTTACTCCTTTTTTAAACCCTTTTGCTAGTTATAAGACTTAAGTTTTGGAATTTTGAGTCATTTAGAGTTATAATGATACCTTTCGCCTCAATCTTGGTGTGAGACCTATTTTAAAATATAATTTATTATCTCCTAAACAATGTAGTATACCTGACCGTATTTAACGTTTCCTAGTGCTCTGGTACACAACCACCTTAATATGACTTACAAAGTTCTCAATACCTTCAGTCCAAATATCGAACAAATAAAAAAAAATAAAAAAATAAAAAAAGTTTTTGAGGGGTTAACCAAACCTAGATTCTCATAATGCTAAACTATAAACTTATATTTTTTGTCATTCAGACTTTCAGTCTTTGGTATAAACATTGTGTTCAATAAACAACGTAAGAAAAATACCTTCTTTCATCGAATATTATGACCATCTAACCAAACTTTCTTTTATTGATTATTATATTGTATAAACCACATAAGTAAAATCCGTAATATTATTGAATATTATGTACACCTCATATAAGTAAAATACTTCATTTTATCGAATATTATAGACATATATTATTAAAGAAACCCCTTCTATTAACGTGTATTAAATATATTCACAAAATTTAAATCCCTTCTAATTATTAATTTTACAAACCAAAGAATAATACATATAGAAATTCAATAATGCACACAATTTTAGAAGTTCTTTAAAATTATATGTTTTTTCGACAAAAAAGATGCATCTTTTATGCTAACATTAAACTCAAACGTGACATGAGCTTATTTCAGACAAAATTATGTTTGTGAGCTCTTGTTAACTTGTTTTATATTCAGCATTTTATCACCCGTATGGGATATCAACATAAATACACAAATGAAGTAGGGATGAATAAGGTAGAACCTAGATAAAAAAAATCTACACAAATTTGGCGGGAGGGTGAGGGGGGAAACTATTGAAAATAAACCATCTCACAATCTCACTACAATCAGTCATGACTTAAGCTCGGACGTCACAATCAGCAAAAAATTTCAGTCTAGAAGACGTCTTAGTGTGATCTTGATTATTATTATATTGCATAGTGTATATTTTTTCTGAAGGTATTTTTAATTGAATAACAATTGTTTACAAATAATATTTTATTCCAACCGTAAATAGGGCTTTATTTGAGATATTTTATCTTTTTTTAAACTAATTTTTATTAAAAACGATCAGTTTTGAATTTTTAAAGTATTAGAAATAAAGAAATGTTATTTTTTTATTAAATGTTTCAGCACTGGTGAGCTGTAAAAAAGATGGATTACTGCAAATAAAATGTATTAACTCTGTAGCTTTTGGAAATTTGAAAATTTAAGTTGCAAGTACTTTTAAATATTTAAAACGGTTCCTTTACCAACCTAAATGATGTTTACTTTTGTTCTTGTACATTTTATGTTGTTTTGAAATAAATATTTAATTTTTTGTTATATTTAGTTTTCTTTGTTATTTATTGTCTGTAGAAGGCAACTTTTTTTTTATTGCTACACAAAACCGGTTCATAATTAAAAACTGAGAGCTTGGGCCTACGTGTTTGTTTTCATATCATTTCCAGCTTTTGGTTTATACAATAATTGGCTTAAACTTTGTTGTCTTGTTTGCCAGTTAAAATATTTGAATTAAATTTTTACTAAATTTCTTCTAACATCTCCAATTGGAGCCCACCTAAGTGGCTGCCTAGTATAAGGCGCTACTCTTGCGGTAAACAAGACTGCCGATGATAGTATAAGGCCGCTACTCTTGCGTTAAACAAGACTGCCGATGATAGTATAAGGCGCTACTCTTGCGGTAAACAAGACTGCCGATGGTAGTATAAGGCGCTACTCTTGCGTTAAACAAGACTGCCGATGATAGTATAAGGCGCTACTCTTGCGGTAAACAAGACTGCCGATGATAGTCTAAGGCGCTACTCTTGTGGTAAACAAGACTGCCGATGATAGTATAAGGCGCTACTCTTGCGGTAAACAAAGACTGCTGATGATAGTATAAAGCACTACTCTTGCTGTAAATAAGACTGCCGATGATAGTCCAAGGCGCTACTCTTGTGGTAAATAAGACTGCCGATGATAGTCTAAGGCGCTACTCTTGTGGTAAACAAGACTGCCGATGATAGTCTAAGGCGCTACTCTTGTGGTAAACTAGACTGCCGATAACGGGGAGATCTAAATTTTGATCCCGGTCAGGTGTACTGAGGATTGTTTTTCCAAAATAGTTTTCCACTCTTCCTCCAGGCAAATGCGGGTAAACTTCCTCTATATTATATAACCTTCCTTATCCTTAAAACCATTTACGTGATTATTACAAAAGCGTTATAACTTTAACGGATATTGAGACGTGGCGCTAAAAAAAAAAGCTCCGATTGGAATAGCGATCAACTTAACGTCAACGTAGTGTGTGATTATATTTAACAGAACTTAAGGCTAACATAAGGTAAAAACTCAAACAAAACACAACCAATAAATCTGCACTATTTTAATAAAAAGTATTTTCACTAAAATTTATCTTGATCAATTGAATTGAAATACTTGCAATTGAGACTTATCAAAGCTCAAAGAAATAATATAATAGCTATATATAATTTATTTTTAAGTACAATTATTTAACAAATTTGCTAACGTACTAAGGTGGATCCTTAGTACTTTCTACAAGTTACAGTACACATCTGCCCTAATTGTCCAACACTTACCAATAATATTCGTCCTGCGCGGGAATGACATTTTGACTTAGGAAATTTTTCGTGATTGAAATAACCATTTACCATGAGAACGGGACGGAAAACGAAAAAAAATAATTTTAAAACCAATTTTCCAATTTAGGTTTATATTTATTTTTTATATTTATAAATATTTTAGTCTAAACTTACCCTTTTCATTCATTCCAATAAAAATATTAAAATAACTTGATAGTTTTAATTTAATTAAATTTAGTGATAGATGTCTAAAATATTTTTTAATAGTCAGGATAAAGGACGAAAGCTCTGGTTTGGTTGAATTCATAGGCATGAACAATAAATTAAACTTGTGTAATCTAGAAAATTATACTAAAGTAAAAACAAATGCATTCTCAAAATTTCGATATTGATTTATTATTAAATTGTATTCTTTCCAAATTAAAACTAAATAACATTTTGTCCAACAAGATTTTCTTAAAGTTTAGATGTAATGTAAATTAAATACCTAGACATAATTTAACTATTATAATTGTATATTTTTAACTAAGCATTTTTGGTATGAATATACATAAATTTTAAAAGAAGATTTTAATATTGATTAAAATTTCTTAAATAAAAAACTTGTAGCATGAATTTTAATAAATACTTACACAGTAAAACATTAAAATATTCAAATTAATCTTAATCAATAAAAGTAAGCCACAGTCTTGCCCATAGGAATATCAAAAACATTTATCAACTGAGCCAGTGTACCCGGTTACCTCTTGGTTAGCAAAGTTCTCGTTAAAAGCGCTATTGGACTCCAAATATGTTAGTTTATTCAACTACTACTATCTATGACAAAAAAGCAATTGAATGCAGTTCCAAATAATAACATTTACGTAATCGACTTATTTGTACATAATTTAGTATTTAAAAGCTTCTTTAGTAATTATTTTACACTAAAAATATGTTTTTCTGGCTTAAGCCTTAAATTTATTCAAGGTTAACTATGTCCCTCAATTATAGGTATTGTGGTTATGTTATTTAATGGCGCTCAATTGTGCTGTAAGGGGTTAAGTATAAAATAAAAGCTACTGAAGTTTTGAGCAGCCATCTATTTAACGGAAGATAAGGTTAATTTAAATTTAATAAATTAATTATATTTTAAATGAAAATCATATACAAAAGTGTCATTTATAGATTGTCCTTTGTTGGGACCTTTTTATATTTTTCCTGAAAAATCCCGTGAAATATTTTTCTCTCCCGAGTTTCGGGAACAAACGAATTCACGAATATTTTTCCTGAAATTCGGGAATCGAGATTCCACACAGCCCTAAATAATAGTTCTATTTCCTTCTGGAATTTCTCAAACTTATTTCAAATTTCAATAATGCCCATGCTCGCCGTTATCTTGACTATTTCCTAATGTTCCCAATAATCGACACAACCAGGGCGGAGAGAAACTCAATTGTAGTCTTAGCTGGAACTACATTAATGGTTGCCATGGGAACGCGGGACGCCAACCGGCTGTCTCAAGGCTGACGTATATTCGCGACGGCGGGGACATTGCGCCGACGCAGTTCATCAGGCTCAAACGGCCTACGTGACTGGTCGCACGTTCGAAATACGTGGCTGGCACGGGACGTGGCAACTTATAACAGCCGCTGTTCCTTGGCGGAAGTAGAAGATGTGTCTGACCGTGCAAGCCAACGACGAATTTTATTGGCGGAGAAGATGTCAACGAACACAACATGTTTATTCAAACACACGTTTATAAAGCTGAGGTTTGACACTGTGAACGGGCCTTTTTTTCGGATATTCGTCAAGCAGTGAAGACGTGATCAACGACTTGCCAGACATGTCGTAGTATTGAACTTTGTGGACCGGTAACTGGTTGATCGTATGGGCTATAATTGTGAAAAGTCGAGTAAGCTCATTTATAGTTGTACTTGTATATTAAATTGATAAATATATATTAGGAACCTCGATGGTCTATTTTGTATAGTTTAATCGTTGGTTGAGGCGATCATGTGCAGAGGTTAATATTTTCTTGCCGAGATCAGCGAAAGTAATCCATTTAGTTCTAGCCCTTCAAATCTAATATTATGTTGCCTGGTGCACGATCTGTTCTTCATTAACTTGCCTATTTAAGTTAACGTATTACATGGTTAACCTGTTGCTAAATAGGACTCATCGAGTCCATGATTAGATTGTTATTTTATGTTCCATACATTGATATCAATAGAGTGCCAATTATTTAGTTTCTTTTGACTCATCAAGTCGGACCGCGTGTGTTTGAGGTGGATATCTGGGCTTGGCTCAAGCTACGTAGCTATTTTTGTTTACCATGTTAATATTATCAACTTAATGTAGGTGAGACCCTTAAGGACACCTTTCTCCATTTTATCAAAACGAAAGCGTTTTAATTTGTTATCGGTGTCAAGATTATTTTCTCACTTCACGGCTATATTTGTTGGTCGCGTAGTATGTTTGGAAATTGTTAATGTCATCATTCTCTGCTTTCTCGTATGGAAAGCATTTAAACTTATTTCCCGTGTTTGGTTTGCTAATATACTCATTAACAACTTTATTTTCATAATATTTCATGTTGAGATCATTTTCTCTCGGCCTTCTCATATATATATATATATATATTGCAAATAGAACTTTGTTATGAACCGTGTCCAATATTGGCATGCTTGCTTAGGTTGACGTATTTTGTAGGAGGCTTCAATACCTATACAATATTAATTATATACCTTATTCTATGATGATTTATAATATTTGTGTAAGCGCTGTGTCCAACATCAAATATCTAGAACTAAAAAAACTATGTAAAAAACTAATTTTTGTTCATATTAAAATGTTATTGAAATCTTTATGTTTGTTTCTTAGTATTTAATTTATATAATAAAATATATATATTATACATACCCGGTTGTTGTTATATATATATATAATTTTTTACATAGTTATATATATATAAAGTTTATATATATATATAAAGTTAATATTTCTACCTTCCAACTCTGTAAAAAAATCTATTTTTTGTTCATATCAAAATTTTATTAAAATGTTTATGTTTGTTTCTTAGTATTTCATTTATATATACGTTAATATTAATATCTTCAAACTAACTCAAAGTTTTCCGGCAAACAAAAAACTTAATATCCCAGGGTTATTAACATTGGTATTACAAATTATAAGCTGAGAATTGATAATCATAGAAATATACCTAATAATAAAATAACTCTAGGAGCTATGTGTTAACATGATGAATATGTTCTGAAAATTGAAAAATGACACCTGGACACGAGAATCGAATCCTGGACCTTTGGTTTAATACGCCAATGTTCTAACCACTAAGCTATCCAGGATTCGTCCCGTACCCAGGGTCATTCTTCACTCATATTTTAAGGCAGAGTCTATGATGGACGTGCGGAAATCGTCGGCTACAAATGTGTGATTTTATTAAAATCACGAACTATCAGATAACGCAGCCACCTTTGACTCGGAAGTCAATAACTGTACAAGTGGCAGCAATAAGCCAGCTACCGAGTCAAAGGTTGCTGCGTTATCTGATAGTTCGTGATATTAATAAAAAAAATATGCAATGTAGGAAAATACACTTTATATTCATTTATATTATTCAAGTATTTTTTTTATTTCCTTATAACTGTGAAGCTTCTATTAAATACAAAACTAAGGAAGTATGAACATTTTTACTTTATAAAATAAATGGTTATTTTATAACAAAATATACAAAACAATATTTGGATACAGTATTCAAACATTAATATTGAGAAAAATAAATTTTGTTTTAAACTAACAAAGTGTATTATAATTAAGTTAAAATTTTATCTGAAGGATTATTCATGAAATTTAAGTCCTTAGACATGAGTTAAAAATAATTAAGCGTTTCAAAAATGGTTAACAATAGGAAACAGTGTATAAGAAAACTTCAGATATTAAAATAAAATCAATTGAAAAATTAAATAAAAACTCTTGACTAAGGAGGATGAGTTCTTCAAGAATGTTGACCAAAGTAAATCGTTTTAGCTCACCGATGATTGATATTGCAGTTTATAAAGAGTAGGTCATTGAGTAAGTCAAGTATAGTGCTTAGATATTCAGGGTGATGATTATGATGATGATAGTAATAATAATAATTTCGTCTTTATTTGGATGAAGTTAAAGTCAGTGCCTTTTCTTACACTCTGGCCTGTCTTAGCCAGTGAGCTTGTGCTCATTAGAAATAATAAAATAGCCTCATTAGTAATTTAGACTAACTATAAGATAATTAAATGAAATACTAGACTAATATAGAGACATGTGGAATAAATAGGCATCATGGTTTCCCAAAAAGTATCATGGTTCCCCAAGCTATGCTACCTGAAGTTGTTTATTTTAATTATTATATCGCTCCTGTTAAGGATAAAATTTATCCTTCCATATCAAGGTATGTAATATCAGTGCAATGGATCCCTTTTAAGATAATCTTTATTTTGTGTATTTTATATTTCTAGGCTTTTTATCTGCCTCTACAAAAATTAAATGTGTATACCTTATTTTTTATGTTTTTATTAGTTTAGCAGCTTTGAGACCCCCTCTCCCCTTCTCTTCATCCATTTCCCGGACCCCCTTTTTTTTATTTCCAAACCTTTCAACTTTTACGTTACAAGGAGTTATACATTTAGCAATTTGCCAAATTTAAATTTTCTTCCGTACTGAAAAGTATATTTTCCAATAGATTTGGAGAAATTTCAAGCTACCTGTCCCATTTTAATTCCCTTATTCTCATTTTGAAATGTTAAGGCTTATTTGATTATCTTATAAAGTGCTTTTACGTGCCTATCTAATTTAAGACATAACTCTTCTTTATCCGAGCATAAATATTTACTTACATGCCAAATTTAAGTTTTATTTTACACCAAAAAGTTTTTTCTTTCGGCCTAAACAAATTTGAAACCTCATTTCTTGGAACCAATTTTGAAATCTCAAAATTTCTGTATTTTTAGATTTTTATTATTTTGGGTGGTCGTATTTAAGTTTTCTGCCAGAATTATAAACTTTTTATATTAGTTTTTTTTTAAGTTTTAGCTTTCCTTTAACTCAAATATTAATTTTAAAATTAAAAAAACTTTAATTCTTTTCTGGTTATTTGCAAAATTTATATTCTATACCATACTATAATTTTAGATATTTCTTCTTGATCCCTATTTTGTAATTTAAAATGTTTAAAATGTTGAACTTTTGGTGTGGTCTCTTTACCATCTCATAAAATTTCAATTTGTTATCTTACAGATAAATGGTTGATAATTTTAATTTTTCTTAAATTTCTATCCCAGACCATTTTTAATAACCTATTTTGAATTTTAAAGTTTCAAACATTCTAGTTATTTTGGTTTAATACTTTATATTTAATAACATATTTCAATTTACAAACGTACCTAACAAAAAGTGTATGAAGGAAATCTCTTTCCATTTTGGATTCCTTCATTTTTAAATTTAAGAATTTTAAGGCCTTCTTTACTTTTTGGAGGAGTCCTTACATCTGCCCTACAAATTTCAATCTTCCACCACACTGAAAATTATTTTAATATTTTAATTTTGGAAATTTAGAAACCACTCCCCTCTCCCATCTATTTCAACATTTTCCACATATAGAGATAAATTATTCAACATTAATTTGTTATTTGGAGTGTTCCATCTACATTCCTGGAAAATTTAGTTTTCTAACTCCCTCTAAAGCTAGTTTCAGTGTAATAGGATGAAATTGATTTTTTAGGCCCATGAGGTAAGCATGGGGACTTTTTGAGACCCCATATCAGCCCCTTTTTTAATCTTTAAGTCTTAGGATTTTTCAAAGAATTTTTGGATTTACAGGAAACTCCATGTTAAACTTCAACCTTCTAGCTCACCGGAAATTACGAAAAAAGCCTCCGGAAGGAAAAACAGACAGAAATGGCATAGCTTTTAACAATAGATTATTTTATTAATACCTAAATACAACACATAAATTATATCATAGATATATATAGAATGGTTTTAAATAATTTTTTTACTAAAAAATATAAATACTGTGCCTACAAGCTGTGTTTTCAATTATGTTATTTTAATATTATTTCTTGCACCACGTCTTTATACCCGTTTGGAAAATTCACATTTAACCACACTAATAGGGTAGGAATGAGAAAGTAATAATTTGAGTGTTAGCATGCATGGATTTTGGAAAAGGATGAGAGTAAAATATATATCTTTTAAACTCAATACACTCGGTCAGGAATCGATCCGGGGACTAGTACTGATAAACTTGACACTCTAGTCCTCGTGTCTACCGATGTAGGTAATCATAATAAGGTCCATGATTCAAACTAAAATCATGCGGGATTTCAAAACATTAGTTTAACCTTAACTTAAGCTTTAAGATAAGATAAACAAAAAAAAAAAGAAGAGATAATAAATATAACGCAAATAATATAATATTCTACCAGATTCTTATCTAAAAAAATATAGGCCCCTTTCATCACTGAACTTTCAATACGAAAAACAAATATACTCTCTTTGTGTATCCTCTATATTATGGAGGTTATCAACACCAGCAAGTTATCAGGTTAGATTGCAAATATAAAAATCAAAGACAAAGAAAGTTTAACCTAATTGGAGGGAGAAAGGGGGAGTCCTATATGACATGCAAACTTGTAATATTGCTTCTCAAACATACAAATTTGTCATTGACTAGCAGCCAGCGAACAAGACTTCAACCCAAGTGAGAAACTAATTCGTTAATACTCGATACATACAAGTAAACGATATTGCAACTGAGGTAAGGCGCTAGTTTTCTCTTGTTTTGATTCAAGTTTAGGTTGGGATTGAAGTCAGTGCAAGCTAACGTCCGTATTTAAAAAAATGTGTGTATCAGTAGATATCTTTAGTTTAATTTTCTAGACATAATAATCACAGTCACATAGCTCAAACGGGTAGTAATACGCGATGTTAAAAAATGTCTACAGTTCATGAATATCTGCCATTAACATAGTTAAATTTGAACAGTACAGTTTATCTTCATTTAAAAAGTTTAAATTAAAATGCCACTATTATTATGATAAAAAATATTTAAGAGTATTTGAGATTAACATATGTACCTCTAAAATTAAACCTAACGTATTTACTGAAACACTATGTTATTTATTTTGACCGAAAAATTGTCTTGACATTTAAAAAAAAAGCTAAAAATTATTGACCTAATATCAGGTTCTCTCCCATCGCACTTTAACTAATACGTTTAAGTACAATGTTTGTGTAGATCACTAATAAATTCATTTGACCCAGGTGTGTACATCAATAACTTAACTACTAACATAATTTAATATCGTCTGACTATGACGTCAATTCAATTTCTTGCCTGTGAAATTTTGATCTTCTTGACCACTAAGCCACATGCAATATCTCCCCTAAAGTGGTGTTAGTTTATTTTTTGTAATTTGTTCGGAATATTTTACTAGCCTGCCCTGTGAATTAGTGGTCATTGCACCTGGCAGTGTGCCTAGGGGTCCCAGTTTCGATTCCCAGCTGGTAGCTTGGGTATTTTTTCCGAAAGCGGAATTGCCCTAACGGTCACCAAGGTTTGGTTAATTAGGTTTTAAGTGTTTACACTGGTTACACACCCATATACTCACTATCACAATCACCTAATCTCATTGGGACATGGAAAGAGCCTCCACAAAAAGGATTATCGAGTAGTACATTCTGGTGTCCCCTGGGTAATATTACATTCGTACCTGCTAATCTTTCCACTATTGGACTACGAATGCTGTAGCCCAGACGCGCAATATTATACTATAATGTATTTTATTACTCGTCTGGGATAAGAATGTATACCTATTTTTAAAGAAATGCACCCGTATTTGAATAAAGAGAGCGTGGGAAATCATTCGGGAAAAACTGCATTCAGTACACCCGGATGAGATTCGAAACTTGACTTTTCCATCCACAGTAAATCAGACTAAACAAGTTTTACGTTTACTCCACGTAAACGTGCTTTGCATATCTTTTTTGGCATAAAAAGAGTAAACTATCTTTATTATTTCAATTCAGTATTGAACAAAAATCAAAAGTACTCTTTTTTGTCGTTTATTGTAAACACTTAAATAGTTACACATTTGTTAGCGTTTAATTATTTGATTAAATCAGAAAAGCAGGAATTTATTCTACATGGTGGCACTCAATGACTTCTACCTCATCTTCACACTCAATCACCACAGCTTTGTCAATGACATATTCAGAGTTTATAAATAATTAAATCACCAGTGTTCTCCTTAATGTTTCTTGAAAATTTAATCATTTTCCTTTCGATCTTGCCTCACATTTTTACCTTTTATGCCTAAATGTTCAAGCTTTTACCACGTGGGAAACTGAAATGTTAGACCTCTGCATACATTTTTCTTGGACGAAAATCTTTGTTGCTGTTCAAACTTTCGTGTGGAGTAAATTCTTTCTCAGTTATTTATACCAAAATGACAGGCACCTGAAGATGTAATGTTTTCTTCTACAGTATTGTATTGTATTTGGAACTGTGACTACCTCACTCTTTTTAATAGCTTTTTCGATATTCCTGAAGACGTGTTCTGACGGTATGAAACTGCTACCCGTGAATGGAAATACTAAATTAACTAATTTTATGTTTTTTAGTGCAGTAATAAACCATTATCGGACCATGTTTATTTAATCGTATTTTTGTTCTGATCCTCATGAGTCTCAGGATGGTGTAGCGAGTCATATCTTCAATATTTGAACGAAAAGGAAGATACTTCATTAGTGTGTTTGCGAAACTCGTTTTCAGACAATACGTAGGGAGCTATAATTTCCTTTGCTATTTTTTTAAATTATTATTTTGAGTGGCCTTTAACAACACAATAGTCGTTAAAATATATATGTCTGCTATATTAAGTTTACTGGTAGGAAACTTTTGAAAATTGCTATTTTTTATTATTTTTTAGCATTCCAATGAGTTTATCAATGAATTATCGTGATCTTCTTTCAGTAGATCATAAAAAGCTTTAGCTCTTAACTTGTGAAATCCTTTCTCTGTTATAAGCGTATTTTTCTCTCTTTCATCTCGGTATAGTTTTGTTTGTCTTCTCTAAGATTCTAAGCAAGAAGAGTCGATATAGACCCTCGGGGGTGCCAAACAATAAATATATAATGATTGAGAATGCTACACTACACTACCTTTCCTAAGTATACAAAATAGGATATAGGCCCCCTAGGCTCAGAGGCCTAACATAAACAAGTGAAGGATTTTAGATCTGTGCTAGTATGTTTGGTTGCTTATTTATTCTCTTTGGCCTGAACTTTTTTTCCACATATATATATGGCTGGGGAACTATTTTTCTTGGATTGTCTCCATTATTTACTGGTGTAACTGATAACCTCATTTAAAAAGTTTAAAGTTTAGTGAACAATTTCATTTGCTAAACTATTTTAAGAGCTACAAAACAAAGAAATACAATCAAACTATACTAGAAGTACTAAGCAACAGCTGGTGATCATGTGATCTCATCGAATATTCTTACTGGCTGAAAGGAGAGAGTGAATTTTTCAACCGGATTCACAATGGAGAGTGTTAGTTTTAAGCTATGACTAATATTTGACGGTGGAAAAATACAGGAAAATTTGGGCTTTGCTTCATAATACTATAGATTCACTTGCCAGACAATATGAGCAAAGAGAATATACACAAAAATAACTCCATGGCCTGAATCTGCAATCGAGCTAAACCGAC
Source organism: Timema genevievae (assembly GCA_902155825.1). Classification (NCBI taxonomy): domain Eukaryota; kingdom Metazoa; phylum Arthropoda; class Insecta; order Phasmatodea; family Timematidae; genus Timema; species Timema genevievae. The sequence continues at coordinate 210,216 of CABFWO010000729.1, forward strand.
CAACCAAAGTAGAGGATGTAAGTTTTGCTGTTAGACCACTCAAATAAATAGATTGATAGATAGATAGATAGATAGATAGATAGATAGATAGATTAATAAAAATATAAAGGTGGAGTGTTAGATTATAACTACAATAAATCAACTTGAAAAATATATAACTGTTGAGTATTAAATCTACCCCTGTGTTTACCAGGAAATACTCCATGCCATGAGTCGGCCGGTGTCTGCTATTTCTGAATCTTGGGCAGGACAGTTCTACGAACACGGAGCTGGGGTAGGTATTCTTACTGACTCCATGCTTATAATAATTATTAATTATTGCTAGTAAAGTTCATTGTTTCAGGTTGTTGTATGATTAATATGCTATGTAAGACAAACGAGATGAACTAAAACAACCAAAACTTATTTGTTAGTTGTACGTTTAACATACAATATGTTATGATGACTAAATTTAAGAGATATAGATGAGGAAGATAGTTTAGATAGAAGAAGTACACCATCATTAGAATAGGGAGTTAAAAGGAAGACCACAATGCACACACGTGGAGAACTATCACTGTTGCACCTGGCTGAGATTCGAACTTTGACCTTCTCATCACCGGTAATCCCATCTATTGCAAGTATGGCCCCCTTAAACCATGACCACGTTATCACCAATTAGAATAAACACGTACATATAGTATGTGCTATAATGATATATTATTCAGTAAAAAAAATTTTTTTAATAAATTTGAGAATATGTAAGATTTCTTGTAGCCTATATCACTAACACTACTGCTAAACTACTATAACACTTACTGCTAAGGACTTTCTTAACAATTTAGAGTAATAGATACAATTATTCCTTTAAGCACCACCTCTTACTAACCACTAGGTTTATATGCCTATTTACTAATTAGGGTTCGGCCAGACTGACAAGCGTGCGAGAGAGCGAGCGAGCGCGCAAGCGACTGGGTGGCCAGACTGGCGAGCGCGTGATTAGCAGATAGCTCTCGTTAGTTGTTGACGAGGAGGTTCCGAATCTTGGCTGAGTGAACTGTGGGGGGTTTTAACAAGTGATTTATTGTTGTGGTTTTCTCATCCTCTCTCCACGCTAATGGTAATTATTATTTGTAAAGGCCTACTTTGATAATATTGAAGTATTTTAATATATCTGTTTTACATATATATGTATATATACATATAGGTATGGTTTATGAACTTTACCAATTAAATTAGGCCGTTAATAGCAAGTAATATAAACCTATCGATATTAATAAAAATGTCAAAATGAGAAGTTTTCCTAGCACTCAATGAACCAACATTCAATAATATTTCCTAGCGCCTGTAAACTAGACTGTACTGGGTCGAGAGCGCGCGCTTGAAAAATAGAACCAGTTCTATCTTTCAAGCGAGCTCGCTCCAGTCTGGCCACCTCTCATTACAACCAATGTGCTCTATTTTAGATTTTAGTCGCTCGCTCGCTCGCTCAGTCTGGCCGCCCCCTTACTCTAATGTTCTAGGGATTAGGAAGGTTGCATTTATACTAAGTGTATTTGCGTGGAGGGAGAGTGGAAAACCATATAAGGCAAACCATATAAGGAAAACCACCCTCAGTACACTCGACCGGGATGGAACTTCGAACTCACCGTCAGAGGGTGTCTAGTCTATTGCTAGAGTGATGCCTTAAACAATGTGGCCCCCGAAACGGGTGATTTCTCAGTAATTGATAGGTCGCTTGGGTTTTACGGCCGTAGGTTTTACATTCAGTGGATTTTTCAGGTGATAAAAGACTTGACCATGGGTTTTGCGCCCAGCGTCTTCAACTGCCCCATATCCCACATGCAGGTGGTTGGATTAAGTTATGTTATACACACGACAATGTTTATAACGGCTACAAACTCAACTACAATATTTTATGTATTGTGTCCAATCCTTATATGATGATGGTTAGGTTTTGAAGACGTGGCTAGGCTACATAATTCACAAAGATTAAAATACCTGAAAACCCCAATAAAATATTTTCGGTAATAACAAATCCCACTAAAATTCTTCCTTGCAGCAAGCCCCACAAATCCAATCTTATCGTTGCCGCATTTGCTGAAAACCACCTCGCTAAAATTTACTATACCCCTTTCTACTAGGAAATATAAGTCCTATATAATGAGCCCTTATTCTAATTTATAACGAAAGGTATATTTGTTAAAATATGACGTAAACTTTAGATTTAGGTTTTGAACTTTAAGACAAACTTTTATTTTCCTCCTCCACACGATGGTGAGAGATTTAAAACTACCCCTCTTCCATCTCTCTGGCTATATTAAAACTCTAACAATTTTGTGGGTACGAATCAATCCTTTTGATGTATTAAATGTTAAATATGTATAAATGTATGCCTACTGTATTACGACCCAATCTATATTAATTTTCCAGGAAACTAAACTGTTCAAGGATCTTGTGGATGCAGTTGTATGCCAGAATATCTCCCAGCTGAAAGCCATCCTCAACGAGCATGGGGGAAGTAAGTTAGAACCCTTAGTGATTTGTTTTTCCCGGATCATGATTAAATTCATGTTTACATAACGTAAATAAAACTAAACTAAGGTTCACGCGTTTGATTCCCAACATAGCTGAAAAATAAGTAATTAGTGAAATGTGGGCTTTCCCTTTCAATGTGATGAGTTAAAGGATGGGGGCTGGGTGTTGTGTCTATCTAAATTTAAGTTAGTTTATAATTTGTGTGCTGATAGGATAGGATGAATCGGTACATAAAGTGCTGGTTAAATACCTCAAATAAGCGTGAATAAGCAATGGGTGTGATCAGCATTTACCTTAAAAATTTAAAGTTACGAAACTTAATGAAACGTAGGATGCGATCAGCATTCACTTAAGTAAAAGTAACATAACGTAAAGAAATATAGGGTGTGATCAGCATTAACTAAAAGTAAAGTTAACATAACGTGAAAAAAAGTGTGATCAGCATTAACTAAAAGTAAAACTAACATATAGTAAAGAAACATAGGGTGTGATCAGCATTAACTAAAAGTAAAATTAACATAACGTAAAGAAACAAAGAATGTGATCAGCATTAACTAAAAGTAAAATTAACATATAGTAAAGAAATATAGGGTGTGATCAGCATTCACGTAAAGTAAAGTAACGCCAAAACTCGATAAAAACAATCAATTAATGCCGGGATCACGATCAACTTAGCGTTAACTTAACGTATGTGTGATCACGATTCACGTAACTTAACTCAACAACTCGAGCCAAGCATCTTCATTCTCGAGTTTGATCTGTGATTTGTACTAGTTTTACAGCGATGATCTGTGAATGTTTACAGTTTTTAATCAATATAATAAATATCTATTACAAATTTTTTTTGATAAATTTAGCTTTCCTATTTTAGTGTAATTATTTTGTTTCAATGTCTGATCACTAGAACTTACGCTAAAGTGTAAACATTAGTCATAATACCAACAAATGAGTTACTAAATATCCCTGATGACGTCACTCGCATAATGATTGGCTGGCTAGATCACGTGATACCCTTCAAGTAACGTAAAGTAAAGTAAAAGACCTCCCAGCACATCTCTTACGTTAAGTTAACTGCAAGTCAACGTTAAGTTAAGTGCATCGTGATAGCTTCCATTTAAACACACAAGGAGGTTCTTTACGTTAAGTTACGTTAAGTTAAGTTTAAGTTGATCGTGATCCCAGCATAATATGGGAAGTTTGAGAACCAATTGTTCGCAAAAATCAATTTTGAGAAATTAAAGCTGATTAGGCTTAAATTATATAAAATTGAAGCTTACAAGAGCTAGAAAATAAGGTGCAATAGTAGGCTACGACATTTTGATGTTTGCAAGATATTAAGTCCAATTTTCACAGCAGGGATCTTTTAGAGCATACAATCACATTATTTTGTGGCAAAATTGGATATGATTCTACCATATTATTAGTGTTATTTTATAGCTAATGAAAATATTTATCAAACTTGACAGCTGTGAATCACATGACCTGACTTATGAATATGTGAAAGTAGATTTAGTAGCTTTTTTTTAGCTGTCATTCGGAAAATTGAGTCAATTGTAAAATGTATTATGTATCCTTTTACAAATACTGATGTTGAAACTATTTAAAAGATAATAAGTGATCAGTTTGAGTGAGACAAAGCAAAACTATAAATTGAAATAATTTGTTTACAAAATTACAGTTAAATGAACTGCAAACACTCAAAGGATCGATTGAGTTTTTGGAGCCATGTGAATGAAAGTCATTACAACCTATTACGAGACATTGCGATGTAAATATAATGTATATTTGGATCAATATAATTAAGTGAATCGGCGTTTACAGACAAAAATATTATCAAGAATAAAACATCGAACAAGATTCACTGAGTCTAGGCTAAAAAATTGTTTAAGATTGGCTGTCACACATTATTCCACCAAATTAAACAAACTATTAGATGATAAGCAATTCCACTCATCACACTAATATGTAATATATATTATTATTATTTTGATATGTGGCATTTTTATTGTAAAACTTTTACTTTGTTTTAAACATGTCAGATTTCCTTTTACTTATACTACATTTATTTCCTAAAACATTTCATATTTACTTTTATTCAAACTACCTTTCTTTCCTTTTTTGTTATGATTATATTTTCTCTTTCAGTTAAAAGTGTAGTTGTTCTTGAAAGATGTCTTTTTTCCCCCAAGGTAGCTCATATAGCTTTAAACATTGCCGACCCCTGGTTTAGACCGTGGACTTCCGAGCTGACTACTGCTTTTAAGACACATGATCCAGCTCAACCAATCACAGCTGAGCAAACCTCCACTATCGCTCTAGGTCACGATGATAGCAACAAAATAATTTGTTTTGACATAGATATAGCAATGAACATCATGGGTGACGGTGAAGGTGACGGCGAGGGTGACCTTGGCATGCTCTTAACAATTATAACTTTCAATACTTTTAATTCACACGGATGGAACATCCCTCACGACCGCGATCTTCACCTTCACCACGACCTGCTAGGCATGTTTTTACCTTATAGGCTTAGTTTAGAGGAGGCGTGCACATCTTTACGTGGTGGGAATGTGAAAACAATTTTGTAAAAGACACCCTCCTTACAGCCGGCTGGGATTTTAGCCTTCAACTCCATCCCCCCCTTTCCCTATCCCCAGAAAACTAGAACAGACTAAGAATATGCCTTAGCCTACGCACCCACCATTTAGAGTGTTTTTGGTGATTTATTAAAGTAAATTTTATTCTCTGAACCATTTGTTATTTCAGTAGGCCTTGAATTGTAAATATTGATTAGTATTGTGATTCATCACAACTAGTATAACACTAATCTTAATATCTTCTTTAGTTGTATTTTAATTTTTTTTATCTATTATTAAATGAAAAATATAATAAGATATATTTTAAATGTATTGATTTGTTTACAGGCATAGAAAATCTAGGCTCAACACTCTACAAACAAAATTTCTTGCACACGGCAACGCTAACATCCAGCCCCTCCATTTTGAACGAGCTTCTGAAAAAGAAAAACGTCAGAAATATTTTGCTGGACAGCAAAAATCCCGTGGGTTTGACACCCCTTATGGTAGCTTCTTCTCGAGGTAGCTTAAGGTGCGTTCAGATTCTCCTCGGACTTGGAGCAGATCCTAACGTCACTGACAATAACGGTGACACTGCTTTAGTTTGGGCTGTCAGAAATGGCCATGGACACTTAATGAAAACATTAATAAAAACTACCAATTCTATAGAAGATCACAGATCACTTCTGCTCCTAGCAGTTTGGAGTGGCAATACTGCTTGTTACAAACGCATTGTTCAGTTCAATAAATCATTTAGAAACTTATTAGAAGTCAATGGTGAAAGTTTCATACACGTTGCTTCAAAAAATGGACACGCGGCATTGCTGAAAATACTACTAAGTATAATAGGCTCAAGGACATTTGTAACTAAACCTATAAAAGGTATGACACCCCTCATGTTAGCCGTGAAATCGACCAGTACAGAGTGTGTCCTGCAACTGTTGGTATTTGGAGCGAGCGTCGAAGAGTTCAACAATGAGAAGTATGTGACACCTTTACATCTCGCAACTCAACTGGGCCAGCTAGAGATGATGCAATTGTTGCTCATGTCCCAAGAATGTCGCAGCCGCTTGTTTATGAGCATAAAAAATATCAGAACTAAATTTAAATTCTTGTTGGATAAGAAGACCATTCTGAAGAACGCTTGGGATGGTAAAATCTTTCTTGAAGACTTACTTGTTTTGTATGGAAAGGAAGGGTGTGAAATGATAGCCGAACTAAAGAAAGACCCTAATAATAGGTCGGTACTTCAGAACCGTAGTGGTCGTGACGTGAAAATTATAATGAAGTACTCGTCCAAATGCAACTGCCTTCACATTGCTGCGCAGTCTGGGAACGTCCAGGCACTTGAAATATTGTACTGCTGCTTTCTAGACATTGAAAGTGACATGCGTGATATAAAGTTCAACTGCGACAAATATCTTAACATAAGAAACGAAAAAATGCTCACCCCATTGCATTACGCTGCATTATCAGGTTCAATGTCTTGCACGCAGTTTCTTATAGAAAACGGTGCAAACTTGATGTCGAGTATTAGAACAGGTGGAAAGTTTTCACGTCAGTCCTCCGGGATTGCCGCGGTGGATTTGATTCTAAAATACGTCCCAGAAGGACCCGAAATGATCCATGATATATTCAGTTCCTGTATCACTCTAGGAGATGAAGATGAGGATGGTTACAAGGACGTCAACATGAATATGAAAGTGTGCTACCAGCCTATTGGGAAAAAGATGGTCGTGTTGGAGCGCTTATACGAAAACAGGGGGAGTAAGATGAATTCCTTACTGAGTCATCCTTTCCTTGAAGCTTTCATCGCACTAGAATGGGGAAGAGGGCCCTATAAAACCATACTTTGGTCACAGTTTGTGATTTATTTATTTTATATATTATTTGTTTGTTTATTTACCGTTGTGTTTGACTTTTCTTCTCAAATGATCCAACCAGCCTGTAAATCAGCGTTTGTGTTGCTTTGTACGCTGTCTCTTCTAATGAGCTTGCCTCATGTTTATCTAGGACGAGGGTCCTCTTTAGAAACCCTCTTCAGATTAAATATCACAGTGGTACCACCTGTGCTGAGCATGATTGCCCTGTTTAGAGAGTCCCGTCCCATTTCCTGCCTTGCGCTTATCCTCTCTTGGCTGTCTCTCCTCCTGTACAGCAACATCCTACCAGTTTTCAGCAAGCACTCAGCCATGCTCCAGCATATCTTGAGGAGGATGACGGTTACCATGGTGATGCTCACGTACGTCTTGATAGGATTCACCTTGACGTTCTATTTTCTTTATCGAGACCTTAATCCGAACAACTTTGGGAATATCTGGAGCGCTTTCCTATCTACCACCCTGGTGTTGCTCAACGGAGGTTTGGATGGCTCCGCCTTGTTCAAGGAAAACGAACGCGATACAGAGGTGGTGGCAGGATTGATACATATAGTCTTCCTAGTTACCGTGGTGCTGGCGCTGATGAACATGTTGCTGGCACTTGCCATCAGGGGTGGCCACGAGCTGGAGGACCAAGGCCTTATAAGTGAGTTGAGGAACAAAGTCAACCTAATAGCCAGCATGGAGAAAGTATTCGATTTATTTGGATCGCGTTTTGGTACTGCAAGTAATTCTTTGGAGCGAAACAACTTAGTGCTTCATATAAATGAAGAGAACATTTCTTTTGAACTGTACACCAATTTGAGGATTCTCGCAAGTAAACAGAATAAATATGTTATTGAATGATAGCGTGAGGAAACTACTATGCATCTCAAAGAGATTATAAAGACTTGTCCTACCTTGCTTTCTCTCATTCGATTATAGGAAACCTGCATGCTTGGTTTAGGACGTCACTCTTGCATTGTATTAGATTGAGAATGATGGAGGGATTAGGGTTTTGATCCCAGCCGGGTTCAACGAGGATGCTATTTCTAAATGTTGTATTCTCCCTGCAAATGTGGGTACATTTCCTCTCAACTCTATCCTAATCATTCTTACCCTATAAGTGTAAATAAAGCAGCTAGCCCGAACGGGCATTAAGTCATGGTGATAAATTTTCTTGTACGGTATATAAACTTAAACTTGATTTATAACTAATCAAAATTTATAAATTGATTTAAATAAATTGTAATATAAAATGTAACAACAAATCTTGTCATAAAAATTCAAATTATAAGGTATGTTTAAAAGCTATTTTTCGTGTCATTTCTTTTTACCTATCCGGAAAATCCACCTTTATTTACATTAATGAATAAAAATGAGGAAGTTAGAAATTACAGGAAATTCACGCCCATTTGCCTAGCGGAAAAGCTGAAAACCATTTAGGAAAAAAAAAACCACCCTCTGTACACCTGGTTGGGATTTGAACCTCTAGTTCTCCATCAGCGGCGAGCCAGATGAGATGAACTTGAACGATTAGCTAACGTGCCCACCTTTGCGGATTGAACTATATATTTCTTTAACATCGCGTCTTACTACCCGTTCGGGTTATACACCTATCTACTAATTAAACTATGTGCTAGGGATAAGGAATGTTGCAATTAGGGGAAGTGTATCCACATTTGCGTGAAGGGAGGGTGGAAAACCATTTAGGGAAAGAACCTCAGTACACCCGACCGGGATCGAACCCTGATCTCACCATCATCAGCAGTCCAGTATATTCTAAAGTAGTGCCTTGGAACATGCGGCCACCAAAGTGGATTTAAACTATATCAAATGTAATATCTATTCAAGATATATTTCTTATGAACATCAATCTTGAAATAAATTACTGGAATGATGTAGATAATGTATTAAGAGTTTTAATAAAGAAATGCAATAATTCTACTAGTAAAACACTTGTTGGCATACATTTATTGTAAGTATATAAACTGGCGTCACATGTCTTATTACAATTATTATCTCATGTTATCTATAGTAAGTAGGTTGATAGTGATAGAATATCTACCACCCATCAATTATTACAAGCACTGAGTATCTATGCGTGTCAGTCGCGTATGAATGTTTATAGTTCTATCGGACAGCGCTTCGCTCATTACCGCAACGTGTTCAAATGTTTAAGACAACCTTTAAAGATAGTTAACGCATTGATTCGGATAATATTAAGACTGAAACACTAAAGGACACTGAACAAAGTGTATATATTTAACCTCAACGTATGTAACGATGGCAGGACATGTCAATTTTTACTTGGACGAGTCTGAAGTGGGTAGTATTCGTTCCAGAAACAGCAGTATTGTCCCCAGTAATCACTATGAGGTGAGCCATAATATATTTTATATAAGTTGGTAAAAGACTTATTATCCATGATAATCACTGTGTATGGATAACATACAGTAGCCCCATGGCTTCTTTGGTGTTGACTGACAGTCAACATTTAGGTATATACCTAAATGTTGACTGTCAGAGGTGACAGCTGCTAGACACATGTTTTTGCAGATCATACGGTTCGGCGTAGGGATACATAATTTGGTCCGGTAGCCTTTCAAAGCCGTCAGCTGTGAGCTGTCAGTCAGCACCAAAGAAGCCATGGGGCTACTGTACGTATTGTTATCAGTTATCAATATGAGGTGGTATAACATTAGTATTGCTCTTTCAGCAATCCCTACGAGGTGGTATGACAGTGTAGTAATATTACTCTTTCAGCAATCACTACGAGGTAGTATAACAGTGTAGTATTACTCTCATTAATTACTACGAGTTGGTATAGTAGTAGTAGTACTCTCAGTAATCACTACGAGGTGGTATAACAGTAATATTACTCTCTCAGCAATCACTACGAGGGGGTATAACAGTAATACTACTCTCTCAGTAATCACTACGAGGTGGTATAACAGTAATATTACTCTTTCAGTAATCACCATGAGATGGTATAGTAGTAGTAGTACTCTCCGTAATCACTGCGAGGTGGTATAACAGTAGTACTACTCTCTCAGTAATCACCATGAGATGGTATAATAGTAGTATTACCCTCAGTAATCACTAAGATATGGCATATAATCAGTATTAACAACCTTAATAGTCACGATATAATTAGTAATAAAGAATCATCCCTTATAATCACTATGATGTAGGCAATACAAATAAAGAACCTAATCGTTACTACGAGGTTAGTAATCACAACATTGGCTCTAGCTATAGTGTAATAGCAATACGATTGTACCTCTTAATTTTATTCATGTGTTATTGTTTGGAAATCTATATTATATTAATAGCAGCACAATAATATTATACTAAAATAACTGCTATTTTGTTTCAAAGACATCTGCTGGGTGCCAGGGCATGTTAACTTTAACAGCCACTAGCCAACCTGTACCTGTGGTTGATAGTTGAGCAGAGCAGCCAGTCTAAACTCCATGTGGTTGACACTGCGTTATTGTCTCATTGTGTGGTTTGTGCCTAGCGTAGTCTCTTGCGATCCCGGAAATAAAGTAGTTCGGGGATCAGATTAAGGTGTTATTTTAATATAGTTGAACTCGGTGATCTTGGGGGTAAGGTGCTCGCCTCAGGACCTAAAGTTCGTGGGTTCTAAGCCCAGCCAGGGTCGAAAGATTGTTCTTGAGCGATAAAAAATCCACAGAACAACTTCCTTCTGAGGGGAAGTAAAGCCGTCGCTCTCGTGTCGATTATCGCATGTAAAAGAACCTTTGAAGGCATGTTAAAATACCTTTAGCAGCAAAATTGGTGGGCCTTTTCGCTCTCCCTCATATAAATTCTCGTGTGATGATATAATCAGTCGGTTTAGAACGTCAAATACCTCAAATAAATAAATTTAAAATGTATATCAAAGGTGCGAGTGCTTGTGTAACGCCTCATTCAGAGATTTCGTCAAAAGAGACGAGAAGGAAACAGCTTTCAAGAAGATGATGGAATAATTGAATGCTGCCGGGTTGAATTATACTATGGGGTCTTTAAAAAATCAAATAAAAACTGTTTGAAACATGTACCGGAATAAAAAAAAATAGCCTTGTGCCTTGTTGCAACCAATAGCTGTTAGTATCAGCGATGAGTATAAAAGTGTGACCCCCCCGAGCAGCTGATACTTGCTGTTGCTGCTAACAGCTAACAACAAACAGCGGCTAGTAAATTAGCTCAGTGTGACCGCAGCTTTGGACGTGACAGTGTAAGATGGTCCTCTAGAGGAATTACATCAGTAGCGACCATATCTCTGTAGCAAACAGCCCACTTAAGTTAAACAATGGGCAGTAGGAATGTCCTCTACTCCACGGCACGAGAAACAGGCAATAGAAAGATAGTATAGTATCTAAATACATATATTATGTTGTCGGTATTTCATAACAAATTGATTTATAATTTACTTTGTTTCCTTATCTAAATTCTGAAGGTGGAAATGTTAATACATGTAAAGAGTTCATATATCTTGAGAGTTTCAACTAAACAAGAATAACTCTAATAAAATGTGTGAAAAGCTAATAAGAGAAATATTTGTATACGATTAGAAATAAAATTAAAGTTGTTTAAACTCAGTTAATAACTTGAAATATAGGGCTGACAACTGATTACCCTTCATGTCAGGTAAACTGACGTAAAGGGTTGACAATTGACTACATTCAAGTCATGTATCATGAAGTAGATGGCTGACAGGGGATTACCTTCAAATCAAGGCTGAAAACTGGCTAACTTCAAGTCAGATACCTTGACGGAGAGGGTTTACAACTGGCTAGCTTCAAATCAGGTACCTTGATGGAGAAGGCTGACAGCTGGCTTCAAGTCAGGTACCTTGATGCCAAAGGCTTACAGCTGATTACCTTCAAGTCAGGTACCATGATGCCAAAGGCTTACAGCTGATTACTTTCAAGTCAGGTACTATGATGCCAAAGGCTTACAGCTGATTACCTTCAAGTCATGTACCATGAAGTCAAAGGCTTACAGCTGATTACCTTAAAGTCAGGTACCTTGATGCCAAAAGCTTACAGCTTATTACCTTCAAGTCAGGTACCATGATGCCCAAGGCTTACAGCTGATTACCTTCAAGTCAGGTACCTTCACATAAAGTACTTACAGCTTATTACCTTCAAGTCAGATATCTTGACGTAGAGGGTTCACAACTGGTTATCTTCAGGTCAGGTACATTTACTTAGAGGTAGGAAAATTGGCTATCTTCAAGTAAAGAACCTTGATGTAGAGCAGAGGCTCTTAAACTTTTGGAATGTTGTACCACTTAAATAGACTGCTAAACATATATATTACAGTATGGGCATATTTCGTGGTTCAGAATTTTTGCAGCCTTGAGTATGCGTTTATAGTCATAGGACACACAGAATAAAATAAACTATATTGTCAAAAAAATAGTTTTATTATATTAATTAGTGCGCGAAAACTATTATTTACATTTATTTAATACTAATGTGATGGGTTGGTTTGTTTCTTTTAAACTATCCTTGATATATCGGGCTTTATCTTCGTTAACTTCAAACGTAAGTCGGACTTAAGTAGAAATCGAGTTCAATATTTATTTTTAATTCCCAAAAGGGTAGAGAACCCTATATTCTTCACACAAATACAATGTGTTGAAAGGAATTCAAAATTGTAATGCTTTATTTGAAAAAACTCAATATTTAGCTCTCATATTTAATAAAAAAAATTGCACAAGCTGTCTTTTTTAAGCTCACTTATTAGAATTTCATCCCATGAATAAAATGTATATTAGTTGAGCTCTCTCTTGAACTGGAAAATTATCCAACACAACTTACGAAATGGTTGAAAATAGTTCTCTTATTCAGTTTTCTTTTTTTTTTTTGGCTTATTTTGTGGTCTACCCATTTCACTACACAAAATTGAAATAGTCTTGAATTAAGAGCTCTAGATTTAATAAAGTTCATCATATTTACTAATTGTTCTAACACAATATTTAGTTCCGTGACCATTGATTTTGTGGTCAATACTTCACGATGTATGCTGCAAATGGTAAACTTTGCGTCGGAAGCAACTTCTTTAATTTTAGCATGAACACCACCCCGACTGCCTCTCATTGCACGTGCACTATCAGAGCATACGGCTAGGCAATTTTTACAATTAATATCATAAATGGTGACGAATTCATTGATTTTATTAAAAGTTTCATCTGTGGTGGTACTATTTGGAAGCGGTTTCCAGAGTAAAAATTCTTCTTATATGACTTGTTTTCTTTAAAATCGTATGTAAGTCATCAACTGCGCAAAATTTGTTAAATCAGTAATTTCATCTATCCGAATTTTAAAAAAATCTCACCTGTTTTATATTTTGAACTAGTGTTTCTTTTAGTTGAGCTGCCATTTAATTAATTTTCCGAAAAAAAAATTCGTTTGATAGAGAAACAACATTCAATTTTGTGGCTGCAGCTGGGCCAAGAATGGATGCTACAATATATTTTGCTACAGGTAGGATTAAAGTTTCTACAATAGTGTGAGGTTTTCCAGTTTGAGTAATTCTCAGACTAACTAAATATGATGTTTCAACATCTAGTGTCTTAGTTGCATTAGAAGAATAAACAGATATTTTTTATGGATTTCAATTCACTTCACTGTGTTTAAAAAAAATATATCGTGAGGTTTTTCTTTCAAATGCTCATGTTTGTTGTAGAACTGACATTTCAAATGGTTGGTTTCATTTGAGCAGTTCGTGAATTGTTTGTAACAAACAACACATTGTGGCTTGGGATTATTTTCATCTCTACACCAAGTAAATTCATATGCCAAGTGCTCTTCGTTGTATTTATTTGTAATCTTTTTTTATATCTCAGAATCTTTATGGGAGTCTGGATGCTACTGCTGCTGCTACTACTACTACTACTACTACTACTACTACTACTACTACTACTACTGTTACTAGCTGTGTCAGTGTTATCTGCTGGTCGTTTTCTCTTATAATTTTCAATTTTCAGCCACTTGCCCATTATATTTCAGGGTGGACTGAAAATAAAATTAAAAAGAACTTTATTAGATGTAGAAAAAAAGGCATAGAAATGTATCCAGTAAAATAACTGGACTGGATAAGTTTTTCGTGGACACACCCCCAGCTTATGACAGTGTAATCTTCCCTGTGGAAATGAACTGTACATAAAATATTTTGTGCAATTATTTATAATTGTATAAGTATTTGTATTTTTGTGACATCTTTTTGTACCACCTGAGACAAAGTAATGTACTACATGTACCACGGTTTGAGAACAAATGGTGTAGAAGATAAATGACTGGCTAAACTAAAATGAGGCATTTTACTGGAAATTTGCTATTTACCCGCTCTATGAATCAGGCACTTTACTGTAAAGCAGCCAGTTGTTATATTTGTTTTTAAGGAACTGGAATCAGAACAGGAACCCTAAAAACACTATTCTGAAAAACCGGAACAGGAATTGTAACCATCAAATAATTTTAGGTTCAAACAGGTTCTAAAAGGTTCTTAAAGGTTCCTAGTTTTACAGATATGTATATAATTTTGATAAGTTGCACACATATATTTATTTTTTTCCTTTCACTTGTTTTAATTTTGAAATGTTGTGTTTTCCCCTTTCTCAGTAAGTTCTGAAAGGGCTTGTTATATTTTAGTTTACTACTTTGGGCCAGTTTCATAGTCAGATTTAGTACGCCTAAAGTGCGAGTCGATATTAAATAGAGGACGACACCTACCTAGACCAAAATGGAATGGGCCAGTTTCGCATATGAAACTGGCCCATTCCATTCAATTTCAGGTAGGTGACGTCTTGTATTTAGTATAGCACCGCACTTGAGGCTTACTAAATATGACTATGAAACTGGCCATTTGTTTGAAACCTCTTGCCTAAGGTGATTAGATTAGAGTTAATGAGCCCTTAGCAATACACACTAATGAGTTTAAATTCCAGAGGAATGTCGTGATTGTCACATTGTTCACTGTCTTCTCACTTTAATGTTTAAGATAAAGGTTTGTGAAGATGTATTTACAGTAGCCCCATGGCTTCTTTGGTGCTGACTTACAGATCACAGCTAACAGCTCATAGCTTTGAAAAGCTACCAGACCAAATTATGTATCACTACGCCGAACCATATGATCTGCGAAAAACATGTGTTTAGCAGCTGTCACTTCTGACAGTCAACATTTAGGTATATACCTAACTGTTGACTGTCAGAAGTCAACTGTGAACTGTCAAGTTAGCACCAAAGAAGTCATGGGGCTACTGTAGCTTTGATATACATAAGATAATACCACATTCCTTAGAAGTTGAAATACTGAAATTAAGAAATCATCTCTTTTTGACAAGCAGTCTGAGCCTATTGTATTTAGTAGGTACTTCCTGAAAGTAAAAACTGATAATCTGGTGGTTGGTTGAACATCTTGTATTAGAAGGAAAAGGGAGATGGAGGGTGGAAAAATGCAAACTTTAAATTCTTTCACTCAAATTTAAATTAGGAAGTAGATCAGTGAATGGTTTCTTTGAGTACCGTGTGGAGGTGATTATTTTTGTTTGTTAGTAAGTGGTTTAAATAATATTATTGATAGGGTAGGTTAGAGAAAACCCAGCTCGGAAGGTTTTTGACTATGATATTGACGGTGACAAATCCAGATGCAAATTATATTTTTATTAAGGTACGTTATAATATTGTTTTTTTAATCTAACAATACTTTTGATCCAGAGTGTTAGTTTCCAAAGTGGTTTTCCTCTATCCTTCCACGCAATTACGGACACACTTCTCTAAATATAAAAATATAACCTTCCTCATTCATTAAAACACCATTATCAAAATTAGTACATTACCGTAGCCGGAACGGATAGAAAGATGCTGTGCTTAAAAGGTTTGTTTTTTTAAATTAAAGAACCGGAATACTATCAGGAACAGAAAATTACCAGAACCTCTAAAAGTGTTTGTTTATAGAACAGGAAACGGAACCAGAACCGATAAAAATCTTGGTTCGACTCCCTGAGTAAGATGCAGTGCCCAATATATATATATATATATAACTATTCATGTTTTCAATCATGTACTATTGGTAAAAACAAATATTTGAAATTAATTAATCTCTTTGGTGATATATATAATCAAAGAGATTAATTACTGGTAAAACACATATTTAAAATTAATTAATCTCTTTGGTTGGTATATATATCACCAAAGAGATTAATTAATTTCAAATATGTGTTTTACCAGTAATTAATCTCTTTGATGATATATATATCACCTAAGAGATTAATTAATTTCAAATATGTGTTTTACCAGTAATTAATCTCTCTGATGATATATATATGACCAAAGAGATTAATTAATTTCAAATATGTGTTTTTATCAGTAGTACATGATTGAAAACGTGAATAGTTTTCAGATTTAGGTTTATATGATATTTTAAAATGAAAAGACATGAGCATTATTTTTTCATAGGTGATAACCAGAATGGAAGAACTTCGCTACGCCGTTTTATCCGAGCAGGTGAACGTGGTGCGGACTCTGCTGAAGAAAGTAACAGAGAGGGAACTGCATGAATATTCAGGTAATGGTTGATTTTTTTTAAACTATAATACCTACACATATTTAATGAGCCTCATACTTTTATTATATATTTAGATCTCAATTAAATATAAATTTTTTTCATTAATGTTTTGATCTTGTTTGTCTTCTGTAGGCTAAATTGAAAATCAGTAAATGAAACATATTTTGGGTGATGTTGGTACAGGTAGTTACAGTGATAAATAGTTTCAAACAGGGATGCGTGGAGTGCAGCTGTCTACCAATCCGCGGATTGAAAAATAAAGTAAAAAGATACAGTATTAATGATTTACCAGTAATCCCTTGCGAAACTTTCGCACATTCAACCTTCCCCCCCCCCCAAAATTTTTTTTAGTGTTTTGTGGGATTGTTGAAATTAAATACTCAGTGAAGTGTATACACAAAATAGCAAGAGAGTTTATTAATGTGAAAGTATTTACAATTTACAATACCTCTTTGTATACAATATTTGATGTCAGAATTCAATCATCTTGAATTATTTGTTTGTCATTTTCGGTAATTGTAACAAAAATATTGTTAGATTTTTGTTTTAACTTAAATTTTAAACAAACAATGTGTTTTAACGTAAACTGAGTATGATATGTCAGAAGTTGGTAAAAAAAAATCCTATCCACTGATACCTTATTCATCGCTGTAGGCTTTTTATTAGTTGAGAAAAATAGATGTTGACAACAGAAATAATAATTATATAGGATTAATCCCCATTGTTGCCAACCTTTTCTAAATCCGTTATTTGACCTTCAAGAATTTTCTGTATAAATGTTACAAGGGATAAGAGGGGAGCAAACCTCTTAAGGACACTAGCAAATTGTTTTGTTTAGTTAATTTAAATACGACTTATAACTCTTTTAACCATAGTCTAAAATGCATGATAAAGGTATCATGATTGTTTAACACAGGAGTGGCCAGACTTTTGATCTTGGTATCTGCTCCAGTGAAGAAAAATCTTTTGGGATCTACTACGGAACCATAAGCTTGTATTATTGGTTTCATTGGTAAAAAATGAATAACCCATTTTGTATTTTTTTAATAGTAAAATTATATTTTATAGAAATACTGCTGTCCTTTCACACGTTGAAACTGAAACTATCCTAGGATAGTCTGTTGAATGAAAGTTCATTATTATTCTGGCATAAATGAAGGCAGAATTTGTAAATGGTCATCAGTCAGACAGCTTCGATATTTAGATTTTCCAATATTGATCTGAGAAAAATCTTCAAACCCTGTCTTTAATTTTATTTCTCGCAAGCTTTTTTAATTGATCGACCAAATTAGCGGCCGCGGTCGACAGGTAGATAACAATCGACTGTTTGGCCACCCTAACAGATTGCAGTACTAACTCAATTTTAGTTAAAATTGGAATCTCTCCCTATTTCCCCTGTACCATTACCATGTTACCTATTTTTTTTACTAATGTAAAGTCAAAATAAATTCCCCAACCGTGTTGTGTGCAGTTTAAGCGTTTGAAAGTGGTTTATTATAGAGTATAACAATAATTTCACAGAAGCAGAGCTATTTTAACCTATTTGGCTTATTTCCCCATAATTTTAGTCAAAGAAATTTAGCCATTATGTCATATTGCGTGTTTTTGACTCTCAAACTTCAATCATTGGTTGAATAATAAATCCCACATAGCCAAAAGGGGAAGATGAGAATAATTGTGTGTGTGTAAGCAATGCCTTAGTATTTTATAAACAAATAAACTATTTTTATAGGTCTTCTTGGATTTACAAAAAAACATAGTCGGACATTTTAATATTTTAATATAAGTTTATAAGAATGTAAATCCATTTTTCATCTTAAAAAATATGAATGAACATTATCGAATTGTTTGAAATGCTTCGTCCCTATTATTATACAGATGAAATTGATGATGAAATTATTTCTATAATCTACCTTTTCATATTACATAATTAAAATAAAAATATTTTATTGACCACGTGTAGATAGGGAGAACTATTATACATTATTACAACATAGCACCCCTCTCACCCACTACTATACATGTCAACCCAAGTGGTTTAAAAATTATTTCCTTTAAATTATAATATCAAAATAGAGGGCTGCTTTTTCTCTTTTTAGCTCCAATATCATACTTATTCCAACAAGAATGTATTAAGTACAAACCCACCTGTCGAATAAGCTATCTGGCGTTTGGCTCTCTGCATGAGCTTTACAGATTTTTGAAGGACAATATTTAATAAACTATCCCTTATTCAGATTATATACATTTTTTACACCGGTGGAATAAGTTATAAATAGTCACTAACGTTTGATTTGTTGATTTACGTGGTTATATTATCATTCCTCATCACAATTCATATGTTTGAACCAAACGTTGTTGAACCATCACGCTTGAGACGTCTTCAAGGCCGGCTCAGATTTCTGTGGTGTCCCCTTCTTAGATATTGACATTTTGCGAGGTACCAGACATTACAAGGCAAAAACAAATTTAGGTTTTCGAAAACAAGCTGCTTTGGTTGATGTTTGTTTAGTCCTAAAAGGGATGAGGCTGCTGGGGAGTGGAGGAGGTTATATAATGATGAGTTGCATACCCTAAACTCATCACAAAACATTTGTAGGATAGTCACGCCTCGTAGATCACGATGGGCAGGGCATGCAGCGCGAATGGGAGATCCTAGAACCGTGTTCAGGGTTACTTGACTGGCAAACACAACAGGAAGAGACCATTGGACATACCTAGATACTGATGGGAGGATAATGTTAGAATGGACCTGAAAGAGATAGGGTGTAATGAGATGGACTGGATAGAACTAGTTTAAGATAGGAGTAAGTGGCGTACTTTTGTAAATACTGCAATGAGCTTTCAAGTTCCTAATTGCCATAGAGTACATATGAGGCACCATAAACATTCACAAAATTAGGAATTAATTCCAACTAACTTCTCTAACCACTAAAATTTTAGTTTCTACCATCCGGTATTTCGACAGAAATGGCCAACAGTTTCCCCATACGAAGGCCTCTCCTCCACATCGCTGTTCTGAAGAAGTGCCCGGTGATCCTGAAACTTCTCCTGGACAAAAGGATCTTCCAGATCCTGATCAATGAAAGGGACGCCGAGTACTACACGCCTCTTATGCGAGCCGCTGACGTCGGTAGTGGGGAATGCGTCAGGCTGCTCATGGACGCCGGTGCGAACACAACCCTGTCGTGAGTATGTTTGTCTTCGTGTACGGCCGGTGATTTGGCACTTGCATTAGGAGTAAAGCTACCTTATTATAGCTATGTGACAAATTAAATGTCATACATACATACATACATACATACATACATACATACATACATACATAATCACGCCGTTCCTTTATGGGATGGACCAGAAACTGTGCATATGGCTCAAAAAACCACTCTTTACTTAATCCATCCTCACTGACTTTATCTACACTTTCCTATCTTTGAATACTCCCTTCGCTTCAACAAGATATCTTTTTAACACATTAATTTACAACATTTAGCAACGTCTTACATGGCCTACCCCTTCCTTTTGATCCATACACACTCTTCTTTTATGTATTTGCTCCGGCACTAGATCACATTGACCAACTGGATTATTTTTCATACCGCACTCCTTCAACACCCATTCATTATTGACTCTGTCCATACGAGTTTTTCAATATACTTATCTTAGATATCTCATTACAAACGGATTCACCTTGATCTTGTGTTTCTCCTGACAAACCCGATCTTCACATTGATAAAACACTGTTGGCGTTAGTAAAATTTGACAGGCTACCATCTTTGCTTCTTTCGATACTAATTCATTATTTCCAACTTACTCTCCGAGATCCATTAATCCATCTTTCGATTTCACTATTTATTCTTTTATTTTTACAGAACATTCTGCCCATATACACGAAATCATTCACTCTTTCTAACATTTTTCCTTTTGTACTGATCTGACAAGCATTTCCTGAACCAATCTTATAAAAAATTATAACCTTAGTTTTCGAGACATTTTTTACGAAGCTACATTCTGCCTATTGCCACATTCAAACGATTTAATGAATAATTTAAGCGTACAAAACTAAAATAAATCTATTAAATTAAATTTTTCAAACAAATAAGCTATAAAATTGAATTGGTTTTGTAATATTTGTTTGATTATTTCCAAAATTCTAAAACACATAATTTTTTATAAATAATGGTCCAGATTTGTTGACTTAAGTTTGGTACAGAACTCTTTTTCTATGTTACTTGTGTCTAGTAAGCAAATAAATAGAGCATAGTTTGGATATCTCTTGTATAATCTTTAAAAGTTCAAAATGTTGTATTAAATGTGATCAACATTCTTTAATTCATCATCATTAATATTTATAATATTTTTGGGACCCTGCAGTTCACTTGATAGGCTACCTTGGTCCACACTTTTAGAAAAACCTATCTAGGAATTTTTTTATATTTTGCACCGCATCTTACTACCCGTTAGTGTTATACGCTTAAGTACTAATTACGCTAATGGGTTAGGAATTGGAAAGGGTGAATATAGAGGAAGTGAACCCGTATTTTCGTGGAGGGAAAGTGGAAAACCATTTAGGAAAACCACCCCCAGTTTACCCGAGTGATATTCGAATCTATATCTCCCCATCCTCGGCAATCTAGCTCAACATGAAACTAGCGCGTTAGCTAACTACGCCATTGAAGTGGGTATCTAGGAAGTAATTGCTTAGTTAATACTCGGGGAATTACTTAGTTAACTGAATCAAAGGGTATTATTGATCACTAATTGCAAGTGTCCAGCGTTGCATGGGTAGAAATCAAATTACTACCGTATCAAACAGTACATACGGTTAGTGGACTATATTGAAAATATTTTTAGCATCACAAAATAGGAATCACGTGCTTTAAGTCTTCAGGCTCGTAAAATTTGTTAAGTTACAAAAATATATAGATTCACACCCCCACTTTTCCTTTAGTACAGTACGCATGCAAAGATTAACTTCTCTAGATTGATTTGTTTTGAAGCTAACCACACATGTAGTCACGCCGTCTAAGGCGTAAGGCTCACAATGATAGGTCCATACCCAATTTCCAATTACTAGGTTTCTCGATTTTTTTTTAGCTACCCCAATTGGTTGTCATGATGTTTACTACATCATACTTTGTATGTAAATTTGTACGGATGTACTATACGTACATTTAAAGAGTAATAAGCTTAAGATGCGCACCCTGAAGAAAACCTAAGAGCGTGTGTAAAGTTTAAACTTTTTTCCTTGGTATATTGGTTTTAAAGGCACCCATACCAGCGATCAAACCGTCCACGACATCAGAATCACTAAACATGATGGTGGAATAAAGCACACACTTGGTAAAAGTGTCCCAATCCTACAAAGTCATTTAAAATTATGGAATTCCAGACAATGCAAATATTGACTTTCAGACCAATTTAAAAGAAAACTTTAAGAAATATTCATAAATATTATAATATAAAGATATAATATAGTTCTCTTAACGAACTAACACATTTCAAATACTAACGATAGGAACTAAATTATGATAGTGTGGAAAATATTAGCATGATTTGAATATTTGAGTATATGTGTACATTAATTTGGGAAATTATAATAATTCATATACAATAGAATTGATTTGAAATGTATAGTTTTAGTTTTAGAAGAAATCTATTAGAGTTAAAATAGTTTGTTTTGAATGTGTTATGATGGTCACTATAAATAAGCTAAGTGTTTACAACTGATTACTAACGGACATCTGGAAATAGTTTAAAACTTAATTACATGAATTAGAGAGAGAGAGAGAGATGCTCATTCACATTTATTAAATAGATTTTATATATTTTATATTAATTGGCAGTATTTAAATTGTTAATATATTTTTTAGGGTATTTAAAAGTCCAGATGACAGATATCGCAGCAACCAAACATCAAAGTTTGTCAGAAGACGCAACAACACTGCGACTTCCAGTGGGACCACCGCCACGCACATCGCTGCCGAGGGAGGCTACGTTGATGTCCTTTCCTTACTCGTTCAGAAACTGGACGTCCGTCAGGGTCTAGAAGATCCGGACTCTCTCGGGCGCACTCCTCTCATGGTCGCTGTGGAAAACGGTCACGTGGGCTGTTTCAACCTCCTCGTCAGCGTCGGTGCAAGGTACGTAGACGTCGTGGACTACAAGTATCAGACTGTGCTCCACCTCTCAGCGAAGAAGGGTAAGACGGAAATGCTGAGGGAGCTACTGAGGAAACCGGAAGTGAGGAAGATGGTGAATGACCGTGATAAACAAAGTTTCACCGCGTTGAGTTGGTCTGTTTACAATGGCAACGTCGATTGCATGGACGAGCTACTCGACGCGGGGGCAGACCAGAAGGTTAAGGATGCTAACAATAACACTCTATTACATCTAGCTTGCTTTCAAGGACACAGCCACGTTTTAAAGGGATTACTACCGTACAGTCTCAGATTCATGAAGTCCACCCCACAAAGAGAAGAAGTTGTTCCCTTGAAAAAGAATCCTTCATCCTTATCTAGCATGTTAACAAGTCATGAGGATATTCTAGACCTGAGAAATCGCACTAGACCATCTGGAAGAACGGTTTATTGGTGGTACATGAGGGACCTCAAACAAAGGAACAAACAAGGCAGCAACTGTTTCCACTTGGCCTCTACCAGTGGGGACGTTAAATGCTTGGAGCTGCTACTGTCGTGCTTTGCGAGTCCTGGACACACCGATCTAGGGGAGATCGTCTGCCCTGATATCAGAGAAGTGGATGGGTTCGGCCTGACCCCTCTTTATATCTCCGCAAGGGCAGGTTCCGCTGAATGTGTCAAGTTTCTAATAGACTACGGAGGGAATCTGGCTTTTTCCAGTCCAGTGGATAGCCACAACATTATTGGCGCGTCGCAAGAAAAGGTTTTGGACGTGTTATTTCAAAATGTCGATAATTTTGACCACTTAATTAGTGAAGTTTTGGACGAATGTGTTGACATCAGCACTGACATAGGAAGTGAAAGAAAATTCATGCTTGATTTAAGTGTGCTGTGTCCAGAGGGAGTGAACAAAATGGCTGTCACGAAGCTACTATATGAACAGAATAGATGTCCAAGTTTGAAGGAACATCCTCTTATACTTGCATTCATACAACTGGAATGGTATCCTCAAAAATTCGTTCTGTGGTACCGCTTTGTGAACTATATCCTCTTTCTTGCTTGTTTCAGCTGGTACGTTGCTCACCCTAACCTCAACGAATCTACTGACCCTATTCGGTGGACTCTTATGCCACTCACGATACTCGTGTTCTTGTTTGTTGCCCCTCTTCTACTTCCTGGGAATGGTTCTATGATGTTTAGGTTTGGTAAAACAACCTTAATGGTCATCCCAGCTATTTTGTCTCTCATCACTACATCTTTGCCAAATGGACCACAGTGGAAGGCAATTTCTATCCTCATCACTTGGCTTATCCTTCCTTTTTACACTAATGTGATCCCCACAGTTGGAAAACAATTTGATGTTTTTTTGAACATATTAAGAGAAATATTTAAATATTCCATTGTGTTCTTTTCGGTGTTGATTGGTTTCTCTGTTTCATTTTACGTCCTTAACAAGCAATACGAGGACCTTAGCTTTGGAGAGTTTGGGAAATGGTTTCTTTATACATCGCTCATTTTAATGAGAGGAGGGGAAGATTATCAATCAAATATGCGTAGTAACGCAACGATTGAATATGATTTATCTAATTCTATCTCTAGAGTGATAAATGAACAAAAGCTAGCAGATATTTTAATTTATCTCATCTTTATCTTTACTGTTGTATTCTCTTTGATAAATATGTTTATTGTTATAGCTTTTATAAGCGGAGAAAAAATTATTCTGTGTTCTGATAATAGTTTTAAACGGCATAATCAGGTAAATATGCTATTTGAAAAGAAGGAGCTCGAAAAATGGCTAGACTGGGCATTTTGCAAGTGTGGTCGAAAATCTACCGATGTTCTTAGTCCGACAGATAATATAATAAGTGTGAAAACTGGAATATTTTCACCAGAGATTGACGCAGGTTTGTGGAAAATTGTAACCTTAAGAAAAAACAAAGTAATAATAAATAGGGATGATACCGAGATAAAATGTGAAGTTGACAAAGTAGTTGAGAAAAAGTTGCAAACTATGTTCAAAATAATATCTAGTCAAACTATATCCTCTCATAATGGAGATCAAAAAAATATATTTTAAATATAATATAGCATTTTATTATTTTCAAAATAAAGTACTGTATTGTACACACGATACAAAATGGAAATCTATTTATTCCTCCGTAACTAATATTTTTTTGTAATTCGATTATATCTGGCCTCATCCACGGACAAGATCGTCAAGACATTGTAGTTTCAAAATTAATGTTGCTTAACTTCCTCTAGCAAATCTCGATTTGAATCTCGGAGGGGCCCGAGACGTAATATTTTAATATTGCGTGTAGTTCAGAATTCCTACGCGCTAATAAAGTCAAATTTGCTTTTAAAAAGACATGAGTAATATTGCAATAGTAACTAAATTTGAAAGTCACTTAGTTATTTAACAAATCTAGAATATGTTTAATAAATTGTATTTATAAATTGTAAATTGTTATTTTTTATATTTATAAAACATGAATATTCAAAACTATGTTTAACTGACCTGGAATATGTTTGTTAGTAAAAAAATTACCCCCATGGCTTCTTTGGTGCTGACTGACAGCTCACAGTCAAAATTTAGGTATATACCTACATTTTGACTGTCAGAAGTGACAGCTGTTAAACACATGTTTTTGCAGATCATATGGTTCGGCGTAGGAGTACATAATTTGGTCTGGTAACTTTTCAAAGCCGTCAGCTGTCAGCTGTGAGCTGTCAGTCAGCCCCAACGAAGTCATGGGGCTACTGTAGGAAACGTTAAAGAAAATAAGAGACTGATACATTAAGTTTTATCTTATGAACAAAATATACTTGCCAAATATGTTGTTGTTATTAATATATATAGTCTTATATGTAATGTATGTAAGCTACTATATTAAATAAAATAAAATGTCCTAGTTTTAGATTAATTAGCATTGTTTACATTATGAAAATAATAAGTAAATAATATAATTATGATTTGAAAGAGATCAATTTATATTTAACTAGCTGGTGCGCTCGTTCTTTACATTGAAATATCTCTTAATTAACACCTCTGAATAACGGATTTTTTTTATAACAAACAGTTTAAATTATCCCCGCAAAATAGCATTGGTTCTTACGATGAAACAACTTCCCAACAACGGACTTTCTGAATAATGGACGCGGACAGTGATAGAGAGGCATATTTATGCATAAAAATCTCTAAACGGCGAAAATATAACATCCATTTTTTGCTGTAGGAATGTAGGGAATGAAATTGTCTCGCACGAAGTCCTGCCTTCCCCTTCGAAGGAAAATTTATAAAATTTAGATTGATGTAGATAATATCCACAGTATTTAGGTTCATGTGGATTAAACTGTGTTCAAGCCCTTTGATTAAAAAAAAAACACTTCTTAATAATATACTTTTTTTTTATCATGGAAGATGTTCGTTACTGAGAGAAAATTTCCCTGTGAATTTTACTAAAACCTCTTGAAATAAATGGTTCAGTGCACCTCACATATATACTCTCTCCTTCACCTACAAATGGAAACATTTGCTTGTAACTCAAAATATATGTTAAACAAAAGAATATACATGGTTGTGTATTCATATTGGGAAAAATAGAATAACATTTGGAAAAAAAAGGAAAATCTCTCCCTACAAAAGAGCATAACAATCAATTTATTATTAATCTTTTTAAAATTATTGCTTGGAAACTGTTGATTTTATAAAAATAAATTCAAAATAAAAGTTTATTTTTATTTTTAATGGTCTTACAACTTTGCATTGGTTTTTATCTCAAAGAGTTTTGAAGATATTATCCAAATTTGAGATATCCACTTTTATACATTAGCCTCTATTCAAAGTCATTATTCCAGAAAAATGAAATTCTTGCCATTTTGTTTTTTTTATCTTAAGCCGTGCCTAATTAAGATTTTTAATCAAAATCACTAGGAACTATTTTGATAAAATCGATTTTTTTTTCTCTTTTCACCTTCAAGTAAACTAGTACCCTTAATTTTAGCATTATATAGACAATTGCGAAAACCCTTTGGGGAAAGTTATTAAAACCAAAGATACTAAGTTTTAGCTCGACCAGTAGTTTCTTATCTAGGTTGAGCTACAAACACACAAGACAGTTGTAAAATGTCGAAATCCGTCAAAATCAAAATTTAAATTTTGTAGACGATCACCAAACTTCCTCTCTATCCCAGCATAATAAGCATATTATTTCTGGGAAACAATTTCAAATTTTCAGTATTTTCTAATTGTATGGGTTGGAAATAATTTGTACCTGCTTGAAAATATTTCTACCCAACAAAGAAGGTTATTTTTATTCATTTTTAAATTCTTAGCCCCCTCTATTTTCCAAACCTTCATTATAAAATTTAAAAACCTACATACTCTCCTTATTATTTTGGGAAGTATATTCCCTATCCTAACAAAATTAAATTTTCTACTACACCCTTAATTTTTTTTTCTATATGTTTTAAACATTTACACCCCGCTCTTCCTCATGTAACTGTTTCTTGTTTTGAAATTTAAAATATTCAAATTATTCTGGTTATTTGGGATTGTACCTCTACAATCATGTAAATTTTTCAATTCTATACCATACGGAAGTTGTTTTAGTCATTTTCTGGTCCTTCATTTTGAATTTTTTTTAAAGTTTTTTTTGGAGTGACTTATTTACCTGTCTGACAAAATGTCAATCTTCTACTAATCTTACAATGAGAAGCAGGTTTTTATTTAAGTTTTGGAAGTTTCGAAACCCCCCCGTTTCACCAGCCCCCACTTATAATATAAAAACATTTAAAACTTATTTGGGTATTTTGAGTAATTCCACTACATTCCTGGTCAATTTTAATTTTCTCTCTCTTCTAAAATTGTAGCTTTCTGCTAATTACACTCCCCTTTCCTTTTTCCAGAGTCTCATTTTAAAATATGAAATTAGTAAGTATTTTTGTTTATTTAAAAGGGTCATTTAAACATCCTACTCAGTTTAAGTTCTATACCACCCAAGTAAGTTGTAGTTTCTATTGGGTTTTTTAAACATCTTTCTTTATATTTTATAACATATTTTGTGGAAAACATGAATATGAAGTGTAACAGCATTCTCTACCAACAGTGAATCATTCGATTCGTCATACGGTATTCCAGTCCCAAGAGGATCCATTATTCGCTTCAATCACTCGACTGTACCAGCACTTGAGACTCCAATGAATAAACGGAGAAGCTGACATGGGCCAGACCCTCTCAGATAAGCCCCATCATCCAATGAGATATATCTCTCAAGGCCATTCCAACCACGAGCTTCCTAGTAGTTCATCGGACCGGTCTAGGCGGGCCCGTGATTCGATAAAGATGGTTTATATTTTGTTTTAGCGTGTAATTAACGCGTCTTAAAGACCCAATAAATAAGGTGACGAGTGAAAGTGATTAGTTAAAATTGTTACGGTTGAGGAGAGTGAGAGGGTGAGAGTTAATGGCTAGGTTAGGTCTCTTCGTCGGATGAGTCTTGACTAAGGATGTCTGTGAAGTCCCAGTTCAATTGATCGCAGGGGATAGAGCTAGAAAAGTGTTGTCGGGAGCTTGAGAGAGTTGGCTGGAAGGAGGAGATGAGGATCTGGTGTATTGGGAGCGTGGACAAAGAGGTGATTGGTGGAGGAGGGAAGAGAGAATTCTGTGTGCACGAGTAACCGGGGTCGAAAGGCTTCTCCGTCTTCTTTCCTCCTCTTCTTCTTCCCTTAGGATGGATCATTAGCTTTGGTCGGAGGTATAAGAATACCGAAAGGAAATAAAGGCAGCTAGCCAAGGAAGATACTTCCGGATATTTTATTGAATGAAGGAATAATGAATATCAGACGCAGGTAAGATAGCTTTAGTATCTTTCTTTCTTTTAACAGATAATTTATTTCTGAATACACAAATACACAGACATTAACAAAATACCGTATACACAAAGACGAATAAGACACACACCAACCCCTTGGGGTTCTCGAATGTAAACAATTATCCATAAATAAATAAAAAAGTTCAAAGTATATCCCAAATTAGGGCACAAATCTCATCAAGCGTCCTTCCCGCACTACCTATAATGACCGTTTGGTCTCTTCCTCGACGGGCACCCTCACCCCGCTGGCCTCTAACAGCAAGTACTACGGTAAGGCACCCACCCGATATCTCCGATCACGGCCTCTAGACCGGCATCGCCCGCTATCTGGCCGTTCCCCCCCAGTTTCACACGACCAGAAGGGGCGGTCACGAATCCCCCGATTTGACTCCAGGGTCACCTCCCCGCGTCGACAAAGAGGTTCGTGACGCCGTCCCTGATACGACGGTAAGGATATAAATACATCTAAATTCTTACACTCTACTTACAGACTAACAAATAATGACATTACGAGTAATTATATTTACAGTTCTAACTTATTAGTGATATAATTAAAGTAATATTTACACATTCACCAGACAAATGTATAAATATGACCCAACCACTTTGGGCGCTGTCTGTAGTTTAGGTCTAAAACTAGGTCTCGTGTGATGGTGGGTCTCGGTGGATCACTCAGTTGTTGATCGCTCACCAGCTGATGGATGACACGCAACAAAATGAATAAAGTAGATTATGTATTTAAAACTAGATTTTTTTTTCACTAAAACTGTAAGAAAAACTTGAAATTAAGTGGTTAGGAGCACATCAGCTTAGTGACATTACATTTATGCAGGTGGACGACAAGAAAAAAAGAACTTTTTCTAATACGTGGTTTGGTAAACAATAATTAACAATTAATTAACAGTTAATTAATTAACCATAATTAACTATGGGTGAAGAAAAACAGAGCTTATTTTGTTTTTATTGTTTATTATTTGGTTTGTATGAATAATGTCATCACTTGGTAAGTTTAACTAAAAACCTTTATTATTTCTGTTGTAGATTCATTTAGTGATTTTTAAAAATAAGAAAACTTAAATGAATTAAATTGAATATGTTAACACGCGGTGAGAAAAAAAATCACTACCAGTAAGTTTTGAACTAGCCCCACCAAAACTAAATACCACGCACCAGCCCTGTACTCCTCCCCCCAGTTCACTAACTCCAACTTTCAGATTTAATAATTTAATGCTTGTTTGATTATCTGGAATCTTCCACCTGCCTGCCAAATTTCAACTGTTTACCTTCACTAATAGGTTTTTTCTATTTATAGACCCCCTAAGACGCCATAATTCCCCATGACCCATTTTTAAATCTTTCATTTCTAGACATTTTCTGGAAGTATGGGTGGTCCCATTATGGAATTAGTTTTCAACCCTTAAACTAAACATCCATATCCATTTTAATGTATATTTACAGTTAAAACAACTTAACATTAAGGAAAGCGTATGGATATAATATAACACCTGCGTATAGCTGTCCGATTCACTGTTTTATAATAAATTGATCAGATAAATATATTTTTCGAACATCCCAATCTCATTTTACACAAATGCTTAACAATTAATTCTAGACTATAGGGATCATTGTCACAAGAGTTTGCTAGCTTATGTGATGACTTCTTTTTTTTAAATCAATTGATTTTTTCCAATATAGATAAAGTATTGTAATAGTAAACAATTTAGAGCTAGGGATTAATCTTTACTATTATCTGTGACTATGTAACTAAAATGCAGGGCCTCTGAAAAAAATTTATCAGGGGGGTAAAAATTTTTTTCGGGACCCCTTCCATTTTCCATTAATCCTGTCCAAAAAGAATTAACTAACGGTAATCTTATCTGAAAATAAGCAAAGACAAAAGACAAAAAATTATGTATGATTTATACTTTTATATATATATATAGGCATATTATACCTATACCAATAATTTAGTAACAGTACTAGTAGTGGATATGTGATTGCTAGTCTTCAATATAGACGAAAATTTTCTGAGATCACAGGAAATTCCTAGACCCCTTTTAGACCTCCGGGCCCGGCTATGATGTACCCCCTTCAGCCCCCTCTCATAATGTCTGCTAATATGTAATTACTACATTATAGTCCCATTTTAATAGGAAGAGCCTTATTTGACTGCTAGAAGAGTTACAAGAAATCCACTTTCACGTATTTAAACATCAAATCATGTGATATACAGCTGTCACTTTTAATAGATATTATCAATACCTGTAAATAGCACTAATAGTAAAATTGTTGTTAATTTTGCCCACAAAAAAAAGACTTGATTTTTCTCTCTAAAATTCCCTGCCTATGATAATGGGATTTTCTCTTAGTTGTTGATCTTTATACTATTTATAAAATCAAAGTTACTATATTTCTCAAGTTAACCAATTATCTTCTTCTATCCATATTACTAAAATGAAGAGTCTGTCTGTCTGTCATGACTATTGTGCGATATCTATCTCACGCAGAGGGCTGAAATTTAAAAAAAATGTGTATCACCTGTACACAAACATGTGCACATCGAAGCAGGAATTTTAAAATTTTGATTAGATATCTTTAAATTAATAAAAATCTGTGTCAGAATGAATAGAATGAAGATTTTTTTTCTCTTTCGGTTTGAAGAAAAGAAAAGGACAAAGCCTGCTAGTGTTTCTATTAAACATAACTATTGATATGTTTTGATCCGAGAATTATCTAAACCATATTTAATAAAAAATATATAAGATATATTGTATTTTCATTGTGACCTACTTAAGTTTTATTTTTGTCGTTTATGTAATACACGATCTAGTTGCATAGAAAGCATGACATAGATTCTAGTTATAATCACTACTTAGAACTTTCCACAATAGGTATTCCTCCCGACACTCAAGACACGCCATATTGGCACGGTGAATAAAATGTGGTCCTAACGAGGTAGGAATAGAGTGATACCCACTTCCCACACGGCCATCTCGCTTGTTTCTTGGGAAGTATAGAGGTACCAGGATGACCTCTTCCTTTTAATATAATTACGGAGGTTCTTGTTTCACAACATCGTAAAACTAAGCTCACATGAAACCACGGAACAGAATTAACGTTTTAGTCTTCATTATAATTGATATTATTTAAGGCGCACTCTCATTTTGTGGTTTTGAAATGAGGGAAATGTAATAGGGATTGGTCCAAAAAAACTTATACTGCTTGGTTTCTGGGAAGTAAATTGTTAGTTGCTCCTAGGTTAGTGGGCTTTTGCAATTATAATCTTAGTGATATTTGGGGATATTAAAACCGCTTAAACGGTATATTTTATTACAAGTTTGAATTCAAGAAATTGTTGGTTTGGAAAACATGTGTGTTAAAATGTGTGTTGGCGTTATAATAATAATAATAATAATAATAATAATAATAATAATAATAATAATAATAATAATAATAATAATAATAATAATAATAATTTGTGATATTTATTTGAACAAATTCTAAGAACTTTAAAGAAATTATATTTTACCATTTTAATGAAAAAAAATTATTGTGAGATGTAAGAAATCATTTAAAGACATATTTCCCAAATATTATTATATGTATATATTTTTTGATTTTTTTTGCGTTGAGTACAGTTTAATTATACCTCAGTTTTAGCTTATGTGGTGCTGACTGACAGTTCACAGCTGACTTCTGACAGTCAACATTTAGGTATACATCTAAATTTTGACTGTCAGAAGTGACAACTGCTAAAGACATGTTTTTTTCAGATCATATGGTTCGGCATAGGGATACATAATTTGGTCTGGTAGCTTTTTAAAGCCGTCAGAAGTCAGCTGTGAGCTGTCAGTCAGCACCACATAAGCTAAAACTGAGGTATAGTTTATAAGTTTACTAGCATTTTGACGCGTTCTTCGCACGGGTAAGCCGCATTAAAACTGTATCAAATTAGGAATTAGGACGTTCAACTGCAACACCCAGCTGCCAACATTTTGATGGATACTTCTTTTACAATGCCAAAACAATTGTGACAATTCTAAGCCACTTATGTAAAAATAAAATAAATTACATCTTTAAAACAAAATATTGCCTAGGCACAAATTTTGTGCACCAACGAACACAACTGAAAAGGCAATCTTTACCTAAGCACGATCATAAGATAAATTAAACGATTCATATAAATTGTTACATAAACATGTTGTATAAAACAGTTCACCAACGAGCATAAATTAAATAATATACTCTGCTACAGAAACATATTGAATAATGAGCATCATGGGTTCACAAAGAGCATAATGGTTTATAGAGCTATGCCACCAGAATTTATTTATTTTTAGTGTTATGTCACCAGTGGTGCAGGAACTTTTTATTTGGGGGAGGGGGGGAGCGTAAAAATAAGCATGTACTTTTACATGGAATTACATTTTTGAGATTTATAAAAGACCAGGGAAATGTGATACAGCTGTCCCTCACACTACGCGAGTGATTGGTTCCGATAAATAATCGCGTAACACAAAAACGCGTAAAGGAAATTGATTTTAACATGGGTGAGATAGGGATTACTCCAAATGAAAAAAAAAAATTAAACACCTAAAACTTGTAGATGAATTCAATTTTTATTAATTTATCTAACTAGTACAATACTATAGGTAGCCTACACCTATTGTAAATATTCAATCCCTTAAAATTTGTACACAAATGCAATTTTCAATAAATGTATCTAATTAATACAATGCTACAGATACACTTACTGTTAATCTTCAATTGCTGATAAATTAACTGGATCTGGCAAATCTGGACTATCACTCTCTTGTTCTCTTAAAGGCCCTTGGATGGTAGGCTCTTGCTCTATTAAAGGCCTTGGGACGGTAAGCTATTGCTCTCTTGAAGTCCCTTGGACTGTAAGCACTTGTTCTCTTGACGGCCCTTGGACTGTAAGCTCTTGCTCTCTAAAAGGCCCTGGGACGGTAAGCTATTGCTCTCTTGAAGGCTCTAAGATGGTAAGCTCTTGCTCTCTGGAAGGCCCCGGGATGGTTAGCTATTGCTCTCTTGAAGTCCCTTGGACTGTAAGCACTTGTTCTCTTGACGGCCCTTGGACTGTAAGCTCTTGCTCTCTAAAAGGACCCTGGGACGGTAAGCTCTTGCTCTCTAAAAGGCCCTGGGACGGTAAGCTATTGCTCTCTTGAAGGCTCTAAGATGGTAAGCTCTTGCTTTCTGGAAGGGCCTGGGACGGTAAGCTCCTGCTCTCTGGAAGTTCTCTTGACCGACAGTTCTTACTGTCGTGAAGGTTCTGGTTCATTAGACGAAAGGCTTTCAACTTTTTTGACGAAACAGTCAAGACTCAGCTGAAGGGCAGCATTCTTCCTCTCTTTATATAGTTATTTGTAGCAAGCCAAAGAACTCAATCTCTCTGGAAACTTTGGAACTTCTTCCCATACAGCAATTTGTTTTGTTGAAGTTGTTCGATAAGCTCAACAACATAGGGCTCTTCCTCTTCATTCTTTATGCCATTCTCCATTTCTAGAAGATCTTCATTGGTGAGTTCTGTTGAGTGGGATTGGAGCAATTCATCTACATTTACCTGGTATATGTCCTCAAATCCAACATATTGCTTTGTCAACGATGTCATATCTTGAATTGTAAAGCTCGTGTTCAGGATCAAAATCATGAGAATCAGAAACTTCAGGTCAAATATTTTTCCAAACTACTTCATACAGGACTGTTTAACTTCTGCCCCTGCATCTCCAATGCTGTCAATACCATTTTTCTCATTTATTTTAGTCATGCCAAACATTATAATTAATAAACACAAAACTAATTAAGAAAAATTATATCTGCTGCGGCTCAGCAAAAAATTTTGAAACACTGAATATTAAAGTAGGTTTCCAAATATCTTTGTCCTATATTCGCTTACTAGCTATAAAAACCCTAACTAGTTTTGCAACTTAAATTTTGTTGAATCTCTCAGGGTATGCATTAAGCAGACACAGGTGATTTAGTCTACGTTGCCTTATCGTGGAGCGAAGATAGCTTTTTATTCGTATAAGGTATTGAAATCTTCTTTCTGCAATAGCTGATGTAGCTTATGTCCATTTCGTTTGAAATTGACATCTATTAAATGTTTGACCTTATAAATAGCACTGTATACCTGGATTTAGGTTAAAAAAAATCGTTTGAGGATAGTTTACTGATGACCAATATTTAAAAAATTGCTAAGAGGAGCTAGGTCAAAATGGGTATCTGGATCTAGAACATGTTTAGTATTTCAAAAATAGTACTTAAGATTTAGTTCAGAATGGGTAGGCCTACTTTGCCATTGGTTTCCATGATTAATAAGAATTTGTTTTTATATTTATTATATTTATATGTTTGTATTATATTTTATATTTATATAAATATTTAAATAATTTCAGGGTAATTTGTATATAACTGATTTTTTTAATTTGATATGTTTTAATGCTCTAAACAATTATGTTTGAAATTTATATTTGAAGGGTTTTTATTGTAATTAACATGACGATATGCTTATATTTCTAAGAGTGACATTCTTAAGCCTAGTTTACTAAAAATCTGTCTATGAAAATTTGTTTCCAATCTATAGTAATTATTTATATGAGAGACTGTGCACGATTGTGTGATACCATTTATTTTAAAACGATTTCATGGAAACGAAATAGAATGTATAGTAATATTTTTATTTTTGCTTGTTTGCATACACACAGACCTTAATATTCCAGAAACCTACAACTTAGCCCTAACTGTAACTTGTTTAAATAATTCCTTCTCTACTTCATTTTACAGCAATAATGATCACTAATGATGACATTATGAGAAAATTGGCAATACGTATCAAACGATGCTATTTAGAAATCAGTGATGCGGTGAAGCCTTTTTATCTTCTTTTTTTACATTTCGGAGACAACCAATTGATGTGGATTAATAAACCGGAAGAATATTTGCTATAGAACCACAATCGTAAAAGTAAATATAATCAAACTAACTCTTTTAGTAGAAAAACGTGAAGAAGATAAGGAACTTCATGTTGCTAAATCATTAAAAGTATTGAGAGCGTGACATATTAAAAGAACATACCTCACCATTTTATACCCATAATACTATTTTATGTTGGAGTATTAGCACTCGCATCTAGGACTTACTGTAATAGTCGATTGTATCAAATACATCCTGAATATATATATATATATATATATATATATATATATATATAAAATCTATCTGTATCGATGGGTAAACCTTTTAAACCTTTTATTTGAATATTTCGTTTATTTCACGTACCCATCGATATATATATATAAAAAATCTATCTGTATCGATGGGTACGTGAAATAAACGAAATATTCAAATAAAAGGTTTAAACTCTCCCAAAATATACACTTAGTTCGTCACAGATACGTTATGTTTATTAAACAAAATAAAAATATCACCTCGTCTTAGTACACGTTCAGGTAACAACGTTATTGGAAAAGGGATGATAAAGGTAGAGTTGGAAAACCATTTAGGAAGACCATTCTCAGAACACCCAACCGGGATTCGAGCCCCAATCTCCCCATCATCGGCAGTCTAATTTATTGCGAGAGTGACGCCTTAGACCAAGGGCTGGCAACCTTTTTGATATCTGATGCGTCCATCGAAGTGGGCTCTAAATCAGTTTTTGAAACGCACTTTTACCTCAAATGTCAAAAAGGTCTTTATTTGGTCAAACCAAGAATGGTGGGCACCGGTGGACACATAGAGTAGGACATCAATCACGTATGGTTTGATTGGCTGGTGAAGTGGATATCAGGGATCAAAACCCAAGACGAGTGGATTGAGTTTATTTTTTCCTAAAGGTATTCCTACTCTCCCTCCACACAAATGCGGGTACCATTCCTGTAAATTATACCTTCTTCATCTTCTATCCCAGTAGTATTTTTATGCGATATTTATTACTACATGTACAATCCACCCGTGTTTAACTAGACTAATGAAGTAGGGATGAGGAAGGTAGAGTTTAGAGAAAAAGTAGCCACATTTGTGGGTGAAAGGGTCAATCACCCCGAGACCGATAAACCAGACTAGATGAGATTAAAGTTCCACACACAAGTATAGCCGGTAGTAAAACAAGGTGCACAAAATAAAAATAATGTACAGCAGACTTAAATCTCAGTTAAATGAGAGACTACCCCGTAGCGTTTATATGAGAAATGTCTTGAAAAGGGGCCTGCCTGCCATTAACCTGGTTACTGGGGTGAAGGGAATGGGTCAGGAGTCACCTGGTTAGCCAGCGTCTCGCTTGAGTTGCTTACCAGAGCGTGTACTACTGGCTGCTAGCGTTTAACAGCACAGGCATATGGTTCATTTGTAAGGGCCGAGACTTCACACACTCCTAAAACACAGACACACACCCCTCAAACACAGACACACACCCCTCAAACACAGACACACACCCCTCAAACACAGACACACACCCCTCAAACACAGACACACACTCCTCAAACACAGACACACACCCCTCAAAC
Source organism: Timema genevievae (assembly GCA_902155825.1). Classification (NCBI taxonomy): domain Eukaryota; kingdom Metazoa; phylum Arthropoda; class Insecta; order Phasmatodea; family Timematidae; genus Timema; species Timema genevievae. The sequence goes on from CABFWO010000729.1 coordinate 247,285, forward strand.
ACAGACACACACTCCTCAAACACAGACACACACCCCTCAAACACAGACACACACCCTCAAACACAGACATACACCCCTCAAACACAGATAACAGGGCCAACAAATAACACTTAACAGCACAGTAAGCTGGTCAAGTTGTGGGAGCTGAGTCATCACCATATCTAAAAATCTAAAGTTAGAATTGGCAAAGATATCTTTGAAAATATTACTTCTTTATCAGTTTGGTCAAATCGCTAGAGTGAATTTTCAGTTACTCTCTTTCTAAAATCCATGTGAGCTCATGGATAAGGGGATGCCAAATAAATAACGATGAAAGTGTTGGAAAGCTAGATGCAAACTAAATAGATGAATGCTTGATCAAAACATGAATACTTTGTGGCGATATTAATACTTGGTTAAGATATGAATGCTTTGTTGAGAGATGAATACTTGTTGGAGATATGAATAATTGGTTACGAGATTAATGTTTTGTAGAGATATTAATACTTTATGGTGAAATGAATGCTTTATCGAGAGTTGGATACTTGGTTAAGATAGGAACAATTGGTTAAAAGATGAATGCTTTGTTGAAAGATGAATACTTGTTGGAGATATGAATAATTGATTACGAGATAAATGTTTTGTAGAGATATTAATACTTTATGGTGAAATGAATGCTTTATCGAGAGTTGGATACTTGTTTAAGATAGGAACAATTGGTTAAAAGATGAATGCTTTGTTGAAAGATGAATACTTGTTGGAGATATGAATAATTGATTACGAGATAAATGTTTTGTAGAGATATTAATACTTGATAGTGAGATGAATGCTTTGTTGAAAGATAAATACTTGGGGGAGATATGAATACTTTGTAGAAATATTAATCATTACTAGTGAGAAATGTATTTGTGAAGGGAAATTAATTACTTATGGAAATTATTAAATGTGTTAGCATGTCAGCCCACTGCTAGTATTTAGCGATAAAAGAGTAGGAGAACTGGATGGAGTGATGGATTCTGTGGACAGAGATGAAATCTAGGACACGGATGGTCATGGTCCACAACCTCACACATGTTACTGAGATCACGACGGTTCTGCTCTTGGTAATTATGATCCCCCCCCCCTTTTTTTAACAACGGGCATCACACATGCGTGTCCATAATGTTAACAATAAAGGCGAGCGTGAAAAGGCTCACAACAATAACATTTTAATATTGTATAGTAGATATAAACAGCAATAAAGTAATCGTTTTTATTATTAATATTCTATATTTATTGATGTTACACTTCTTAGTATGAATCTTTTCAATTGATTATTTTTTATAAAAGTGCTAGAAATCATTAGGTCATAATGAAAAGGCCTTATTGTATACCATAACAATACCAACCAATGGGAGGAGAGTAAAATGTAGTCTAAGAAATCAAATCAACTCTTTAATACAGAAAAAATTAAATTTAATAATCATAAAAATTAGCACTGATACTTCAAATGGCAAAAAATTCACAATCTAAGATGCTAAATAATGTCAAGAAATTAATTATTATGTTTAAGATAAGAATTTGATTATATTATAGTATTAAATAGTAATTAAATTATTATATCATTAATATTTATTTATATACTTGTATTAGATTGTATGTTAACATTTTAAATATTAAATTTATATATTCATAAATATATAATAGTTTAGTATATATAAATATGCTAGATATTAAGATGCATTCTGAAGTTGAATAAAAAAATTAACAATACTTAATTAACAATGAGTAATCAACAATGAGTAGCATAAACAAAACTATAAAAAACTAATAAACTGGAATGCCAAAGACGGTTAAAACGGGTTCACAATCCCGATCGGATATACTATGGGTGTTTTTTCCTAAATGGTCTTTCACTCTCCCTCCAAGCAAATGTGGATACATTTCTTTTAAATTCAACTGTCTTCCTCCTTGGATCAATAATTTAAATATCTGGGAAACTCGATCAGTTAGTAAGACGCGGTGTACAAAGAAAGAAATAATACAATTTTATTCTAGATTTTAAATTATCACAGCCATCGGCGTAGGATTTAAGATATTCCTTGACGTTGTCATCAATATTATTCAATAATTAATTAACTAAATTATCTTGTCTATTTAGACCTAATTATTTCCGCCACGTCTTATTATGCGTTTGTTATAATGTGCGCTTTTTAATTACGCTAGTGGAGACGGGACTAAGAAGGTATAATTTATAATAATGTACTCACATGTGTGGGAAGGGAGAGTGGGAAACTATTTCGTGGTAAAAACTAATTACACTTGACCGAGATTAAAACCCATACTTATCTGTCACCTACAAATCAAACTGAATAAACTTGGTATTTAGTCCAAGTGTCCATCAAAACGTTTTTAAAATGTTATTTTGAAAAAGTTCTATACCTTGAATGTAGTACATATGAATCACATTTTAGAAAATACAAACATAGTTTTTTGCGGCCAACGTTGAAAACCTTGTACTATATTATTAACGTTATTTATTGGGTATTGATAGAAATAAAAAGTGACAGCTGCAGATTACGTGGATTGTATGAATACGTGACAGTAGGTCTAGTAACCTTTTTATAGCTTCCAGATATGTTCATTCTTAAGAAAATGGGGGTATACTTTTCCTTGACATCACATTTTTGAAGATTGGGTATCTCTATTTTATGTAGCACGTACACTAAACCAATTTTATGAAGCAAAAAAGTCCAAACAGCACTGGTTAGCGCGCAGACCGCAAATCGTTGTGTTTAAATTAATAAATAAACTTACTATAGCCATAATTCAAACAACTCAAGAGAAAACTTAAACCAATTCAACTTCATTCAAGCCTTCATTGAAAATAGTGTATATATATATATATTTTCTAGTCCAATCATAACGAAAAGTAAATTGTTTCTTTCCACAAAACATTTTAACTTGATTAATGTAGCTAAAAGAATATGTATTTTGTAACTTTTATTTTTTATTTATTAGATTCTTTTAAAGCTTAGACAATTTCAAATCACAAATATGCTCTACCTCATTTTTTAAGACTAAAAGAAAAAAGTTTTTACTCTACCTTGTTGTCATATAAATAATGTTTTATGGTACTTGAAAATGGAAATATTTTATAGAAGTTAAACAAATTATAAATATAAGAGTTTAATGGAATGCATAGCTATATTATATACTGTTTTTATGAATATTTTTCTAGAAACTTAGAAACAAAATATAATATAGCTATATGTTCCATTAAATTCTTAAATTTACATTTTTTTGAAATCTTATATACTAATATTTCCAAAAGTAGCTTATGCAAAAACATTCTTTATAAGTCAATGAGAATACTAAAACTATTTTTACTTTCTCGCTATCTTACAGGTAGAGAAAATATTGTGATTGTAAAAAAAAATCGAACTCGAGATTTTGATGAATCTTGACGTTTCATGACTCCCTGAATCCGAAAAAGTGATTTTTGAATTTCTGTCTGTCTGTCTGTCTGTCTGTACCTCCAACTAGAGCCTAAACTATTTTACCGGTCGGGCTAAAACTTGGTATCTAGGGTTTTCATAGGGTTCCCGAGGGGTTTATGGAATTGGATATCTACCCCTAAAATTAAGAGAAGTTTACTGAAGGGCAAAAAGAGAAAAAGTCGATTTTCTCAAAATCGGCTCTAAAGATTTTGATTAAATTTCATTTATAAACATTTATAAATATTTTAAACAAAATGAATACTCTCAATATTTCGGCAAAATGACTTTAAGGGCTCCGGTCTGATGCGTAAATTTTTTTTTTATCATATCTCCGAAACTGTTTGAGATATGAAATTACTTATCATTACAAATATGTAGATATATTTATAATACAAATATTTTATTCGAAACATATTTTTATAAAACAAATAACTTTAAATCTATACGCAAATATATATATATATAAACTTTTTTAATACTAAAGGTTAAGTATTGCGACCGTAAAAAATATATAACCTGAAATATTATTGGATGTCGACGTCTCATGACCCCCCGTATCCTTAAAAATGGTATTTGCAATGCCGTCCGTCTGTGTGTCTGTTAAAACTTAAAATTAAGAGTAGTTTTATAAAGGATGAAAAGAGAAAAAATCGATTTAATTCGTATCTAGGCGTTGATTAATATTATAAATAAACTGGCTATTTTCACTTTCCCATGAAAATGAATTTTAGGGTACTTTACAGAAGCGGAAATTTCCGTATCTCCGCAACTATTTGAGATACTAAATAACTTATCATTGCAAAATTGTAGTACTATTAAAAACAAAAACTTATATACAAAATACATTTTTATAAAACCAACAGTTTCTGAGAAATTGACAAATATATTAATACAATTTTGTGAGCTTTAGTTGTAAAGATATACTACTTAAGTTTTAGCGCAATACTTCTCCAATGCCATAGAGTAATTAAATATGTCTCTAAAAAAGTTTATGTTATTTTTCCTTAAACCCCTTAGGAGAAATATTTGTACAGCAATGATCTATCTACATTTTGGACTCAATAGTCATTATTTACATTTTTTATTGGTCAAAATTTATAAATAAGGAATTGAATATCAATGCGCTGACCTGAAGATTTGCAATACTTAATAAAATGTCGATTGGAATGCGAAATTTTAATACGAAGTGTTTACCCTTGTGGACCCAATATTAATCTTTATTATTGGCCCAAACATACAAACGAGGACATTAATTCTTTAAAAATAAAAATTTTAAATTTAAAACCGGGACTCAAAAAATGTTTTACATAAGTATAGTGCAATTTATGCTTGGGTTTGCTAGTGTATACTATTTCGTTTCACATATATTACAAGTTATGAGTAAATATCTTCATTTTTAAACAGTAGATCGAGAAAGTCCGTGCGGGGTTCCGTACCATTTATTCTTTTAGTTTTCAAAAACATTTGGAAAAGCTTACTTCTGATTTTAAATTATTTAAGTTGTATTCCATAATATTGAGAAAAAAACACTATAAAGTTAAATAATATTAATCATCTTAACATGCTTTGTGTGACGAGACAATCTACTTTTCACTATGATTGGACTATAAATATGCCTACTATTTTCAATGAAGATGTGTGTGAAGTTGAATTTGTTAAAGGTTTCTTCTGAGCTGATGAATTATAGCTATATATAACTATAATATATGCATATGTTACTGAGAAAGCTGGAACCTTAACGATTACCGGTAATCGACTGCGATTTTCGGGATTCACTGGTTCACACTGGTAGATGTCAGAAATTCAATTTCACTAACAATCTTTTACCGGTGTGTATCGAGAAAAATCCAAAAGGGCGAATACCAGTAATCGTGAAGATACGCTGTAAGTGTACGCGTGTATACTGTAAATAAAGTAAAAGTGCACTGCACAGCTATCTGCTCAACAGAAACCACGTGGTTTAGGGATGGCGTGATGCTGTAGTTTATGTACTATTGAGAATCATCTTCATTAACTGTTTCCAGCTTGTGGCCGGGTCAGTTTAGTAAAATGCCTCCATCATCCTCTATTCTTCTACCATTCTTCCTCCTTTAATTTCTTACATTCTTCTCCTCTCACTTGAACACTTTCTGTTATCTGCTCCTCCCATCTCTTTCTTGGCCTCCCTTGCAGTCTTTTTCCTACATACTTCATTTCCAACATTTTATTTGGCATCCTCTCTTTTTCCATCCTCATTACATGCCCATGCCATATCAGCCTTACTTCCTCTACTATCTCATATACTCCTTGTACCCTCACTCTTTCCCGGATAACTATTGAGAATGAGTTGTGAAAATAATGAAATATTTTCTAGTTATTTGTTTACGAGAAGATTAAAGAAATTGTGGGGAGCAACTGTGAAACTAACGGTAGTTATATAATCAAAGAAAAGTATTCCAAACTTATAGACTAGGTTATTGCTGCAAAAGATAAAACAAGAGGGAAGATTACAAGCGGCAATGGCATATTGTGTAGGTATGATGTATTGCGAGTGGGGGACACCTAAAAATTGATCTTGCCTTTGAAAAGCAAGTGAATTTAAAATTCAGTATCTTGTACAAAATGATGAAATTTACGAAATGATATCTGAAACTCATCAGAAAACCGGGCATGGAGGAAGAACCCGTTTGTTAAAATAACTTCAGGCCCAATTCATAAATATAACATTTTACGTTATCCCGCTCTGCATTTCTCTATGTAAACAGTGCCAGGGAAAACAGTGTACAGAAAAAAGGACCGGTTATAAAGCCTATTTTTTGTCTGATCTTAGCTCAAGAGGACAGGTTGACTTGAATGATATGCAGTAAAAAAAAAAAGGATGGGAAGTTCTCATGATCTACCAAGACCATTTGTGCCGCTAAGAGCATTGAAATATATAACAAATGAGGAGGTAGCATATATTCTCCTTGATATATTCTTAATATTTGTTTCTCCAGCTATTCTCTAATCCAACAATGAACGCGAGTTTGCGAATGGTATTATCAAAGAGGTTTGTTCCATGCCCATTCTAATTCCCGTCATAGTGAAAGCCAAGGCTATGTTGAAAGAGCCAATCAGAATATCCTAAATATTTTAATTGGATGATTGAATGATAACCAAACATCCAAGTGATCAGAGGATTTAAAATTTGTCCAGTTTACGAAAAAACACGACTTTTCATTAAGGTACCCAGCAGATTCCTTGCCAAGCAATGTTTGATATCCAAGTGTATAAGGGATCCAAAACTTCAGTTCTACCTCGTGATAAGATTCGTACACTTGAGTCTGAAGAGGAACTTGAAGATATAACTAACCAGATCAGTGAACAAGGTGTAACAAATAAAATGAATTCATCTAGAAGTGAAATTATTTCTGAATTTTGATAGATAAGAAGAAGGAGAAAATGCCGTTCCAGTCTTTGTAGAGCCTTTGAAAAGTAGTGGAACACATAAAGAGACCAAAGAATGTGTCATTTGTGAAAAGGAAACCTCAAGAGCTCACTTTTGTCTGCAATGTACAAGGCCAGTTCATTCTATGTGTGGCATATCTAAAGATGAACGTTGTGGCACATCAGCTGCGTGCCAGTTGTGTATTAAAAACGAAAATGTCAACAAAAAGAGGGAAAAAACCCAAAGAGGGTTTGAATAAACAGGCTAATAAAATGTCGCGCAATCCGTAGAAAAAGTTTCCTCCTGCATCAATCGGTGATACAGTTACACTTCCTGTACCTGACGTTGATCGTGGTAGGACCAAGTCTTGGAGTATTCTGTCAGTTGCATTTGCAGTGCACGATAACGATTCCTATCAGATTGTAAATTCACACGGAACTATCAATAAACTGTAAACTAGAAACCAGTTTGTTGCCTGCAAAGAAAAACTTCTTGACGTGAAAGGTGTTTCATTAGAGGATATTTCCCCTCGTGAAATTCTGTATTTGGAATCAATGGGTGGAGTACAGGGATATCACCGTTGAAACTGTGCTATACTAAGTGTGAGACCGACAAATGCAGCTCGGCAAAAACATGGTGACCGGTATTATTCTAAGTGTCACGGTAGTTTGCCTTGTTGCAGCAAGTGAACTAATTTGTTATTTAACATAACAATTTTAGTACATAATTAGATTAAAAAAAACTCTTATGTGAATACTTATTAAATAAATTTAAACTCTGGTAACAATTTTTTTTTTGTAATGACATTTGTGGTGTAATTATTTGCAACTTCTCTATAATGAGTCATTTGGTTCTATTATCTATATTATTTTCCATCAAAATCTATGTTCTAATAAGTATAAATCTAGCTAGTGAAAATATATGTTAGGAATATGCTTATTCTGTTATCCAATTTAAATATTTAATATGCAAAAATAAATGAACCATATTTAAATAATAATAGAGCAATACCAATACATTTATTCGCGTTTTTTTTAAATAGCTCAGTTTAACCAAATTTACCTAATACTTATCATATTTTTCTAGTTTTCATGTTTTTCCTATTATTGAAAGGTTTCAAGGTTACCAGGTAACTGCAGTAAAATAAAATCGGTGCTGTTATTTTTCCAAAATCCACAGGGTGTCTACCGGAAATCACCTGTGGTTGTCAGGTACTAACACTAATTTCCCATATCCACCAGTTTAAACCCGTGAATCACGGAAATCACGGTCGATTACCGGCAATCTTCACGTTTCCAGCTTTCACGGTAACATATTGATGTGGGGTAAGGTGACATTTATTTGTACATAATTATATGTCATTTCCCAAATTAATCTAACCTTTTAACATTTTTCATCACCACGTCATACTACCTGTTCAGGCTGTATGCATATATGATATTTTTTTAGCACCACGTCTTACTACACGTGCTTCTTAATACCCGTCCGAAATATAATAATAATTACAATTATAACGGAAGGTATAATAAAAGTCAAAAATAATAGGAAATATACCTATATTTGCGTGGAATGAGAGTATAATACTATAAAAGGGAAATCATCCGATAAGGTAAACCTAGGAGAGACGGCGCGGGTAGGAGGGTTGCCGCACATTAGTTCCTGTTTATTAGTTAATCAGCTAAGAGCGCAGCACCAGTTATCAGTTCAGATCTAAACGGACCGTTGGTAGCGTGCGTTAGTAAGTTCCCGTTACTTTATATTGCCTCGTTTATAAAATATTTGTGTGTTTACTACAAATGCTGACGTGATGAGTGTATGAATTTTGATACCATACCTGTACTATTTTTACTTTGCATACTTCCTTTTAATGCCGGGATCACGATCAACTTAACGTTAACTTAAAGTTAACTTAACGTGACTTAACGTAAAGGACCTCCTCGTGTGTTTAAATGGAGGCGTTCACGATGCAGTTAACTTAACGTTGACTTGCAGTTAACTTAACGTAAGAGATGTCCTGGGAGGTCTTTTACTTTAAGTGAACGTTACTTGAATGGTATCACGTGATCTAGTCAGCCAATCATTATGCGAGTGACGTCAACAGGGCTATTTAGTAACTCATTTGTTGGTATTATGACCAATGTTTACTCTTTAGCGTAAGTTCTGGTGATCAGACATTGAAACAAAATAATTAAACTAAAATAGGAAAACTAAATTTATCAAAAAAGTTTTGTAATAGATATTTATTATATTGATTGAAAACTGTGAGCATTCACAGATCATCACTGTAAAACTAGTACAAATCACAGATCATACTCGAGAATGAAGATGTTTAGCTCGGGTTGTTACGTTAAGTTACGTGAATCGTGATCACACATACGTTAAGTTAACTCTAAGTTGATCGTGATCCCGGCATAAGATACTGAATGAAGCGTTTCTGTACTTCAAGTAGGTTCGGTGGCCGTTATCGACAACAGATTTCTGCTGTGTTCGGCCATATTTGTCACGAGAGATTGGGAGGCGTCATCTCTCCT